>JAZEWT010000026.1:11873727-11904797 GCA_036362905.1 Mordacia mordax
CCCCCCATTATTCTTGCTGATTTGTTGTTCTTTTGTCGTTGTTGCTGACATGCCGTTCTCTCCGCAACTCTGTGCAGCGCTTTGTGACCCTCGGGTGAAAAGCGCTGCGAAAGTGCAATTGTTATTATTAAAGTGCGCACATAAGCATCCCAACAACTCTCGAACATTGATCCAAAGTTCCTACTGCATGTTTCAACAACATTGCATGTTGATTGGGATGTAGAGGCGCATCCTTGCAATTACATCCAGCAAAGGAGTGACACCGAGGGCTGTTTGCACATGTATAAGAGTAGGACAGGTTTTGCCGTTGCTGGCGATTGTGTAGGTGTTAAGATCTTAACACAAGATCTTAACACAAGGTCTTAACACCTGCATAATCGCCAGAAACGGTAAAACCTGTCCTACTCGTATATATGTATACTGGCAAAAAGTACCCATAGTGTCTGCATATGGTCGCGTATTAACACAGTGGAGGCAATTCCGCAAGTGCGTATAGGTCTCCGCCAGGCGGCGCTCGTCAGCTGTCTGCATACCCCACCGTTATTGAGCCCACGGCCCCTTTTCTTCATCCAGCAGTGGATTGATAAAGGACCGTCAGTCAATCCACTCCAGAATTAAGACCTCAAACAATTGCCACGTCTCACGATCCTGTATTGTAATAATCAACGTCTTTAACAGAGTATTGTTGTAGCTCACTGGAGAAAAAGCTTTAAAACCAATTGTAGAAAAGGCTACAATTTAAATAACAATACTGAAACATAATTAGCGCGTTGTTACACCGTGTTACACAACACTAAATTATTTGTTTGTGTCAGTGTTAAGTCTTAAGTCATTTTGCTCATATCATTTCGTGGCAAAGTCCGTTTTTTAATTTAAGCTGGAAGAAACAGTTGAGTTAGGTAACTCTTTTCATAGTTGTACAGCGGGGAGCGATAAGCGAGTTACAACAACGCAGGGCACCGCTTGAATTTCGCATCCAGAGCTTGCAAGCTCACTGGGTATTTTCTGCTGTAATAGTGAACGATATATCTCTAGCGGGGGGTAATGTATTAAAGATAATTAACCGATTCACTTATATTCAATTCAATTTAAGACTGGCGCCTTTTGTCAAGCAGAAGACGCCTTACAAGCAACGTTAAAATAAGCGATTACACATTAATCTAACAATCAGACAATTAACCGAGCCTAACCCAAACATGGTTAACGGTAACAGCTGAGAAAACCCCGCGCGTCGAACAGTTTACACATTCAGTATATTACTATTACAGTATGCAGCGCTTTGTGACCCTCGGGTGAAAGGCGCTTCACAAATGTTATTATGATTGCGTGCTGTCAAGCCAGGGTAATCACAATTACATAATAGCACGTGTGTGACGACTGTACCGACACGTGGGTGGGGGGGTGGGGCAGACGGCGCGTGGGCGTGGCTGATGACGCCACCGCCCGGGGCGGGACTCGAATTCAAGCGCCGGGGTTTGCGGGTCCCGTTACCCGCGTTACCTTCGCAGCTGTCGGTCGTTACCGTCGTTACTCGCGGGAGCCGGACGAGTTACCATTAAGACCGTCCTCCCCCCCCCTTATTTCACTCGCGTCTCTGGGGCAACGGAGCCGAGACGGAGTGGGGAGGAGGGGAGCAGAGTATGGCTGAGGAGGAAAGCACGACGCCAGGTGAGGGAGGCGAGGGTGAGGGAGGCGGTGCGGTGAGGGTGAGGGAGGCGGTGCGGTGAGGGTGGCGGTGCAGTGAGGGTAAGGGAGGCGCTGCGGTGAGGGTGAGGGAGGCGGTGAGGGTGAGGGAGGCGGCGCGGTGAGGGTGAGGGAGGCGGTGCGGTGAGGGTGAGGGAGGCGGTGCGATGAGGGTGAGGGAGGCAGTGCGGTGAGGGTGAGGGAGGCGGGGGACAGCCCGCCCGGGTTGTGCTGGTGAGGAGGTGTGTGGGTGAGCGCGGGTGTCATGGTGAAGGGGGGGTATTATGGCTCTTGAATGGGGTGAGCTGCTGAGTGGGGGGCTCTGCGGTGTGGGGCTGGTGAGGAGGTGTGTGGGTGAGCTGGTGAGTGGACCTTAGGTGAGGGGCTGTACGGTGGCTGGTTGTGACTGGTGAGGTAGTGTTGGGTGAATAGGTGAGCCGGTGAGGGGGTGTCTGTAGTGAGGGTCCGGTGAGGAGGTGTGTGGGTGAGCTGGTGAGTGGACCTTAGTTGAGGGACTGTACGGTGAGTGGTTGTCACTGGTGAGGTAGTATTGGGTGAATAGGTGAGCTGGTGAGTAGACTCTAGGTGAGGGACTGCACGGTGAGTGGTTGTCACTGGTGAGATAGTATTGGGTGAATAGGTGAGCTGGTGAGGTAGTATTGGGTGAATAGGTGAGCTGGTGAGGTAGTATTGGGTGAATAGGTGAGCTGGTGAGGTAGTATTGGGTGAATAGGTGAGCTGGTAAGGTAGTATTGGGTGAATAGGTGAGCTGGTGAGTAGACTCTAGGTGAGGGACTGCACGGTGAGTGGTTGTCACTGGTGAGGTAGTATTGGGTGAATAGGCGAGCTGGTGAGGGTCTTGTGAGGCTGAGTGAGCTGGTGAGGGTGCCCGTGTGGGTCAAGCAGTTTGCCTTCGGCTGGTGAGCTGGTGAGTTGGTGAGCTGGTGAGTTGGTGAGCTGGTGAGCTGGTGAGTTGGTGAGCTGGTGAGTTGGTGAGCTGGTGAGTTGGTGAGCTGGTGAGCTGGTGAGTTGGTGAGCTGCTGAAGGCAGTGCCAGTGCTGTGGGTTCTGTTTGGACACCAGTTAATTAATTGACCGATAACATCATGGCATTACTGGCGGGTTGGCGCCGGATAACCTCGTTTCTTGACTCCCCCACCTGTGCAAAGTTACCTCGCGCCTCTTAAGTCGTTATCGCTTCGAGTGAATATTTTAGGAATTGAATTATTATCCTCCACGAGTTATCAATTCAATTCAGTGTCAGCCGGTATATCGCAGGACACTCGGTGATTTGAGGCAAGTTATTGAGCAGGCCAAATAACCCAGGCAGCGGCGTGTCTTTGCGCGGTGGGATGAAACCGGAGTACCCGGCGAAAACCCACGTGGACACGGAGAGAGATTACTCGCAAACTCAAGACCAACAGCAGCCACAGCAGTAAACACGCAACGTTAGGCGACTGTTGTAAGTTGACAGCAACATTTCTTCAATCTCACTCCTCTCACTCCTCAACAAAGCTCCCACCAGTTCCCAGTCTGAGCAATGAGGCGATCCAGGCAACTGCAGGGGGCACCCGGCGGGCAGGAGGGGGGCGATGGCCGGACCTTTGGGCCCAGCGGCGTTCGTTATGGTGCTTTTATAGCTAGTGTGGAGGTGTGTGTGGGGGGGGGTCTGATCATTGTATTTTACCTGGGGCCCCAGAAGTATTGAGACCGGCGCCTTCAAGTGAGTCAGCAGGGTTTCTCAAAGTTCTGCTCTTCAAGGCCCACATGGGTATGGTCTCCACGGACATCTAGGCTGCGCTCGCTGCCCGCTGATGGGTTGGGAATGTGGAACTAAATGGTGCGCTTTGTCATCAATGTACGTTGAGGTGTGCAGAGTTAAAGAATGGGGGGGTATCGTTATTTATCAGCTTTCTTATCTCGTCATGCGGTGTTTCGTGGTGTCTCGTGCTATGGTGACTTAATAGCTTTCTTATCTCGTCATGTGTCTCGTGATGTGGTGACAACGCATAAGGTTAATGATTGACCAACGAGCCATGGGTGACTCATCCTCATAGCGCCGTGGAATTATAAGGAGCACGGAGTGGATACGCGGGGGAGTTCTCCGGGGGAAGTGGTAGGAGGAGGCAGCGTCGACACGTAGCTGAGCGCGCTGTGCCCGTGAGGGCTAGGAGTCAATGTGCGGCGATTACCCCGGCCGTTATATTGTGTTAATAAAGCATCGAAAACCAAGAAGTCTCTGCTCATCTGTGATCGCTGGCTGACCTATCGCGGCGGAGTGAATGCTGACCCTCGCCGTGGTGTTGCCACTGTAAGCCGTTACAAGTCCGCAGTCACGACCGGTGCACCACAGGTGCACTAGTCCACCACCCTCGGGTGCACAGCGCTCTCGAAGTGCAATTATTATTATTACTGGACGACGTATGGTAATGTTTAAGTGCGGGGGGTAGTCGTTGATGCTGTTGTCGGTGACGGCGTCTTGTCACATTGCAGTGAAGTCGGCCGCTGGGTTCTCACGTTGAGGAACTTGCGTTGTTACATCGGCAAAAACAACAACAACGGCCGCGAAGTGGAAGTGAGGTCACCTCGGTGCTTACGTCACGCCAGATCTAAAACACACGCATGTGCATGCATGCGGTGGTGGTGGATCCAGTACGGGTGGATGGAGGTGGTATCACATCTGTCTTGATTCCCTGAAAATAGTTATTTAATTAATATTGACCAACGAAAATATAGTTTATTGAATGTTCATGCAGGCAGACTGTCGTTTTGGTCATTATTCATGTCCAGGATGTTCATTTGTCTCTTTGTGCATTTATTTGAAAGTAGGTTAAAAATCTCGAATGCCACTTTTTTTGGAAATGGTATGATAGTACAAACCATCAGCATCAGTACCCACTTAATCCTGTACCAGGTCGCGGGAGGCCAGACCCTATCCTGGCAGATACAGGGGACAGCAGAGCTATACCCAGGATATGACGCCAGCACATCACAGACCAGTACAAAGAATGATGTTCCATATCTGTCCAGCATTTGGATCAGTCCAGGATGATAATAGTATCTTATAAATCACACTAAAGTCAAATTCATGTATTGATGTAGGATTTCACTGCTGGAAGCACGATGATTGCTTTCCGAAGCTGTTCTTTTCAAGCCTAGTTAATTATTGAGTCAGGTAAACAATGGTCTCCTCTCATCTAGTCTTGTCTATCTGGATCACAGTTGGCACTTAGTCTTATTTTATTTTTTTCATGTAGGTTTCTATTTCATAATATGCACATTTTTAGGACTTGCCCACCTTTTATCAAGAGTTACAATTTCAACTTGTAACACACAAAGGGAGTGAGTCAGAGGTGTGAGGAATCATACACAAGTGTGAAGGCAGCTACGTAATGAGCTGATGTCAACAATCGACCTGGAGTCCTTTACATATTAAGGTGTTATCAGCCAATTAATGAGTGATAATTATAAATTATTATTTATCAGACGCCCTTATCCAGGGCGACTTAGATCATTATAACGGTGTAGTGAGGAAACCACAGAGAGGCGAGGGGAAGGCAGCCATGCATTCAGCCGGCACCAACATTTGCCGGACACCGCGTATCCTGGCAGACAGAATGCGCAAGGCGGGGGAATACCCAGGATGTGACGCCAATACCATCGCAGGGTACAATTTTTGGGGAAATTTACTCAGCAGGCCAATTAACCTAGACTGCAGCGTGTCTTTGAAGGGGGGAAGAACCGGAGAACCCGGCGAAAACCCACGCAGGCGCGTGGAAAAAACGCAAACTCCACACAGAAAGGTACTCGGGTATCAAACCCAGGGCCTTCTTGCAGTGACGCGACAGCGCTACCCACTGCGTCCACCATATGTGTTGAAGGCAACTGAAGGAACTGGAGAAAGCCCACAAGTGTGAGGGGGAGACACTATCCCACACAGACCGGACAGGCGACATCTATGTTATTGCCGTACCACTTGGTGAGCTAGGGTTTGGAAAGGGAGTTTGACAACGTTTGTGTGATACGCCAAGCCTCTCCTCCACAGTGCTGGATTACAGGTGTGCATTCCCACCACTGCGCAGGTAAATTTATATGAGTGCCTCCCTGCGCTGTAACTGTCATCAGCAGCCCAGTGGAGCCAGGAGTCATTACAATTGTCATCTTAATCATCAGCAAATTTCATCTCATCTCATCTCATTGTCATAAACCGCTTAGTCCTGTACAGGGTTACGGTGAGCCGGAGCCTATCCCGGCAGACACAGGGTGCAAGGCAGGGATATACCCACGATGGGACACCAGTCCATCATCATTTTTTTCAAATTGTAATTCAGCTTTTAGCTCCATAACCTCAAGTCGTGCAAGGAATTTCACCGCAATGCAAGTCTCTTGTTTTTTGTCTCGTGATCTCATCTGGAGAGTAGGCAACTGCTGCTCATTAGAGAGATACTAAGCGCTCAGGAAGGCACCGTCTCACTGCCAGCTGTAGACATTGAATGCATTGAAGTCTGCTGGAAGAACGATTGGGAGTGCTCAAAAACATTATCACAAATGAACAATTCATCTCTGATTTAACAATCGCCACGGCCCAGCTGTCACTGCCATGCCCAGTAAAGGGTGAGCTGGCTTACAATCTACCCAATCTGACCGCCACAGGTGCAAACCCCTTTCCGCTTGTAGAAAATAAAGTAATTTCACAGATGTGACCGTGGCATGCCACAACAGAGGGCAACACATTGTGGGTCTGTTGGTCTCCGAATGAGCGCGTGGGTTTATGTTGGAATCGACGAGTCTGTGTGAGCTTGTGGATCTTTGTGAATCAAGTTGTTTCTGTATTAGTCCATGGGTTTCTGTTTGAGTATATTGGTCCCTGTGTGAGCCTATTCATCTGTGTAAATCTGTGGGCCTGTGTCTGACTACATGGCTCTCTATGCACGTCTACGAGTGTTAACACCGAGAACATGAGTCATTGACACTCGCTGTCTTATGAAGCCAGCAGCAGGATTCACAACTTAAGCATCAATATACATTTGCTGCTCAACTCATATCCGCGCAATGTAAGCGAGAGGTACTCAAGCGAGATGAGAGGGGAGAGGTAGGACGAGAGATTGGAGGTTGTGAGTCAGTGGAGGGATCCAAGGATTGATGAAACGTGCTCGCATTTGTGGAGTCTGATGACAGCGTTCTGGATCAGATTATAATAATTAATAATTGCATTTATAGACTGCTATTCACCCAAGGGCCCGGCGATGGACTGGCGTCCCATCGTCGGTATATCCTTGCCTTGCGCCCTGTGTCTGCCCGGATAGGCTCTGGCTTCACCGTGACCCTGTATAGGACTAAGCGGTTTCAGACTATGAGATGAGATGAGATTCACCCAAGGGTCACAAAGCGCTTCACAAAGCTACGGAGAGAACAGCACGCCAACAACAACGGTACTAGAACGGAAAATCAGCAACAATAACATATTTTTTGAGGTTTTTTTATAAACATCTTTGCAGAATGAGTAAAATATGATCAGAATGTCAACTATAATTTTAAACTGCAAAATTACAGTGTTTGTAATACATATATTGGGAAATGGTTTAATTTTACATTTAGCATATAATAATAGCATTTCTAGAGTGCTCATCACCCAAGGGCCACAAAGCGCTGCACAGAGCCGCGGAGAGAACGGCACATCAACAACAAAACAAGAATGGCAAATCAGCAACAACGCTTTTTGGAGCTTTTCTTTTTTTACAAATCCGAGCTGTGGAAAGAACGGCTCGCCAACAACACCAGGACAGCCCAACCGAAAGATGAAAAGTAGAAGTAAACGATAGATAGACAAACAATAAGCGATTAAAAAAATTATAATTCTGCTACAGACATGGATGGAATAAATATCCCCGAGCAGGCGCAGTTCGGAGGATTGCCATCATCCCGGCACGACAACACTGAGCCACATCAATCAACCTAGAGAGCTGGCGCATCTCTGAACGGCAGGAGGAATGGAATCAAAACTGTTTGGCGGGGGGAGGGGGGGCAGTAGGAATGGGGAAAACGGGCTTCTCACTGCCATGGCTCACTTCCTCCATCGTAGCGGCAGAAGGGGAGACGGGACATGGGGAACCAGAGCGAGACATGGCGGACTGGGAGAGACACGGACGGAGTGGATCGAGAGAGACGCGGAGGGGATAGAGAGAGAAACGGGGAGGTGGTGGAGACAGGGAGACACTGGGGGATAGAGAGAGACATAGTGAGACACAGTAAGACACGGCACGGCGTCACAACAAAACACAGCTAGACATAGGGACGTAGCGAGACACGGGGACAAAGTGAGACGGTGAGACTTTGCGATATGGAGTGGCACGTTGATATTGAGAGAATATGGGGCACAGTCATTAGACACGGGGAGCCATAGTGTGACACGGGGGCACGGTGAGACACATGCGTCTTGTCTTGAGTCACGGGGACGTACGTCCTGGCGTGAGACCTCGCGTGAGACATCTATGAGTCACTCGCCGTTTAGGAAAGTCATCATTGTCACATGACTGATACAGCAGAACAGCCTCTGAAATATCCAAACACACGACGGTACAGCTTGCAGGTTCGCATTCCATTTCGCAGATGTCTCATCTCATTATCTGAAACCGCTTAATCCTATATAGGGTCACGGTGAAGCCGGAGCCTATCCCGGAAACATAGGGCGTAAGGCAGGAATACACCCGACGACGGGACGCCGGTCCATCGCCGGGCATTGCGGGACAATTTTAGTCTGCGAGCCAATCAACCTATCCAGGAGCATGCTTTTGGACTGTGGGAGGAAACCGGAGTACCCGGCGAAAACCCACGCGGACACGGGGAGAGCATGCAAACTCCACACAGAAAGGCACCGGAGCCGAGAGACTCGAACCCGGGACCTTCTTGCTGTGAGGCGTCAGCGCTAACCACTGCGCCACCGCGCCGCCCCATTTCGCAGATGTGAGAACCGAAACTTAGTAAGTGACGTGAGCGACTTGTGGAAGGTCTGGCAGTAGAAATGGTCAACATTGCCCTTTCCTGTGCAGGAGCCGCTCTTGCGCGTGTGGTTTTGTGTGGTTGCGGACTTGTAATCTCCAGCGTGAAACTGGTGAAATGAGCGATGGTTGCAACTGCTCTCGTGGACTGTGGCGGAGATGTGGCATCTGATTAACGGTCCCAGCGGTGAGCCGATCAGAATCCGCACTGCGTGGGGCTGACAGCCCACACGCAAGCACAACCCTGGGGACCTGCAGCAGCGGCAACCCAAGTAGCAGCAAAAGTGTCAGTGGCAGCAGTTATGACAGACGAAGCAGTAGCATCAGCAACTGTAGTTGCAGTAGCCACATCAGCGGTAGAAGCTGAAAGCCAATTCATGGGTTGGTGTCACAGCGATGAATTTGTCTTTAGAGATCTGGATGAGAAAGTCCAATATGTCACCTTCGAGCAGGGTTTCTCAAGTTGCGTTTGTCATAACCCACCATTTCCACACTCGCCGGTCTTGCCCGTTTGTAAGTGGAGTCGTTATATTTTACACGTGCACAATGACCAATAGGGCGGCGCCGTGGTGCCGTGACTATCGCTGTTGCCTCAAAGCAAGAAGGCTCAGGGTTCGATTCCCGGCTCGGGTGCCTTTAAGTGTCTAGTTTGCGTGTTCTCTTCTCGTATCCGCGCGGGTTTTCGCAGGGTATTCCGGTTTCTTCCCACCGTCCAAAGACACGCTGCTTCCTAGGTTAATTTGCATGCTGAGGAGATTGCCTCCAGTACCCTGCGAAGTACTGGCGTCACATCCCGGGTATCGCCCTGCCTTGCGCCCTATGTCTGCCGGGATGGGCTCTGACCCCCCTCGACCTTTTATACAGGATTAATAATAATAATACTCATACTTCTACAGCGGTTTTTTACCCGAGGGTCACAAAGTGCTGCAGGTATTGAAAATGATGTTGAATAAACCTGGTGGCCTGCGCTACATTCGGGCTTTAGTCTCATCTCATTGTCTGAAACCGCTTAGTCCTATACAGGGTCACGGTGAAGCCGGAGCCTATCCCGGCAGACACAGGGCGCAAGGCAAGGATATACCGACGATGAGACGCCAGTCCATCGCCGGGCACTGCGGGGCAATTTAGCCTGCGAGCCAATCAACCTATGTAGCAGCATGCTTTTTGGACTGTGGGAGGAAACCGGAGTGCCCGGCGAAAACCCACGCGGACACGGGGAGAGCATGCAAACTCCACACAGAAAGGCACCCGAGCCGAGAGATTCGAACCCGGGACCTTCTTGCTGTGAGGCGACAGCGCTAACCACTGAGCCACCGCGCCGCCCTCGGGCTTTAGTGGTGGGTAAAAAGGTCCTGAAACTGTGAAAGCTGCCAAAAGTTTGAGTATCGGGAACTCAAAACGGATTTCATTAAATGTCAAGCATGCATCACGAAGTTTAACACTCACTGGCAGCGTATTTACTCCTAATAATACATTTTATATTCTTTCAGTGTTGAAGCGAGAGTGAGAAGTTCTCAAAGGCGAGTGGAAACCACAGAGAGGTGGGGGAGGGATGAGGAAGTGCTAAGCCAAACACTACGTCCTATATATTATCATAGTATTGGCCATGTTGAGAACGGACAGACACGACACTGAAAGGCACCCAGGGCAAAAGTCAAACTGCTTTGGGCAGGATTTTCGTCCCCAACGATCCAACTGGTTTACACAGCAGGGTGGCTGTTGGCAGCTGTTGCGACGTTGTTGAGAGCTGTTGTTGTTGTTGTTTCGTGTGTTGTCGTGGGCAGGTGGCTGGCGGGGCCTGCTCGGCCGGCACGGCGCCCCGCGTTTCCACACGACCGTGCGTCTCCACACCAAGGGCTCGGCGGTCGAACGGCTGCTGGTGAGGGTGGCCGCCAGTTCCGGTGACGCCGACGAACCGGCCATTGGCGCGCCGCTCCATAGATAGAGAGATGTCTATTATTACAGCAGAAAGTACCCGGGGAGCTTGCAAGCTATGGATCTGGGATTCCTGTAACACAACATTGGCTTCTATTTCGAACACTGGCTCTTATCTCTAACACTGGCTCATATCTCTAACACTTGCTCCTCTCTTTAACACTGGCTCCTGTCTCTAATACTGGCTCCTATCTCTAACACTTGCTCCTCTCTTTAACACTGGCTCCTGTCTCTAATACTGGCTCCTATCTCTAACCCTGGCTCCTATCTCTAACACTTAGCTCCGCTCCTATCTCTAATTCAAGATAGATATTATTATAGCAGAAAGTACCCAGAGAGCTTGCAAGCTCTACATGCGGGATTCCTGTGATACAACACTGGCTGCTATCTCTAACACTGGCTCCTATCTTTGACACTAACTCCAATCTCTAACACTGGCTCCTATCTTTGACACTAACTCCTATCTCTAACACTGGCTCCTATCTCTAACACTAGGTCGATCGATGTTTATTATTACAGCAGAAATTACCCAGTGAGCTTGCACACTGCAAATACAGGATTCCTGGGACACAACGAGTTTCTAAAAAGCCTAACGTAACAACGCAAAAATAAAAGGCAGATAAAACTTGCAGCAACAATCTGAGCAAATAAACCTCGAACCATAATCATAAAAGTCACACTTAAGGTTTCCCAAATTAGCAAACTGAACTCCAACTTATACAAAGATTAAACACCAACCAAAATCTTGAAATAAATAAATAATGCGCTAGATTGCACAGCACAATAAAATATTCATAGACAAAGAAGTTCAACAATGGCATGAGAAAAACATGTAGGTAATCTAGCGCAACAAAAGGACGGAGCGTATGCAGCCGTTTAAAATCAACAATTAAGTGATAGAGTGGACAAACGTAGAGAGAGTGAAGCAAGAGATGCGGTTAGACGAGGGATAGAAAGAGATAGAGAACCAGAGCGACTGTAGTGCACAGGGACATGCGGTTAGACGAGAGAAAGAGACAGAGAACCAGAGCCACTGTGATGAACAGGGAGATGTGGTTAGACGATGGATACAGAGAGACTGACAGAACCAGAGCGACTGTGATGAACAAGGAGACAGGAAGACTGGGGAGAGACAGGAAGTCCGAGACGGGGGAGATGATGTATGATCGGAGGGTGGGGGGGGGGTTCCGGTTCTCTCTCTGTTCTACGTCCACACGGTGTCCACGTCGACCCCTAGCGGGGTTTTCATGGCTGTGGTCGTCGGGGCGACCTACTGCACGGTTTGCCAGGCCACGTGCAGGCCCCGCAATACTCCATCGCAGGGCACTTGGGGGACGATTTAACCAGCTGTCAATTAACCTGGGAGTGTTTTGTTGAGACAGTGAGAGGAAGCGGGGTGCCCGGCGAAAACCTACGTGGACACGGGGAGAACTCGCAAACTCCGCACAGCAAGGCACCCGAGCCGGGGAACCGAACCCGGGACTTCTTGCTGTCAGGCGACAGCGCTACTCACTGCGCCACCGCGCCACTCCGGGTTTCAGTTGACAGTTCGTATATGGTATCGGGCATAGGGGTCTGTGTGATGAAGGTCCTACAAGCGCAATGTGAAGTATAGCTTTACTATTGTTGGTACGTTGGTTTAGCCAGGAAAGCCTCATTGACTCTGAAGAGTATCTTTTTCAAGAGGTTCTTGCGAAGTTTTTACTGCAGTGTTGCGGTAATGCTACATGCCTTCCCCACCGAGGTGTTTGAAGATTATTTTAAAATATCGGCGATGGTTCTGGCCAGCAGCAGTTACATTTTGTGGGTTTCATGTTAGCCATGGGAGCAGAGCAGAGTGCTCGTTGAAAACCCCCACGGGACAGGGGGCGAACATACACACTCTATGCAGAAAGTTGCCCGAGCCAGGAATCGAACCCAGGCCCCTTTTCTGCTGTGAGACATCAACATTATCACCACATTATCACCTCGTGTTCGACTCAGGAGGAAGCCATGAGCTCGGGCACTGTGGGTTGATAGGTGGGTGTGTGCAAGGCTGAGATGGTTAGATGTTTATTATTACAGCGGAAAGTAGCCAGTGAGCTTGCAAGCTGTAAATGCGGGATTCCTGCGACATGACACACGTTCGAACTGACCAACGCCATAATGCATGACACCAACGGTTAAGCAAACAAACTCACAACACCAGTTTGTGCACAGATCAATTCATAACCATGATTATAAAGTGAACAGTAACAAACGTGCTAAAATTAAAAATTCACAGAACCAATTTGTGATGAAGGCGGCGTGGTGGCCCAGTGGTTAGCGCTGACGCCTCACAGCAAGAAGGTCCCGGGTTCGAATCTCTCGGCTCGAGTGCCTTTCTGTGTGGAGTTTGCATGCTCTCCCCGTGTCCGTGTGGGTTTTCGCCGGGTACTCCGTTTTCCTCCCACAGTCCAAAAGCATGCTCCTGGATAGGTTGATTGGCTCGCAGACTAAAATTGTCCCGCAATGCCCGGCGATGGACTGGCGTCCCGTCGTCGGGTGTATTCCTGCCTTACGCCCTGTGTTTCCGGGATAGGCTCCGGCTCACCGTGACCCTATATAGGATTAAGCGGTTTCAGATAATGAGATGAGATGAGAATTTGTGATGATGGGGCGGGCGGATGTGTGCCTGCATGCGGAAAGCTGTGGTGAACCGGGCCAGGTGTTGGCCACGATTAACCCCCACACCACCCCCTCCCTCCTCGCTTGACGCCACCGCGACCGGCACCACCGTCAGAGTGAGCATCGGCACCGTCGAGCGCGGCTCCTCCAGACGCTGCGGTGAGTCACGCGCCTGCGGTTGTGCCGCAGGTCCTGACGGCGTGGAGAGTCTTCCTGCTCACGACTCGCAACCCCAGCAAGGTAGCGCCCATTTCCCCGTCGCCGCTGCCCTGCATCGTCTGCTTGTCACGCGAGAGTGACGCTGTCGCTCATCCGGTTCCCTGACGTAACAAAAAAAATCCACTCATTGATTGGCCGATAACAAGATGTGAGATATAGTGTGTGGTTAATGTTCTTGCTGGCTATTCGCGTGGCTGGCTTCCTCCTCCCCCTCCCCCCCCACATCTCACTGACCTCATATATTAGCGTTGTAAATTGTAATATTATTTAGTTTTCAGTCGGCCATGGTCAGTGTGCTTTGGGTAGTTGGTATCAGTCACATCATGACGTCTCTCATTTACGTCCAGATGTTTTGGAAAAGTTTTGTGGAGCAGCCTCCGTTATATGGTTGGTCGACCACATTCTCACGCAAATAGCTGTGATGGAAATCAATGACGGCCGATTCCTTCCACCACCCGCCTCCGCGACGCCTCTCCGCCAGCCCCTTCACCGATCGGATGAACGTATTGATGTAGGATTGTGCGACCATATCTCAACATCACAACATCACACCCATACACGCCCAACTAAATTGCTCATAGAGCCTGACTCTTTCTCCAATGAAGGAGACAACCTACGCAAAGGAGAGGGGAGGTACGCTCGCCACATCTATCCCAAAAGAGCATCCATTTTATGAACGTCGTGATTTTCGAAGTTTCAATTGGATTTTAATTTCCTCGGCGAACATTTGGTACGGGTTCCACTTCTCGCTGACACTCCTGTGTTTTTTAACATCGACCATCACAACCTTCTGCCGTGGCACACGCTGCCCAATCTCCACTCACTTCCCCAAAACAGTGATGTCATTGCTTCCACAGTTCTGTAAGCGCAAGAAGCTCCCTGGTTCGAATCTCGGCTCGGGTGCCTTTCTGTGTGGAGTTTGCATGTTCTCTCCCCGTGTCCGCGTGGGTTTTCGCCGGGCACTCTGGTTCCTCCTACAGTCCAAAAAACATGCTCCTGCATAGGTTAATTGGCTTGCAGACTTAATTGCCCGCAGTGCCCGGTGATGAACTGGCGTCCCATGGTGGGTATATCCCTGCCTTGCGCCCTGTGTCTGCCGGGATAGGCTCTGGCTCACCGCGACCCTGTACAGAACTAAGCAGTTTCTGACAATGAGATGAGATGAGTTCTGTACGCCTTATTAATAATAAGAATAAGTAAGAATGATGATTGCTTTGAAAATCTGCTCTTTCAGGATAGCCGCGTCGATCGCTCCCTCTCCCCCCATCGCGACATTTCGCCTCATACGTTAGCGGCATACTCAAAGCGCCCGAGGACGTTAAAGGCATCCTCAAAGCACCTGAGGATGCCTCTAACGTGTGAGGCAAAACGTCGCGATGGGAGAGGAAGCGATCGACGCGGCTGTCCCGAGAGAGCAGCTTTCCAAAGCAATCATCATGCATCGAGCGGTGAAAACCTACATCGTTACAATAAGTGAGAATACTTATATAGCGCCCTATGAAAAACACTCCGCAATGGTGCTGAACACAATCAGTTCACCTTTCATCGTTGGCGATTTTAAATAGGTGGGTTTGTCAGTTGGCTACTAAAGAGAGACAATTCCAGAATACTGCAATAGCAAGCTCAACATTTCGCTTGGTGAATTTCGTACGGTGTTGTGGGACCACCAGGTAGTTGGCTCTGGACATTGTTCGTAAGAAAAAAAAGAGAAAATTTTTTTCTCATTCTGGCTACGAGACGGATGTTTAGATGTTCAAACACCGAATAGACACCTTTCGGAAGGCTCAACATTTAATGGTATTGAACGAATGGGCAAATCGTCCATCCAGTGCCTAATATTCAACCACAGCGAGGGTTTTCTCGACGGAGCTGTCTCTCCGCTGAGCACTGCCGCTCCACCCATTGGTACGGTTGCGCGTGTTCCGTTCCAGGTGGAGTCCACTTTCCACATTTTGGAGATCCAAGCGGCCACGCTCCAGGGGAACAAGGTGAGGCAAGCGACTCCTTGGGTTGGGACGGTGTTAAGGCGCAGCGGAACGAAAATATTAGCAGAGTGCGCGGTAAACTAACACTCGCTGGTATACAACGGCAGGTTTTGCCGATCGGCATCTGCCACGCGCCACGATTAGCGATGACCTCGCATTCTCTGGGTTTTGCACATTGTCCACGCCGCCCTATATTGGAGACCATCACGAGGGCTCAATGTCCGTGGGTACTCGCCGACCTTGTTGAGCACGAGAGTCTTCTGTCTCTACGCAGACTGTGTGAATGTCAGCGATGTGTCGCGGACGATGGCCGGTAGCTCGTTCCACGTTGACGGGCCGCAAGACGGCGAAACTGCGTGGGGCCGTATCTCGGTGACAATTACAACGTGGGTAGACAGATTGCGTCGGCCTACAACAGGCTTTGCTAGGCGGTGATCCTGCGATCTCTCTCGCCGGGTCGGAGAGATTTTACTGCCACTCGCGAGAGACTTGAATGACAGCTGATCCGTTTGTTTGGGGTCAGCCACGCGGCGGTAGCTTTTACAACAAAAATCTTGAACCCTCCAACCCCCGGAAAGGTTGTCACATTAGCAATTTATTATTTGTACGCGCATCAATGGGGCGCAGAGATGTTTTCACGTAATCCCACGATGACCCCGGCGTCTGCTGTTGTGTTGCATTGATGCTGTTGTGCTTGTGTCCTCGATGTTTTTGTTACGTCGTTGCCTTGTATGCCAGTGTGTTGTCTCTTGTTCGCAATGTGTTGTCTGATCGGTTTACGTTGATGGTAATGTTGATGTTGTCGAGTTGTTGATAACACAGTGACGTTGAGCAGTAGGGATAACACCATAACTCGACATCAACATTACCATCAATGTGAACCTCCAAAAAAAACGTTATCGCTGATTTGCCGTTCTTATCTCGTTGATGTGCCATTCTCTCCGCAGCTCTGTGCAGCGCCATGTGACCCTCGGGTGAAAGGCGCTATATAAATGCAGTTATTATTATTATCCCTTGTGTTATGAGTGTTGTTGATGTGGCTATTGTTGTTGATTTGATTTTGCACGGTTATAGTTCACGCTGATGTTATTGCTGATGCAGTTGTTTGTTGTTGTTGTTGAGCAGTTGTTTGTTGTTGTTGAGCAGTTGTTTGTTGTTGTTGAGCAGTTTGTTGTTGTTGAGCAGTTGTTTGTTGTTGTTGAGCAGTTGTTTGTTGTTGTTGTTGAGCAGTTGTTGTTATTGAGCAGTTGTTTGTTGTTGTTGTTGAGCAGTTGTTTGTTGTTGTTGAGCAGTTGTTTGTTGTTGAGCAGTTGTTTGTTGTTGTTGATCAGTTTGTTGTTGTTGAGAAGTTGTTTGTTGTTGTTGTTGAGCAGTTGTTTGTTGTTGTTGTTGTTGTTGAGCAGTTGTTGAGCAGTTGTTTGTTGTTGTTGATCAGTTTGTTGTTGTTGAGCAGTTGTTTGTTGTTGTTGTTGAGCAGTTGTTTGTTGTTGTTGAGCAGTTGTTGTTATTGAGCAGTTGTTTGTTGTTGTTGAGCAGTTGTTTGTTGTTGTTGTTGATGAGCAGTTGTTGTTGTTGTTGAGCAGTTGTTATTGAGCAGTTGTTTGTTCTTGTTGTTGAACAGTTGTTGTTGATGAGCAGTTGTTATTGAGCAGTTGTTTGTTGTTGTTGTTGAGCAGTTGTTTGTTGTTGTTGATCAGTTTGTTGTTGTTGAGCAGTTGTTTGTTGTTGTTGAGCAGTTTGTTGTTGTTGAGCAGTTGTTATTGAGCAGTTGTTTGTTGTTGTTGAGCAGTTGTTTGTTGTTGTTGTTGATGAGCAGTTATTGTTGTTGTTGAGCAGTTGTTATTGAGCAGTTGTTTGTTGTTGTTGTTGAGCAGTTGTTTGTTGTTGTTGTTGAGCAGTTGTTTGTTGTTGTTGTTGATGAGCAGTTGTTGTTGTTGTTGTTGTTGAGCAGCTGCGGCTGAAGACGGAGCAGGGCGTCGTCAACGTGGCGTTGAGCTCGGGGGAGGAGGCGGACGTCCTGCTGGTGCACATCGTGGTCGCCGCACAGGCCGCCGTGCCCGCGGTCAGCCCGTCGTGAGTCGACAACAGCGACAACAAGCACCACGAACAACAACCGCAAGCACGGCAACAAGAACAAAAGACAAAGATCCCCCATATAGCCTTAACAGACTATAGGGAAAGTGCCGTTAGCGAGCACCTATGACGGTCGACACGGCACCCGAGGAGGTGGGTGACCAACACCACGCCCGGCCGCCTTTGTCTCCCTAGTGGCAATATTTTCACATTGCACTGGGTACTCATTTAAGGCTGAGTCGACGTCGTCACTGGTGTTGGCCGTGAGCGGGATTCGAACTGGGGTCGCCGGGTTTGTAGTCCAGTGCTCTAACCGCTGGGCCACCGCTCCCCACAACAACAGTGTCAGCAGCAAGGCCACAGAGCAGGCTGTGGCTTCCAGTGCCGACCACAACAACAATCATCACCGATATAAAAACGCGCAGACAGAGCGGCAGTTACAGCGGAAATCACAGCAACCACGGTCGGAGTTGTAAGATACCACAGTGGTGACAGCGGGCACAACGTTCACAATCAGAACACCACAACGTGGCCAACGGCGGCACTCGAGGCAACAACAGCCAGCGA
This sequence comes from Mordacia mordax, assembly GCA_036362905.1. NCBI lineage: Eukaryota > Metazoa > Chordata > Hyperoartia > Petromyzontiformes > Petromyzontidae > Mordacia > Mordacia mordax. The sequence continues at coordinate 11,891,833 of JAZEWT010000026.1, forward strand.
GACAACTACAGTCGGGAGGAGAGCAACAACTGCACCAATGATGTAGACAGTCGCGGGGAAACAGCCGCACTGGTCATATAAGAGCGACAACCACAGCACGAGGCGACTCAGAAAAGTGTGGTTGAGTCTCAAAACTCCTTTTTGTCCAGCAGCGTCCTTCTAGGTGGTCGAAGTGGGCAGGGGTGATGTCACTGCTGTGTGTCATCTCAGTTGAATTATTCGCAGCGTACATTTTTCAGCCGCAGGATGTTTTGGGGCAACATACACGCTCCATACACTCGTGCTCACTCACACGCTCTCACTCATATGAACAACCATCATTAGCTTCCACTCAGTCGCAGTTATGTCCCCACGGCACCTGTGCCAGCAGGTCACGGGACAGACCCAGGTGCCATGAGCTGACTGACTCAGATGACCAAATCACCACCCGTGCTTCCTATTGTTACAGCTCGCTGAATTTTAGCCACCCGGCGCCCCGCTCATTGTTATGAGCGTCACTCCTGCATACTTTGTTGTTCTCATCTGATCTCATTGTCAGAAACCGCATAGTCCTGTACAGGGTTGCGGTGAGCCAGAGCCCATCCCGGCAGACACACGGCGCAAGGCAGGGATACACCCACAATTGGACGCCAGTCCATCACCGGGCACTGCGGGCAATTTAGTCTGCAAGCCAATTAACCTATACAGCAGCGTGTTTTTTGGACTGTGGGAGGAAACCAGAGTGCCCGGCGAAAACCCACGCGGACACGGAGAGAACTCGCAAACTCCACACAGAAAGGCACCCGAGCCGAGATTCGAACCCGGGGCCCTCTTGCTGTGAGGAGGCGACAGCGCTACCCACTGGGCGACCGTGCCGCCCGTCCTTTGTTGTTGTTGGAGGCTAACACACACGCACAACAACATACAAACACATACAACAAACAACGAAACAACGCCAGCAACACCAACCGCACACAACAACATTCTCTCTTTCACATTCTCACGCAGACTCTGCAAAATACCCTGGGTTTGAGACCCAAACGCAGGGTCCGAGAGAGCACCAGGGTCACAACATCGCTCTCGCACCCTCCCGGCAGAGACAGATGTCGCTGCGTGTGACCCCCTAGGGGTCACGCGCACACATGGTGCGATCGACCTGCGACCCCCTCCTGCCCGCTCGCACAACACAAACAAATGCGATCTCTCTATGCCGGCACGCGGGGAGGGGGGCGGGCGGGAGGGGCGGCGCGTGGCAACCACCACGATTCCCACGATTCTCGGGCACGGAGACGCACGGTGAATTGTGCGCATTAACCAGGGATGGATCCGTCAACTCTCCCGGCGGGGGAGGGCAGGGGAGGTTGTTTGTGGTCAGTAATGTAATACAAATGTAACAACAAATGTAACAACAATAACAACAACAACTTTAATTTACAAGCAGCTAGATCACTTGATCGGCACGTGTGCGCACGGCTCAAAGTACTGCACAATTGGAAGCCTACGCGTGTCTCTGTGTATGTGTTCACCAAACAGAGCCTGACCCCACAGTGTTTTCAGGCTATGCGGGGCAGGGGGGGGCTGCCTTTGACTTTCTATCTGCATGGAAAGCGGTTGCACCACCTCAGCTACCAGTGCACTATCCTGCTATCCCTGCTACCCGCATTAGATTCTTGGCCAGGGTCAACAATCGCATTGTTTTTTTTTTCTGAACCGGTCCTGGGCCTTGTTGGTGTTGCGTGTAAACAACCCCATTGGGGAGACACAGGCAGCCGGACGTTGCATTGGCCACCCACCCCCTCGTGTCCCGTGCTTCCTTTTGTAATTGCTCCCCGACAGCGCTTGACTCTGCAGTCGGCTACGACTACACGGGGGCTTCCTTTGTCTTTTGCCTTTACCAGTATCCTGAAGCATCTGACGCTGGACGTGCACGAGCGGGCAAACTCCCTGCAGGCGGCATGGGCACGGCAGAGCTTCACGGAGATGGGGCCCTGCGGTGAGTGCCCCCGCGCGCGGCACCGCACACGCTCTGCCGCCGGGCGGGCGTCGCCGCGGCGGCGCGCGGCGGCGAGAAGGCCCAGGCTTCGATTCCCGGCTTGGGTATGAGATGATACCGGGGCACCGAGAGGAAGCCGACGAGCATGAGGGGGCGACGCTACCACCGTACAGGTGGAAACAGATGGAGAGTCGTCCACTCGCTGTACTGCCAATGACCTCGCTATCTCCAGTGATTGATTACCGGCCCCGTGTTCCAGTTGGTGCAGTTGTGGCACCGGTGGCACCGTGGGTAGTGCTGCTGCCTCACAGCAAGACCGTCTGCCTAATGTAATGATGTCGGTTTTCACGGCTCGATGCGTGATGATTGCTTTGAAAAGCTGCTCTCTCGGGACAGCCGCGTCGATCGCTTCCTCTCTCCACCTCGCGACGTTTCGCCTCACGTTAGAGGCATCCTCAGGCACTTTGTGCGTGTGTCGCGTGTGTGACTCTTATTTATACGTAGATACTATGTATGTGTTAAGTCTCTTCTATGGCGTGCGCCATTTCAGGATCAATGGACAAAGGTCGGGGTCCACTTAAAAGGGTTCCATTGTCTTGCTCACACACCGGAATCACATTAACCTAATCCTGTTCCGCCTGTGACTCACCTCCTAGTTTGTATCTCATCAAAGCATGCCTAGTTCTTCAAACACTTGGTGATTCTCTTCTGATGTCCGCATTTCAGGGCTCTATATCTGAAATGCGGATCGTCCATTGATCTCTGAATGGAGCAACTCTATAGAATAGACTTAACACATACATAGTACCTACATATAAATAGAAGTCGTGACGCATGCACAAAGCGCCTGAGGATGCCTCTAACGTGTGAGGCGAAATGTCGCGATGGGGGGAGAGGGAGCGATCGACGCCACTCTTGGGCTAAGTTAATTGTCCTGACTAAATTGCCCACAGTGCCCTGAGATGTTGTAACTTGCTTGCCCCTCTCCGCTGGACAACTGTTAAAGGGAGCAACCTAGCTCGTCGGTTCCGTCCAGCTTCAGTAAAAACCCATGGACCCTCCCACAGATATCGTCAATTATTCAGGCAACGCGGTGTAACTTGGTGTAGCACTGCCAGCTGTCGTGCAGCCTGTTGGGGTCCTGTGCGCGCTCTGCGGCAGCTGTCGCTGGCTGGCGGCTGTCAGCCGGCTGTGTGTGTGCACGCAGTGTCCTGTGGCTGACGCGCGCACGTGTGTGTGTTGTGCTGCACGTGTATGTGTGATGTCTGTGTGTTCTGGCGTGTATATAATGTCTGTTGAACGCTATCGGCACTTGACCCTACAGTCTGTTAAGGCTATGTGGGGATCTTTGTCTTTGATCTTTGTAATGTCTGTGCGTTTCCTCCCACGGTCCAAAAACATGCTGCCGCACAGGTTAATTGGTTTGCAGACTAAATTGCCCGCAGTGCCCGGTGATGGACTGGCGTCCCATAGTGGGTATATCGCTGCCTTGCGCCCTGTGTCTGCCGGGATAGGCTCCGGCTCACCGCGACCCTGTACAGGACTAAGCGGTTTCTGACAATGAGGTGAGGTGAAAATGTCTGTGCGTTGTGCCATGCATGTGTGTGTGATGTCTGTGTTGTGCCGTGTGTGTGTGTGACACCTTTGTGTTGTGCCGTATGTGTGTGTGACAACTGCGTGTGGTGCCACGTGCATGTGTGTGTGATGTCTGTGTGCTGTACCACGTATGTGTGTTTGATGTCTGTGTTGTGCCGCGTGTGTGTGACACCTTGCATTGTGCCGTATGTGTGTGTGACATCTGTGTGTTGTGCCGCGCGCGTGTGTTGTATCTGTGTGTTGTACCATGCATGTGTGTTTGATGTCTGTGTTGTGCCGTGTGTGTGTGACGCCTTGCGTTGTGCCGTATGTGTGTGTGTGACATCTGTGTGTTGTGCCGCGCGCGTGTGTAGTGTCTGTGTGTTTTACCACGCATGCATGGCGACTGCGGGTTCTATCGCGTGCGTGTGATGTATGTGTGCTGTGCCGCGCGCGTGTGATGTATGTGTGTTGTGCCACGTGCGTGTGATGTATGTGTGTTGTGCCGCGTGCGTATGCAGGGGGCTTCTCGCAGACGTACGCGTGCATCTGCGATCAGCTGGGCCTGCCCTGCCGGGAGGAGGTGCAGTGGGTGAGCTAGCTCACTCAACACACCGTGCCATCACCACCAATAGCTTTTCCTTTTATGGTTACGGTTGGCGTTTCCTTTGCACACAAGTTGTTGTTGTGAGTACGTTAATTTCCCCTTTTCTTTTATACGTTATTACGTCGGTCAGTTCGGGCGTTTGTTGTGCCGCAGGAACCCCGCATCTAGAGCTTGTCAGCTCACTTGGTACTTTCTGCTATAATGACAAACATCTGTGAGCAGCGACAGCATGTACAGCACACGACATTTGTTGTATTTACTCGTTAACGTCTGGTTTTGGTGATGTTTTCACCCACGATGTTATCCCGATCATCCTAAACTTGTGTCGTGTCACGAGACTAAGCATCCGTAGGCAAGTCACGGTGGATTGCGAAACCCTTAGTGAGCGGTACGCAGATTTGGATATGCCAGCGGTACTTCCGAAATCCCTTCAAGTGGCCTCTCATCCACAGAGCAGCACGATCCCACACCCATCTGGCTGCGGAGAGTATAGTTTCTTGCATGATACGCCGGTAATTACAATGTTTTATATTTATCCGTGCTGGAATATTGGTTAAGTTAAGTGAGGAATCAAGGTTAACGCGGTGGGTTTTATTGTGCGATCATAGTTTGACTGAGTTAATTTAAACCTAGGGTCTCAGCGGTGCTGGCTGAGCACTGACATCTCCAGCCACTTTATTTTTCTCTCTCTGTTAAGCTCTAGGTTTATTGGCTTCGATCGCGACTACAACCGTCCTACCCCCTCCACCACCACTGCGCTACCAACCCACCAACACACACGAGTCTGATTGGTTCCCGCTCACAACCAACATCGGTGGTGATCCGAACTGGTCCTGGGCCTATGCCAAGTCGACTCGGCATTAAATGAATGCAGTCCCTGTTGCGGTCTCTAAATATCAGGAGTTGGCCACCCTCTTAATTTTACTCGGGGGAACGTTATCCGCGTGTGTGTTTGTGCGCAGGATGTGGACACCATTTACCTATCCCACGACTCGCGCGAGCTCAACCTCAACGACTTCAGCCACCTGGACTGCAGGTGCTCCCGCAGACACGCGCAGACACGCGTAGCTTTGCGCAGGCACGCGCAGAGGCGCGCGGGCATGCGCGCGCGTCTGTGTGCGGACGCTCAGACACGCTCTCGCTCGTACGCACAGACACGCCGTCACTCGTGCGGTCAGGCACGCGCGGGCACGCTGTCGCACGCGCGCACGCGCGCTGACACGCTCTCCTTCGCGCACGCACACCTGCACGGACGCGCTGACGCACGTGCACACGTGCGCAGGCACGCTCACGCACGCGCACCTGCACGGACGCGCTGAAGCACACGTGCGCAGGCGCGCTCTCGCTCACGCACGCGCACCTGCACGGACGCGCTGTCGCACACGCACACGTGCGCAGGCGCGCTCTCGCTCACGCACGCGCACCTGCACGGACGCGCTGTCACACGCTCAGACACACTGTCACTCGTACGCACAGACACACACACAGACGCGCACGGACGGCTGCCCCGACCTGACATGCCACTCACGTGCGCGCGCAGGGACCTGGTCCCCATCGTTGCGACGCTCGAGTACAGCTGCTGGTTCACCAGGCTGCACTGCAAGGACGTCAGGCTGGTGCGTGGCGGTCTGCGCGCCGCGTGGAGCGAGCGACGGGTCCGCGCGCCGCACCTTTGACTCGGAAGCGTCGTTGCGATTCGCGGCTGCGCGATTGCCGTGCGCCTCGTCCGACCGGCTGCCGGCCGAGGGCCTCGCCACGCCGCATTGCTCTGTGGGTGTGTAGGTGCGCGTCCGCTTGTGGCGTGTGTGCGCGTATGTGTGCGTGGCGTGCACGTGGAGAGAACTAGCGTATCGGTTAGCGCCATGCACCAGCGGTCATGCAATTTGTCGCGCGCCGCGCAAATTCCACGTCTGGTCACGGACGAGACGTAGATACCGAGCTGTAGCGAGGAAACCGCAGGGGGGGGGGAGCAAGAAGGCAGCCATGCAGTCAGCCGGCACCAACATTTTCCACACACTGCATCCTGTAGATTAAGATGATATCGGCAAATTAATTAATTAATTGATGGGTGGTTGGTTTTTTTTATGGGAGGAAACTGGAGAACCCAGAGGAAACCCATGTAGAACACGCGGAAAACACACAAACTCCACCTAGAAAGGCGTTCGAGGTGGGAATGGAAGGGCCTCAGGCAGGGTTTTCTTTCTGTGAGGTGCACATGTAACCACTGGGCTACCCTGCCACCCAAACCTGGCGACCCAAGTTCGATGCCTGCTCATGACCATTAACAATGGCGAATATTTGAACTGGCCCTGGCCCTCTCCGAGGTCGACCGAGCCTTAATTTAGTACGTAATGTGGTATGCAAGCATCGCCACTAGGAAGATAAAAGTGGCCTCGCGTGGTGCTGACGACGCATTGCTCTTCTGCCCTGTTGGCCTCTATAGGTGTTCGCTAACAGCAGTTGACCCTGTCACCCGTTAAGGCAACACGGGGAATATTTGATTGTTTGCGTGGCGCGCGCGTGCACCAGTCTGCCGATGTTTGCGAGCAGGTGCTGCGAGTGCTGTCACGACCTTCGCGCCTTCAGGAGCTGGTGCTCGAGAACGTGGGCCTCAAATCGTGAGCGGTCACACCACACCACGCGCCGGGACAGGCCGTAGGTGCACGCTGTGGACGCTCAGGTGCCACAATAAACACAACAGCAACAGCAACCGCCATTCGCCACTAAGTGGCGGCGACGTCACCACGCGAAGTGTCGAAGGCTCGCCGACACGAGGTCACGGCACAGACCCAGGTGTTATGGGTTTCCTGACTGAGATGACTGGCAGATGCACCACCTGTACCCCCTACTGTGCCAACTTGCACAGTAGAACCCACAATAAATAGAACCCCGAACAATAACAATGACAACAACTTCAACAACCGGATTCAGTTCTAAAAGAAGCTCTCAGCGCTTGGAGTGATGTGTGGGATAGCGTGCTGATCAACGGACAGGTTTTATAACCTGAACACGCGTGGGTGAGCTGTCCGGCACAACAGAGAAACCGTACGTGGCAATACGGTCAAGCATAATGGCGTTCAGAAGCAACCCTAGACACTGTACAGCAGCCATTGTGTGGCTGCATCCGTGTTCGATACCTGCTGATGATCAACATCAGTGGCCGTGATGTGAACGGGCCCTGGTCCTCCCCGAGGTTTAATGATGTGGGCTGAAAACTCTTGCACTGTCAAGGTGAAGGAGGCCATTCCCAGTGCTGACCTCCCATCCCCTCGTGCTCTTAATAGGTGCTCGCTAATACCACTCGCGCCAACTGTTTGTCTTTGTGTGTGGTGTAGGTAATGCATTGGGTTTGTGGTCACTGTGTTTCGAAGTCTGTTTTGTATTCAGTTAGAAACCTATTGAAGCAACTGCAGTTACAGTGGCTGAATCTCATGAATCGGGGCGACAGTGAATTTAGCTAAAGCAGCGTTTCCGTGATCTGCTCCTCCGTCTCGTGTGCGCCGTGACTTTCCTTCCCATTGCCCTCTGCCTTTGTGTTCCTCCGCCCAGCGATTTTCTTCAGAAACTTGCCGCGGCTTTGAAACAAAATCCCGCGAGCTGCCTCCACTCCATAAACCTGTCCAACAACAACGGCCTGGAGGAGCGAGGTGAGCGCCAATTTCGCCCCACAGACGCTGCACCGCGCAGGCGCGGCGCCGCGCAGGCACGGCAGTACAAAGACACCTCACCATGTAGACGCCGCACAGACACGACACGCAGCACCGCACTCTGCACCGCATTAATTTATTGGGATTATACGCGGCAAGTAGTGCCCCCTACTGGCAGACCACAGACCTTGGGCAATTATGGTGGCGCCGGCTGGCCCTGGTTGCCTCTGTGGTACCCTGTGCCTCTGTTTGAAATCTGCGTGCGTTAAAACCTGCATTAACGACACGATACAAAATAACACGCTACGGTAGTACAGGCGCTGCGCCGCATGCCCCTCGACTGACACGTCGCTCCTCCGCTCGCCGTGCGTGCCTGCGTGCGTCCGCGAGCGTGTGCAGGGCTGTCTCAGCTGAGCGAACAGCTGAGCCGACTCGGTAAGGGGCTGCGCAGTGTAAACCTGTCCCGCACGGCGCTCACGCTCAAAGGTGCGGTCGCTCACTCACTCGCCCAGCAAGTGCCTCATCCGCTCATTTACTCTATAACTCACCCAGCTATCCACCTATTCGCTCGTTCGCTCGCTCGCTCACTCACCCAACTAGCCAATTGCTCGCTGACACACCCAGCCAGCTGACTACTTGCTCACGCAGTCACTCACTTCATCACTCGCCCTGTTATACAGCCAGCAACAAGATTTCGCCAGGCTAATGTAGCTATGACGGTCGGCCTGTTTGTCCACAATGAAAGTTACTGTTGCGTGCGTGCTCCAACCAATCACGTGAGTGAAATTTCCTGCAGGTCTTTGCGGACAGTCGCTCACTCGCCACCTCACCACCGCTGGCCGTGCACGGGTCGCAGTCACAGATGGATTCATTAATATTTAAACGAGGCAGTAATTGCTGTTCAGACGGGGGTCATTGTGCATCTGTGTGTGTGTGTGCGTGCGTGCGTGTGTACGTGCGTTCCTCTGTAATAGGTGCTTTGTAAATATATGGTCGTTGTGTGTGTCTGTGCGTATGTGTGTATGTCTGAGTTCGTCCGTTTGTGTGTGCATGTGCGTGTATCACTGTGTGTGTACGTGTGTATCTTATGTGTGTGCCGTTAGCACGCTGCACTATTAACCCGGCGATCCAAGCACAATTCTCCTTTACGACCAATAACAGTGGCGAATATTTGAACCGGTCCCGAGCCTTTTCTAGGTTTATTCAGCCTCAACATCGCTACTCGGGAGACAAAGGTGGCCAGGCTTGGTTCCTCGTGTGCCCAGCCGACCTTCATAGATGTTCACCAAGAGAACGTACCCTAACAGTCTGTTAAAATTATATGGTGGATTGTTGTTTTTGTGTGTGTGTCCTTGTTTGCCTGTGCGCGTCTCTCCATGCGCGTCCGTCTACACGCGTGTGTCCGTGTGTGTGCATCTGTGGGTGCGCGTGCGTGTGTGCGTGCTCACCCGTGCACGTACGTTCGTGTGCCTCTCTCCATGTGCGCGTCCTTCCGCGTGGAGAGCGGTAGCTCAGTGGTTAGTGCTGCGCTACAAACCTGGGACACCGAGTTCGATTCCCGCTCGCGGACAACACTAGTTACAGTTAAGCTATGGGTACTTTTGCCAGTGTACATATGTAAAGAGTAGAAAAGGTTTATATCATTTCTGGCAATTGTACAGGTGTTTAAGATCTTTAAAAAAATCAAAGTAGATACCTTTCATCTGGCTGACACTGACAATTAGGCTCAAAAGAAAGCCATGTCTGGTGTAGGTCAATCAGTTTTAGGACAATGCATAAGTTATCAAAGCTTCTTGTTTCAATCTTTGCCACAAGTATGAGTGGCTTTTGCAAACTAGACACTTTGTGAAAGCTGTCTATTTTGGTGTTTTAAGATCTTAACACCTGTATAATTGCCAGAAATGGTATAAACATTTTCTACTTTTTACATCAGTTGCAATTTTATGAATGCGTCCTGAGCCTCCCCTAGGTCGACTCAGCCTCAAATGAGTCCCTAGTGTGGTATGTAAATATTGCCTGTAGGGAGACAAATTTGAACAGACGTGGTGCTGGCCACCCATGCTCTTGTGTGCCGTGTCGACCTTCATAGGTGCTCGCTAATATCACTTGGCTCTAGAGCTTGTTGAAGCTACACGGGGGATCTTTGTCTTTTGTCACGCGCGTCAATGCGCGCGCGTGTGCACGCGCAGGGGTGAATGCGATGTCGCAGGCGCTGATGGCGAGCGAGTTGACCCTGAACTCGCTCACGCACCTTGACCTGTCCGGGGTCGTCCTGCGCGCGGACGAGACGTCGGTGAGAGTGCCGCACCGCACACACACACCGCGCCGCCACCCCGCCGCCACCCTCGCCTGCGCAGGCCACGGGCCGCCGCCACCAGGCCAGCTGCGCCGTGACTGGGTGACCGTGCCGCCCCCGTACGCAGAACTTGTACGCGTTCCTGGCGCAGCCCAACGCCCTGGCGGTGCTCGACCTGGCCGGCACGGAGAGCGTCGTGGAGACGGTGAGGGTCGCGGCCGCCAAGGGGACGTGCGTGTGTCGTCTGTGTGTGTACACGTGCGGTGTGTGTGGTGTGTGCGTGGTGCACGTGCGTGTGTGCGTGTGTTTTTGTGGAGATGTGGCGCAGCGATTAGCGTGCTGGTCTACAAACCCAGCGACCCGAGATCGAATCCCGCTCACAGCCAACACCAGTGACGATTTTCTGAACCGGTTCTGGGCCTCCCCTAGGTCGGCTCAACCTCAAATGAGACCCTTGTGCAGTGTGTAAACATTGCCGCTGTGGAGACGAAGGCAGCCGCGCATGGTGCTGGTCACCCACCTCCTTGTATGCCGTGTAGACTTTCATAGGTGCTTGCTAACAGCACTTGATTGTACAGTCTGTTAAGGCTATATGGAAGATCTTTGTGTATGCATGTGACATGTGTGATGTGTCTGGCATATATGTGGCATGGGTGTGTGTGTGGTACGTGTGTGCGTGTGCGCGTGTACGTGCGCGCGTGTACGTGTGTGCGTGTGTGTGTGGTACGTGTGCGTGTGTGGTGCGTGTGTGGTGTGTGTGCGTGTGTGCGTGTGATGTGTCTATTAGTATTTTACTGTGCTGTGCAATCTTGATTTCGGTTGTGGTTTCATTCTTGTACAAGTTGTTGTGAGTTTCCTTGTTTGTGCAATCTTAAGTGTTACCGATTACCTTTATAATTATGGTTAGAGTTTCATTTTCTCAGAGATTATTGCTCTAAGTTTATTATCTTACAGCAACAATCTCTCAATTATCAGCGATGTTGCAATCGAGGCCAGGCTTTTTTGAAGTAGGGGGGTAACTGCGACACATTTGAAAAGTGGGAGAACGATAACAGAGCAAAGTGAGTTATTAAACAGATTAGTGACGTAACTGTACTTCCATAGCGCTTTTCACCCGAGGGTCACAAAGCGCTACACAGAGCTGTGGAGAGAACGGCGCGTCAGTAACAACGACATCAGAGCAGTAGTGACATACCGTCAGCGAGCCTTCGATGCCGCACGTGGACTCAATGTGCACATGTCCTGGCACCGCGGCGACGTCTCCGTCGCTTGGTGGCGAATGTCGGTCGCGGCTGTCGTCTGCGTCGTGCGCACGGTGATGTCGTGCCACGCGTTGCGCCGTCAACCGCCAGATGTTCGGGGCGCTCCTGCGGGGATGCTGCCGGCACTTGCAGGAGCTGCGCCTGTCGAAGAACGTCTTTTCCTCCCGGTGAGGCTCACCCACCAGCTCACGTCCAGTGACAGACGGTGCCGCGTCAGCGACGCCGCCGTGTTAGTGCTCCTGCGTTGATGACGTCGCTGTGCCGTTGCAGGAAGGCACGGGACGTGCTGCCCTCGTGTCGACGTTTCTTCAGCAGCGTCCTCATCCTCTCCCACGTCGACCTCTCCGACACTCGCCTGCCAGCCGCCGCCGTCCGGTGAGGACGCCGGATCAACTCACCCGGTCGTTCGTCCGTCTGCTCACCCGCTCGCTAACTATTTACTCACCCACTCAGCATCACTGTCATCTACTTACCGTTTCCAAGTGCACTAGCAGTCTTAATAACGGGACAACCCAAGCAATTGTTGGGGGGGTCCAGCCGTTTGTTCGAGAGACGTTCATCTCAGTGCTTTTTAATCAGCGTGTGGGAGGCGGCTCATCATTGAACTTTGTCTGGTGTCCCAGAAACAGTAACACCACCCCTGTCCACACGTTTAATAACAATAATTGTACATTTACAACGCGCACATATTTATTCACTGTCGAAGGTAATCATTCGACAAGAGAATGACTCACAGGCACAAGGAAAGCACAGAGAGGTGGAGGAGGCAGCCAGGCGGTTTTTTGGCACCATATTTCCACACACTGCTTCCTATATAATAGGATGTCATCGGTCAATTAATTAATTAATTAATGAGCATTTTTTTTTTTGTTGTGGGAGGAAACTGGAGAGCCCAGAGGAAACCCACGCAGAACAGGGGGAGAATACACAAACTCCACACAGAAAGCCACCCAAGGCAGGGATCGAACCTGCTCAGGCGAGACCGTTTTATCTGTGAGGCGCAGATGTTTCCACTGTGCCACCCTGCACTCATGCGTTAATTCTTTCACCCGCTCTAACCCACTTTTATTCACCAGCTCACTTTACGATCACCGTTTTAACGGTCAACTCGAGTGTGAACTTCCAAGTTCACGGCATGACTCGGGGTGACCCCGAGTTGACCCCATCCTCCCCTCCCCCGCGCCCCCCCCTGCCCCCCCGCGCTGGCGACGTCCCGCAGGGAGGTGCTGCTGGGGCTCGCAGCGAACAAGCACCTGCAGGACGTTTCGCTGGAGCTCAGCAGCTGCGAGGTGAGTGGTCCCGTCGCGGGAGAGCGAGCGGGCGAGCGGGTGAGTGGGTGAGTGCGCAAATAAGTGTACAAGAGGGTGGAGAGGTGAGCGTTTCGGTGGGTGGCTGAGCGAGTAGGTGAGTGGGTAAATTGTTACCTGAGTGGATACAAGCGTGGATGGGTGAGGAGCGAATGAGTGGCTGAGAGGGTGGTGAAGTGGGTGAGTGGACGAGCGAACGGTCGAGAGAGTTGGGGACGGGTACTCATCTCATCTCATTGTCTGAAACCGCTTAGTCCTATACAGGGTCACGGTCAAGCCGGAGCCTATCCCGGCAGACA
>JAZEWT010000026.1:11944436-11958832 GCA_036362905.1 Mordacia mordax
AGCCATCTTTGGAACGTCCCGCTAGAGTACAGTTTCCTGTAGCGCTCTTGTTCACCAGGAATATGAATTCTAAAAACCCAACGTAGCCCAATATTACTCGTACATAAATACAATAAATGTATATATATGTTTACAATGTGTCACACATCAAAAGATCGCTCGCGCTGTACATGCTAACTTTTCAACACTCCAAGCAAATGAAATTTGGATAAAAACTATGGTGAGGAGCTTATATCAGGTAATTGGTCTCGTGCTCCAAATGCGATGGCGTAGACTTGAGTTTTCTTTTGTGATCGAAAATCAACGACATATCCTCCGCTGACATAGAATCTATCGTTGCAATAAATCATCAACCAGTCGGTGACACTATCACTAGTTACGTTTTCAGATTTTGCTTTTGAAGTTTGTAGCACCTTGTGGAAAATACTTAATTCATAGGCTCTGATTTTCAACAAAGTGACTGTAAGCATGTGACTGATAGGAAACCATTGTGTAAGAGGAGGTATATCTTGACCATGAACTTGTGGGGTATAATAAGCCAGGTGATTTAGTAGGAGACATCTACGTCCATACTGGGTTCAACCGTCTCGTTGCAAGACGGTCGTAGGTTTGGTTCCCGGCTCAGGTGTCTTTTTGTGCGAGGTTTGCGTGTCCTCTCTCTTTCCAAAGACATGCTGCTGCCTACGTTTTTTGGCTTGCTGAGTAAATTTCCCCCAGTGCACTATCAAACTTTAAAAGATTGCTTAAAGCTCTTAATGGCTCTGCTCGAGTGCACTGGTTCATGTATTCAGACTTGGGACAACGTGTTAGCAAAAGTGTGTGCTTTATTGGATAATAACCTCTGTGGCTGCGGCCACCGCTGACGTAAGCGCCTGCGCTTGTTCCGCTCCGTGCTTCAGCGGCAGAGCCACCGGTGGCGGCGGTGGCCGAGGCGTCCGCGGGACAGGACAAGAATGAGCCGGTGGAGCCGGAGGAAGAGGAGGAGGAGGAGCGCGTGTGGCCCAAGCGAGTGGAGCGCAAGCGACGCAGCCGCAACTCGCTGCCCTCCGAGCCGGTGGAGGAAGCGCCGGTCGTGAGGAGGACGTCGCGCAAGTGGAGCGGCGGGTACCGCACGGACGACAAGCCGTCGGCGCAGCCGCGGGTCGACGCGGGGGAGAAGCGTCAGCAGGAGGAGGAAGACTCCGAGAGCCCTCCGCTCACAGACCAGCAGGAGGTTAGAAGCTTGTCGCTGTGTAAGGGTCGGTTATGAAAGTAGGCATGTGACGATTTATCGATGAAAATAAGTCACGTGTAAAACGCACGTGCGTCAAATTGTGTGCGTAGAGATCGGTTATCACTTCATGTAAATTGTGTGTGTTTTCTTAGGCGAGTAGGGACGAAGGAGATGCGGCGCGATGGACGGGATAGGAGAGACACCTCTAGCAGAACAAGCACTATTGACGACGCGCTGTTATTGAACCAGTGCGAGCGACACGGGCAGTCCTAAAAATGCAGTACGAACGGGACAAAAACAAAAATATTGGCTTTAGAAATCCCACTGTGACCCAAAATTACTACCATATATTCCTTGAAAGGTCAGAGAGGTAAATCATTAAATGCATATTTGAAAGCGCCGCTTCTTTAATTGATGTCACGGACGACTTTTAATTTTCGTTTTCATCACCACCGAGGGGGGGTGGGGGGAATGCCAGCCAGTCTTGGGTCATCAGCTGGACTAGTTGGCTCAGCCCTGATTCTCACCATATGCTGTACTGGTCGCCCCCTCATTAAGTTTGGCTCGAAGGAGACCCACTGACTTTACTTGATGAGCACAAACAGTCGTGATATCATGGGCTTGGCCCGTTAGTATAGGATGCGCTGTCAGAGACTGCCCTCGCCTTGTTCTACAAAGGGACTGGTAAACTATTTAGTACATATTTCAGAACACCAGCAAAGTGCCTTCCCTATGGGGATTATTATTTTAAACATGGAGCACGTTTTTCTGACATCACGATGAATGCCTCAAAGGGTTTATGGTAGTGCAGATGTGGAAATGTAAAGCTGAGGTTTCTGTAGAGTAATCAGTAAGTGGGAATTAAAGCTTAAATGAGGCCTAAAAACCACCGGTCTCGAGCAGATTATGGGAGCGCCTTCATTTTCAGTGTGAACATATACACATCTACACTCGATCCAATTTATTATATTGGTTTAAAATAACTTTACCCACCCCAAACATTGTTTTAAAGTCAGCTAAAAAACAACTTATGGCAATTTGCCCCCTATTGGTGAGGGTGAAGGATGGGAAGGGGGCCTAGGCCATGGCTGCGAGCCATTACTGGTTAAGGGCTGGGATGCAGATCGGAGCCGCGCTGTCCGTCCCAGAGCAGCCCAGGGTGGGCGAATCCACTTTATCCTTGGTCATCAGGCAACGAAGCTTACATCGCTTCTGTGACGCACATTCCTGCCAAATGCGTGCTGCAGAAATGAACGGCACGCCGCCGGGTAACACTTAACCATGGTGCTGTTGTTAAGTTTTTTTTTACAGCAGCATTCCAATCTCCTCTTCCACCTCTTCATTTAAATCACTGATCCCGATCCATCTCCACTGAAGTTCCTGGATGAACGTACAACGACACGATCCCCAAGCAGCTTCCCCGACAGATGTCACGAGACGATCGGCAGACATGTTGCGCGTCACTTTGTTTTGCTCGTGTTTATGTCGAGCCCCATTTTTGCAGCCCCCTTTCCGCTAAGTTTTTAAGTTGTGCCGCAAATTCCCGTAGCTTGTTTCCAACGTCTATCTTCAACTGCCAGTGGGAGACAGTCGATATAAACAACTGATCTTCTCTTGATTTCTAGTCGCAACTCAGTCCAAGCGAGACCGGTTTTTGGACGGAAAATTTCTCGATGTATTTCATAATAATAATTGCGCTTGTGGAGCGCGTTTCACCCGAGGGTCACAAAGCGCTGCACAGAGCTGTGGAGAGAACGGCATGTCAGCAACAACAAGGACATAAGAACGGCAAATCAACGTTTGTTGCAAATCTGAGCTGTGGAGAGAATGGCATGTCAAAGACAACAACATCAGAGCAGTTCAACTGAAAGTCAAATAATGACTATAATTACTAAAAATTTACAGTGAAACAGAATAGCATTCGCTCTCGTAAAAGCATCGACTTGTAGAATTACAGGCATGTTAGCCTCTTATCCCACTTGCATTGATAGACTTTGGTAAATTGTAGATCTCAAGCCTTATTTTCTACCTTCATTGAGTACGTTATGTTGTGATACTGCGTTGGCGGTGGTGCATAAGCACGAAAGACACTCAACACCTTCGTTAGTAACACTAGCCGTTCTTCGTAGCACGTAGCCTCATTTACACAATGGCCTACGTTTACCGACGATGTCGCGGGATCTTTCACATCAACCGCGTGGTTATTTTATGTGCTGTGAAGGAGGGCCATTGCCTGAACCGTCACCTGTTCCATATATTTCCTGTTGAGGCTACAGTGTTATTGATGAATGTACCGTCCCCACTCGGATTCTGCATTAAGGTTATTACACGATGAAGAGAAATGCACCAATGTGCGTAAAGAAGCAGTGACTCGCGGATCAGGTAGATGCGCGGAGATTGATGAAGGATATGGAATGAAAATTGCTAAGTGCGTAAAGAAGCGCGGAGAGGTTACAGCGTGAAGTGAAACTAAAGAGGAAAAGAAACACGCGGATTAGAGCCCCCATTTTCAACGGGTCGGTCGCGACCCATCAGTGGGCCACGAGCGTCACCTGTTGGTCCGTGGAGACCCATGTAGGCCTTGAGGTGCAAATGATTGAGAACCCCCGGATTAGAGAACACACCCAATTTAGATTTGCTATGTTGAGCGATAAAACAATGGAGTGGGATTGGACAGGACACGTCGTGAGTAGGTTTGGCGACCGGTGGTCGAGAGTAATGATAGAATGACAGCCAAAGGCGTGAATACGACCCAGACCACCATCCATCGCGGGTGACAGCTTACATGCAAAAGCTAGGCAGGTTGATTGATCCCGGTTATCGTGAGGGACAGGGAATCTTCATCCAGAAGTGGCTAGATAACGGACGACGACGACGACGACGGTGATGGGTGGTGCTATTGAGCCCGGGATGCCTCCTGTGTGAGTGATCGCCGTGTGACCCGTGACTGCCCGGGCGTGCGTCTCCCTCGTTAGGATGAAGCCCCTATCCCAGTATTGACGGCTCAAGTTCCGTGTACGGAGCCACCAGAGCCTGATGCCAGCGGGGACGCGAAGTTTCCCACGAGCCCCCCACTTGCCCGCGCCGCCCCGAACGCCGCCCCCCGCCTGTCTGCCGCAAGCGCCCGCGCCGCATCAATTGCGCCGGTTCGCGACGGCGACGTCCCGGCGCCAGGAGAAGGAGCAAAGCAAAAGGGGATTGGAGCCGTGGGGACGCGTGCCGATCCCGGGGGAGCCGCAGAGATGGCGTGGGAGGAGGAAGAGCAGAAGGTGAAGGTGGGAAAAAGTGAAGGTGAGGAGACGGTGGCTCGCGTGGATCTGGGTGGAGTTACCGCTCAGGCATCCGTCATTCAGGCCGCGTGCAAGCGCGACGGAGCTCCCGCCGAAGAGACGATGGAGGCGTCGCTGCCGCAGCTGGTGCAGGAGGGTTCGGCGGTGGTGGCAGCGGCGTTCCGGGCTGAAGGGAAGAGCGCCACAGAGTCGCCGGTGCTGCAGGAGGCCTCCCCCCCACACCTGGAGCAAGAGGGCTGCCCCGCGACGACGGCGCCACCGCCGTCCTCGGAGGCCATCTTTCCCCCACGCGGTGTCCCGCCGACCGGTCTTCCCGAGCCACCCACGGCGGATGACGTCCCCCCTCCCCGTGTGGAAAAATCTGGCGCCAAGGAAAGCGCGATGGAGCCTGCCGGCGGAGGGGCAGAAGCGGCGGCCGCTCCCGTGGTGGCGGCAGAGGAAGATGGGAAACCCCCGAAGGCGGCAGCGGCGGCGCTTGCCAGGAGCAAGAGGCGTGGACGAGGCCGGTCTAGGTCTCGCTCGAGCTCCCGCTCCGCGTCGAGTTCGCGCTCACACTCATCGTCGTCGTCGTCCTCCTCGTCTCGCTCATCTTCCTCGTCATCTTCGTCGTCCTCATCGCGCAGCCGCTCCTCGTCGGCCGACTCCAAGTCCCGCTCGCCCGTGAGTCCCGCGCGCGTTGGCCCATCGGCAGAGTTGGCGGTCGGTGCCAACAGGAGGGGACGAGGCGACGGGCAGTGGTGAAAGCTGACTTTAGCCGACGTCAAGTGGCGCCGCTGTCCTGCACCTAACGCCGTCGCCGCTCTCTTCCACCGTTGTGCGTTTAACACACGGGCCTCAATTTGTGTCAATTGTGGCCCCTGTGTTTAACGATTGGTGCTAGGTGAACAGACCGTATCAAGTCTTTCGTCTCGTGCTCCAAAAGCGAAGGCGTAGACGTGAGTTTCAAGCCGTGACCGAAAATCGTCGACAGATATTCCGGTGACCAGCCACATTGGTAGCTGCAACCAAAGCGTCAAGCAGTTGATGGCACGTGATCTGGCTCCACAGTCATTCGGATATTTTTGGGATCTTCAGTCTGAATAATACAACAATGTCTCCATTCACGCCCTACCCCCACGACACCCTTTTCCAGCTATGATTTGATTTTTTTATTTTGCTTCAAACATTTTTATTTTGTTCGGATCTTAACCATCTCATATAACAGCTCTTTGTGGTGTCTTTGTTTGCGCCATAAGCGTAAATGTCGCGTAAGAATATAACCCCACGTAATTTACAAAGCGATTGTGTGCGCGCGATTCTGCGCACGCTTTGAGCGGGAAGAATTAATTTTAATTTGATACTCCATGCGTCACTAGTTGAGTTAAACAACTTGGGTACAAAGTTCCCTTAACGCCTACTTGAATTGGTGTCGAAGGAGATTTGCTCTTAAGGAATTTTTACGCGACTGACACTAAAGCCCTAACTCTGCAATCGCGTGGGTCTGGAGGCAAGGAAATATATCCACTCGCCCAACAAATAGAACACGTTTAGGCATTCTATAGAGCGCATGGTAAAAATCATATTTTCCAACGCGATTTATTTACCTTGATAAAACACTAATATAAAACCAACTTAAATGTATCTGTGTTTAAAAACAAAGCAGATCAACCACTCGCAATGTTTGACTAAGCGTTGTGTGGTGACCAACGTGACCACGTCTAGCCAGTCACTGTTCTCTTACATTTATTTTTATCAAATGATCTGGAACTAGCATTGCTATTGTGGACCGACATAAAGCTTTTGCCTCCCTAGGCTTGCAGTGCTTTCGACACAGAACCGTAGGCACGTCATGACCCACGCTGCAGCGAATCGATGACTTGTCGCAATTGAAGCTACATTGGGGTTCACAACCATCGGTAGCGATATGGATATGGTCACTTCTTACGGATGCTTTGATGCGTTTGCCGGTTGCGTGAGAATCGACTTCATTTGCCTCGCCGAAGCGTCGTCGCATTGCTGCCGGGCAACCGCATTGATAGCTGCGGTGGCAATGACAGAACAGCGGGTGGGGTAAAGGCGCTGCATGCCTCTGTGCGTGTCTGCGGCACAGACGCGCGTGAGGAAGGCCGACAGGAAGAAGCGCAGCCCCTCGCCCGGAGCGGCGGACGACCGCGAGGAGGACACGGAGCGTCGCACGCGGAGCCTTGGGCAGGGAGTCAAACCCCGGGCGGCCAGGGGTGAGGAGCAGGAAGAGGAGAAGCGCCTGCTGGCCTCACGGGAGGCCGAGAGGGTGGCTCGCGAGCAGCAGAGGGAGCGCGAGGAGGCTGAGAAGCGGCAGCGTGACGAAGCGGCGCGAGTGCGCCGAGAAGAAGAGAGGGAGCAGAGGCGCAAGCAGGAGGAAGCAGAGGAGAAGCGTAGACAGGAAGAAGCCGAGGAGCGTAAGCAGAAGGAAGCGGAGGAGAAACGAAGGGAAGAGGAGAAGCGTAAAAAGGAGGAAGCGGAGAAGCGTAGACAGGAAGAAGCGGAGGAGAAGCGGAGACAGGAAGAAGCGGAGGAGAAACGTAGACAGGAAGAAGCGGAAGAGAAGCGTAGACAAGAAGAAGCGGATAAGAAGCGTAGACAAGAAGAAGCGGATAAGAAGCGTAGGCAGGAAGAAGCGGAGGAGAAGCGTAGACAGGAAGAAGCGGAGGAGAAGCGTAAGCAGAAGGAAGCGGAGGATAAGGTAAGACAGGAAGAAGCAGAAAAGCGCAAGCAAAAGGAAGCAGAGGAGAAGCGCAAACAGGAAGAAGCGGAGGAGAAGCGTAAGCAAAAGGAGGCAGAGGAGAGGCATAGAAAGGAAGAAGCAGAGGAAAAGCGTAAACAGAAGGAAGCAGAGGAGAAGCTTAGACAGAAGGAAGCAGAGGAAAAGCGTAAACAAGATGAAGCAGATGCGAAGCGCAAAAAGGAAGAGGCAGAGGAGAAGCGCAAGCAGGAAGAAGCAGAAGTAAAGCGCATGCAGGAAGAGGAGTTAAAACGCAAACAGGAGGAAGCGGAGCTTAAACGCAAAGAGGAGGAGCAGAAGCACAAGCTGAAAGTTGAAGCAGAGGAGAAGCTCAGAAAGGAAGAAGCAGAGGAAAAGCACAAGCAGGAGGAGGCAGAACGGAAGCGCAAGCAGGAGGAGGCAGAAATGAAGCGCAAACAGGAAGAGGAAGCAGAGGAGAAGCGCAAGCAGGAAGAGGAGGAACTTAAGCGAAAGCATCAGGCAGCAGAGGAGAAGCGCAAAGAGGAAGAAGAACGAAAACACAAACATGAGGAAGAGCAGAAGCGCAGACAGAAAGCCGAAGCAGAGATGAAACATAAGCAGGAGGAGGAACGGAAGCAAAAGCTTCAGGAAGCAGAGGAGAAACGCAGACATGAAGAAGTGGAGAGGCGTAAGCAGGAGGCAGCTGAGCTGAAGCGTAAACAGGAGGAAATAGAGAAGCGCAAGCAGGAGGAAGCAGAAAAGCGCAAGCAGGAGGAAGCAGAGCTAAAGCGTAAGCAAGAGGAAGTAGACCTGAAGCATAAGCAAGAAGCAGAGAAGCGCAAGCAGGAGGAAGCAGAGATGAAACGCAAGCAGGAGGAAGCAGAGATGAAACGCAAGCAGGAGGAAGCAGAGCGGAAGCGGAAGCAGGAGGAAGCGGAGCTGAAGCGAAAGCAGGAGGAAGCGGATCTGAAGCGGAAGCAGGAGGAAGCGGAGCTGAAGCGAAAGCAGGAGGAAGCGGAACTGAAGCGCAAGCAGGAGGAAGCGGACTTGAAGCGCAAACAGGAGGAAGCGGAGTTGAAGCGCAAACAGGAGGAAGCGGAGCTGAAGCGCAAGCAGGAGGAAGCAGAAGTGAAGCGCAAGCAGGAGGCAGCGGAGCTGAAGCGGAAGCAGGAGGAAGCGGAGCTGAAGCGTAAGCAGGAGGAAGCGGAGCTCAAGCAGAAGAAGGAGGAATTGGAGAAGCGTAAGCAGGAGGAAGCAGAGAAGCGCAAGCAGGCGGAAGCAGAGAGACGTAAACAGGAAGAAGCAGAGCTCAAGCGCAAGCAGGAGGAAATGGAGAAGCGCAAGCAGGAGGAAGCAGAGAAACGTAAACAAGAGGAAGCAGAGCTCAAGCGCAAGAAGGAGGAATTAGAGAAGCGCAAGCAGGAGGAAGCAGAGAGACGTAAACAGGAGGAAGCAGAGCTTAAGCGCAAGAAGGAGGAATTGGAGAAGCGCAGGCAGGAGGAAGCAGAGTTGAAGTGCAAGCAACAGGAAGCAGAGAAGCAAAAGCAGAAGGAAGTAGAGCTGAAGCGCAAACAGGAGGAAACAGAAAAGCAAAAGCAGGAAGAAGCGGAGAAGTACAAACAGAAGGACAGAGTAGAGAAGTGCAAGCAGGATGAAGAAGCAGAGAAGTGCGGGATGGCGGAGCTGGTATCTAAACAACAAGGAGAAGCGGGAAGTGATGCCCAGGAGAAGAAAAACAAAACGGGAGAGCAGGTGGGTGGGGAGCGGCGGCTCGAGGAGGAGCACGCGCGGGAGCAGCGGCCGCAGCAGAGGGAAATGGCGGTGGCGGAGGAGCAGCAACGCCATGAGCAGGAGGTGGCGCAGAAGCGGCAGCCCGACAAGGAGGGCGGCGCTCGCGGCCGCGGCGCGGCGGCCGGCGAACACAAGCGCAGCCACTCGAGCAGCGAGGACGAGGAGGGCTTGCCCAGGCGCAAGGCACGTAAGGGCTCGTCGTCGTCCTCCTCGTCCTCCTCCACGTCGTCCTCCACGTCGTCTTCCACGTCGTCGTCCTCCTCGTCCTCGTCGGGGTCATCGTCACCCGACCGTGACAAGAGGGACTTCTCTCCCGACGGCCAGAAGCAGCGGCGCTCTGCCCTCGTGCCAAACGACAAGGTGAGCTCGATCGCCGGCCGCCGGCGGGGTGGTGCAGCGAACACAGTCGTGCCGCGCAGCACGAAGGCCCCGGATTTGATTCCTTACTCGGATGCCTGTCTAGGTGGCGTTCGTCTGTTCTCTCCCCCAGTTGCGCATGGGTTTCCTCCGGGTACTTCGGTTTCCTCTCAGAACTGAACAGAAAACTCCGAAATAAATTTGCTGATAATGACATTTGTAGGACGCGGTGTCTGGTAAATGTTGGCACCGGCTGGTAGCGTGACTGCCTTCCCCCTCCCCGCCGCGCTGGTTTCCTCGCTGCGCGTGGAATTCGCGTGGCGCGTTCTAAATTGTGTCGTTATAAATTGTGTAATTGTTATTGTCCAGCAGGAATGGTCTTTCAACGAGGGAATGCCAACTGGATGTTGTAAATGGTATTTGTCAATAAAAATTAACAAAACAGTTTTTTATTTTTCCAAATGCGTGCGAATTTACAGTTAAATCCATTGCGTCGACATAGGTTTCAATGGCACGATGATTGAGATTAATTTCATGAGTGCTGCGGTTGCCGGATGTTCCAAAAAAGCAGCTCTAAAGAGCAATTCTCGTTGTAATCCAGTCGAGTAAACGTTCAACCCGCACAGTGCGTTCTTGAGTGATTGGCAAAGCGGCAGCTCATCATCACGCACCACATTGTATTGCAACACTTCCCTGCCACGCTCTCCTCCAGCCGCCCCACGTCGCTTATGCCGTCTTTGTCGCGGAATTTCCTCGCGTCCCGTTCGAACACCTGTGCTCGAGTTGCCGGCATCTATTGTTCAGGCCGCTCAGCGCTCTCTTGTTTTTGCCGTTTTAAGTGGCCGCGATCCGGGTTGGGCCCCCCCACCCCCCACCCCCCCAATTGTCGGGCTACTCGGGGCAGACTTGTGCGACCAGATGCCCTTTCTGACGCCAACTTTCATTAGTTGAAAGCGTTTCGGAGTCGTTCACCCTAGTGGAAGAGCTGCTCTCCAGGTCAACAGAGTTTTGGCGTTCATTGGAACTCCTAGATGGCTTCACCGCGATAACCACAGGGTAACGCTGCCACCACCAACACATGGCAGGTGGGTGATGGACGACGTGCCTAGTTATTATTAGTTGCCGGCGTGTGCGGCCGATGCTGGGCCTGTGACGCTGACGCCGGTTTGTGTTGTACGCAGCGTTCCGAGCCGCCGCCGCCACCGCCGCCGCTCGCCGAGGGGACGGGGAAAGTGGCGGAGGATGCTCCTCCTGGCGAGCAGACGTGAGTGACACCTCCCCCCCCCACTACCACGCACCCAGCACAGCCACACCGCAGCTGATTTTTGGCAGCCTCTAATGTCCACCACTGTCTGTCTCCTAGTTATGAGAGTGAACTTACGCAACCTCACTGACCTTTGGTCAGACACTCTCAGTTCACCTGTCAGCACGCTCCAGTCTTCCCTGCACGTGACCCTAACCACCCACCAGTTTATATGATCATGTTTGTGCTGTGGAGAAGGGACATTGCACTAAATGTCACCAACTGTATATTTGTCTTTATAAGGAGCAAGTCAGTGGTATCCAACCTTTGCAAAAAATGTACGCTATGCATAACACTCACCTGCTGTTTGTTTCTGGATTCATTCCCGACTGGGTCACACAATCTATTGCTATGTCGATTCGCCCGTTTGATTATTATACCTGTACACTGCATGTGGACGCGTTTACACGTGCGACTCAGCACACGGGAACCCACACCGACTGCTTTATGATCGACTGTTCAAGACTCTGGAATTGACCTGTCAATTGTGATCGACTGCTTGCAGACAACTTGCCTGAGTGTTGATGAATTTGAAGTGACTGCTCAAAAACAACGTATGCCACACACAGCAGCTCATCCCACGCTTGCATGGAACTCACCTCGCCTTCACTTAATGGTCATCAGTGATCGCCGAATATAGCCTCCTCCACTGCTACACCTCGTCGTAAAACCCCCCGCTAAACATCACTACTACCCTACACACACGCGTCCAGTGTGTGGTTTTGGAACGGGGACAGCCCATCTGTAATGGCATAATCTGGCATATCGCCACCTAGGCCAGAGCTGTGCTGACTATTCGGTAGTGATGCTTTGATCAGCTCCGAGTAGAGACAACAAGCTATTGCAGAGTTGTCACGTAACATGACCGGGTTAATAATTGAATAAGCATTCAGAAATTAAGAGAAATACATTAACGTTACTTAAAATGACGTTAATAAGTACATAATATGATTTTATACCATCTCGCGGATTGGTTGTGATGTTACAAAGGCTGTCAACCAATGAGAGGCCATGAAATTAGTGTTTACCTGCTGCATGGCTAGTCTTGTTATATACAGACTAGTGTATTTGCCCGTTAAAAATAACAGCGTGCAAGGATTATGCTTTGTTAATGAACATTTTTAAAATCTTGATTTTATGTTTTCACGCAAAAAAAATCTCCAAACTGGTCACCAGGTAGTATTGTCTCCAAAAGATTGTGAGTGTCTTTGGGGCTCTTAATTCTGACACCGTAAAGAAGATGCTGCCCATATCGAAGCAACTGAGTTATCTTGGATGGCAGCTGCTCGATCCCGAGGTGAGATAGGACCCAACATTTTGGAAGTAAATTTTGAGGACGATTTTTTTTTGTGTTGGAGCCATATTCATGTGCTTCTCACGTGTACACGCTGCACTCGCAGACGCGGGGAAGTATGGTCAGACAGACCTCACGACCGACAGGGTGTGGGCAGGCCTTCAAAGGGCCGTGGTTTTGTGAAGGGCTGTAAAGCGAACCGAGATAATACCAAGGGAGAAAAATCATGCACACTCGTGCCAGTAAGGGTGCCCCAACGTGCGTTTGGTAGAAATCAAGAAGTCACAGAGCGTGGGATTGTCTTCTGGTCTGCACGACGAGGTGGGTGATGGGTAGGGATGGTGCTTGCTCTGTGATGTCATCACCTCGGCCGACAAGGCTAATCGCGTATATATTTAGCCGACCTAACGGGGTTAGACTCTCAACGCAACTTAACGTGTCACCGCAACGTCTCTCACATTGGATCGGACTGCCATGCGCGATGCGTTAATGTGCCTTGGCTGATGTGGGCGAGCGTTGAAACTATGAAGGGAATAAGGAACTGTGCACAGAGTGTGGCCTGCAGCATCAGTCTGGGTAGTCGCACTCACCAGAAAATGATATCTGTTGGTCCCAGCTTTCACAGCAATGGGGTCGTGTGGCTTTCATTCGGCCGTAGAACAACACGGTACTGTGCGATCGCTTGTGCACGTCGTGTCATTGTGTCAGTACTTTACCAGCGATTCGTTCGAGCACGCGTAGGCTCGTGCTAAGGAGTGCTTGGAGAAACGTCTCGTGGGTTTGTGCGAAGAAACTCGTGCCTATGATGGCGACGATGGTGAATAATGGGTGGTGAAGATGGCTGCAACGATTTATTGGCATGCAGTTGTCGTCTCTAGCCTGTACCCAGAATGCTCACATTGCTTCCGGCATTACCGGTCGAACAGTAGGACAGCGGTGCTTCGCACGTGTTCATATTTTCACTTCATGCATTGGGGTAATCGATCCACGCACGCACCGTGCGTATTTCTGATTTGCATATTACACGCAAGCGAGGCATCCCATTAACTCTGGGGATAGCGAGCCTTTCACCTCTCCTTTGCGATGCTTCACCTCTCACGTCAAGGGCATCTTGAGGCTCTGCCCTCCCAATGTGGGAGGTGAAATGTCACGAAGGAGAGAGAATTGACGTTTGCCCCGTCCGTCTCGAAAGGGCAGCTCTTAAAGAGCGCGTCTCATACGTTGAGCCTCGAAAACCTACGTTCATCCGTCAAATGCGCTGTTAACATTAAGTAAGCTTGGGCTTACTTGTATGCCTCGAAAACCTACGTTCATCCGTCAAATGCGCTGTTAACATTAAGTAAGCTTGGGCTTACTTGTATGACAAAGTGGGACCTCAGCAGGCCGAGCTTATTGTCTTATTTGCAAGTATGGCGTGGCTGGGTTGGCGCAGCGCAGGATCTCGAGGGGTGCAGACGGCCTGGGGAGGCCTTCATCCACCAGGCCACCGAGCATGGCGGTAATTCTACAACGTCTGCAGTCGGTCTTCGTCAGCCCCTACGTCCACCCGTGACACGGAATTAGCCACAGTGTTTTGAACGATTCCACTCCACGGTCGGATCGTGACCGGTTCCATGGCACTTTGCATCGCAAGGCACAAGTTCTTGCGTCGGTTGCCGATGATGGTGCCGATGATGGTGCTGATGATGGGGGCGTTGATGGTGTTGGCATAGTAGGGAGCCAGTCATCTCAGTCATGGTGTTGGCATAGTAGGGAGCCAATCATCTCAGTCAACCCATAACGCCTGGGTCTGTCCCCATACCTCCTGTCGGCGAGCCTTCGACACTTCACGTGACTTCAAGGTGCACCTGGCCTGGCACAGGCGCCGTGGTGAAGTCACCGCCACTTAGTGGCGAATGGCTATTGTTGATGGTGGTGGCGATGTTGATGGTTGTGATGATGGCGCTGTGAATGGTAAAAATTTACCGATTTCGGTTTTTATGATGTAGATGCTAATACCTGTTGTTGTAATGATCGTATTGCACCGATGTGGATTTGTCACAGAATTGCTCTCCATAGTTATTTCATGATAGCCGTGTCGAGTGTCCATGCTCTCCCCTTCGTGACTTTTCGCCTCCCACGTTAAGGGCTTCGTCAGGTTTTTCGTAGCCGTCGTATGATTGACGCCGCGCCGGCGAATGTCTTGTGCCATTGGAAACGCACGCGCCTGGCTCCTGCAGTCGTGCGGAGCAGCCTCGTGGCCCTGCGTACTCACGATCACGCTTCACAGAGCACGCACGCCTGCGAGTCTCTTGAAACACACGTGGGGAGGCGGGGGGGGACCTTAACTGGCGTCTAACTCCGCACGCTGTAAAGGGATTGGCACCGCGCCTTGCTTAGCGACGAGGTGAGTGTTGCCCAGAGCGGAGCCGTGCTTTCTGGTGGCCGGATGTTGGCCTGATGCGGGC
>JAZEWT010000026.1:11966757-11979710 GCA_036362905.1 Mordacia mordax
GGGGGGGGGGAGTCATTTAGGCACCCGTCCGCCCCAACAGCCCATCTTGATTGTAAAACGAGGCCGCCGAGTCGCTCGCCGTGTTCTTGTGAATGTTAGCCTGGATAAGGAGCACTTGAAGTGCGGGTTAGTGAAGCGAATGGGGGCTACGGTGAAAATGATTCGCGGATGCGAGCGTTGTCGTGGTTTGTGCCAACGGAGTGTCACTGCGGTGAGCGGTGGCGCAGCGGTTTGCGTGCTGCGCTGCGAACCCAGCTACGACCCGAGGTCCAGCCTCCTCGTTCGCTGGACGCTTTTTCACTCGCCACTTCGAGCATTGAAATTGGCGGCGCTGCTTTAGCGGAATTCTCTCCACGCACGTACATACACGCACAAGCGTACCCATTTTTTGCTATACCCATTAGCCGCCTGTCCTGTTTATACAATTAATAACGCGCGCATAATGTCGATCGTATTAATATGAAGAGAGAACCATTCAAAGCCGAGACACTGCCCTGTATGTTACGACGTTATCAGCCGGCTAAAAAGCGTTTATTTTAGCTATGGAAAGTAAGCCGGGCGAACGCGGCACAGGGAGACGCCCGAGGCAGGAGTCCAATTGCCCCGGTCAGGGCCTTCCTTTTTTGTGACGCGCGCAGGTATCATCACCGCACCGCCCAGTCGGCGAGACGCGGGTAGAAGCGCCCGCGAGCCCCCGTCTCTCCGGCGGGGGGTAGGGTGGGGGAGTGGGGCGCGGCGTCTCTTACCGTTACTTTGTCCGTTGCCTTTGTCGCCGGTGGCGCCAGCGTCGGGGAAGGCGCCGGGCGGGAACGGCGAGGCGGAGGGCGGGACGCCGGCGCGCAAGCGTCGCTGGGGCTCCAGCACGGCCACCGCCCCCAAGAAGACGAGCATCAGCATCAGCACCGACTCGCTGAAGGTGCGCGATCGCCCCGCTCGCCCGCCTCCCCTCGCTACTCACCTACCAGCAGTCCTCACCTACCAGCAGTACTCACTACTCTCCTACTAGCAATACTCACCTACCAGCACTACTCACCTACCAGCAGTACTCACCACTCACTTACCAGTACCACTCACCTACCAGCACCACTCACCTACTAGCACCACTCACCTACCAGCACCACTCACCTACCAGCACCACTCACCTACCAGCACCACTCACCTACCAGCAGTACTCATCTACCACCAATACTCACGACTCACCTTCCAGCACCACTCACCTGCCAGCACCACTCACCTGCCAGCACCACTCACCTGCCAGCACCGCTCACCTACCAGCACCGCTCACCTACCAGCACGGCTCACCTACCAGCAGTACTCACCACTCACCTACCAGCAATACTCACCACTCACCTACCAGCACCACTCACCTACCAGCACCGCTCACCTACCAGCAGTACTCACCACTCACCTACCAGCACCACTCACATACCAGCAGTACTCACCACTCACCTTCCAGTGCTCACCACTAGCCTACTTACCAGCACTCACCGACCAGCACCAATTAACTGTCACTCATTTCCCATTTTCTGCCCTTCGCCAGTGATCAAAATTCCACATTCCTATGGCAGGGCAAGCCTTAACCATAGGAAAAAACACTCTTGGCCTTTCTACAGAGTCGTGATTATTATTTTATAGAACCCGGATGGATGATGGGCCGAGTCATCACCCATAACTAGGGTTTGAACTCGCAACCATACAGTCGCGGGCCGCTCGCAGTTCCGCTGAGCCACCTGGCTGGTTCCGTTCGCTCACCTCTTGCGGCGTCTCAGAGCCAGCGCTCGCCCGCGTGCGTTGCTGCCGTTGCGTTGACGCTGGTCTTGCGCGCGCGCGCCGCTGCCGCCGCGCCGTTCGGCGCGGAGCAGAGCCTCATCCCGGAGATAAAGGCAGCGGCCGCCGCGGCGCCGGAGCCACCGGTCGTGGACCTGCACGCCGAGGACGCGGCGCTGTCGGGCGCCGAGGACGACGCGGAGGCCGGGGCCGCCGAGGGCCCGCGGGCGCCCGCGGCCCGGCCCGGGTCACAGGACGGCGCCCAGGAGGACGGGGACAAGGACGTGAAGATCATGCGCACCGTCACGCAGGTATGGCGTTGCGCCGGCAGTCGGGGAGCCTCCGGTTCACGTGAGACGGCGGCGCCGGGCGCACGCAGGACGGCGGGGCGTGCGAGTTGCGCGCGGTGCCGTGTTCCGACAGCCGTTATAAGCTGGGCCCGGCCTGTGCCGGGACGGTCTCGGAGCGGCCCTGCACGGCCCGGCTCGTGTGCCGATGCCGTGCGACTCCCCTCGCTGTGAGCCCCTCATCTGCTTCTCATCTCCATTCTGCTCCCAAACGTAAGCAGGTGTGGTTGTGTTTCTTGCAGGTTTGGTTTTTAGTCACCCCAATATGATGACTCAACGTCGTAAGCGTTTAAACAAAAACAAGAGGGAGATGCGGCTGACCTCTCATCTGTCCCACGTTGACCCCGCGTCGACAGGGCCATCTCCGCGGGCGGCCCCGTGTTTAACAGTGTGAGCCAGAGGGCACGGCGTGCGCAACACGGCCCGATTGCTGCTTGCTTGGTCCAGTAAGGCTTCCGTGGGAATCCGGGCAAAGCCCACGACCTCGCTTCCCGCTCCCGTGGGAGCGCTGCGAGGCCGGGAGCGGGAGGTGGAGAGGAGCGAGGTGAGAGAGAGAACGGCGCGAGTGGAGGGGAAGGGGAGCCCGTTGTCGAAACGCGTCCCTCCGCACCCACCAGGTGGTGTCCACGGAGAGCCAAGAGAACGGGGAGGAGCCGCGCGGCGAGGACGAGGAAGACGAGGACGAGGAGGACGAGAGGAAGGACGAGGAGGACGACGGCTCCGTCTCCATGGACGCGGAACCGGCGGCCGGGAAAACAGCCGAGGAGGACACCAAGGCCAAAGGTGCGGTCCCTGCGAGATCGTGATTTCCTGGGTAAGCGATGTGGGTTTTCACGGCTCGATGTAAGATCCCGATGATTCCTGATGAGTCCTTCGACATGGGAGGCAGACCGTCACAAAGGAGAGAGGAGAAGGAAGAGGAATTCTTGACACTGCTCCATCGAGCGCAATTGTCAACTTTCAAATCCTTGCCGCAGCGTGTTGTGAGTGAGGGCAGTGTTCTGATTTACAGCTCAATACCGGTGCAGCCTCTTAACGCTGCTCAGCTCAGACGTGAGCTGCTCCACCTTCAGCCACTCAGTTTTAAAAAACGCAAGAGTGAGCGGTTTGGCCGTGGCTCGGCTCCAGTTCAGCTCGTAGGAATCTCCTGAGCACGACCCGTACTCAAAAGCGTACTTTTGGCCCAGTTCATTTACATTGCAGTCAAACGAAAGGGGGCCACACTGTGACTATGAATCCGGGCCAAAGACCACGTCTGTGTTGACACGGGGCGGGTGCGCCAGATTCTCGTCGTGTGTCTCCCGCTCAACGCGCCGGTGTTCCCGTGCGTGCGCGCGCAGTGCTGCCGAGCGAGAGTCTGGTGCGCCGCTCCATCAGCCAGCAGAACTCGGGCGTCTCGGTGACGATCGACGACCCCGTGCGCCTCGGCCAGAAGCTGTCGCCGCCGCGGCACCGAGCCACGTGCATCCTGCACATCTCGAACCTGGTGAGCTCCGGTAGCCTGCCCTGCGGTCGTGCGACCCGTGTGACCTCTCAGCCCGATCAACGGCGCGCCCGCGTGTTCAGTCGCGAGGCAGCGACATTTACACTTGTATCAACACTCACAGATTGGTGAAAACATCTTCAGATCAGGACCGAATGCAGGGCCCTTCTTAAAAAGAGTCATTGGACCCAGCGTGGCTTTTTTTAGGATGAACGAGTCACGATTATGTAACGATGTAGGTTTTCATGGCTCGATGCGCGATGATTGCTTCGACAAGTTGCTCTATCGAGACCCTCGCGTCGATCGCTCCCACTCCATCGCGATCGACGCGGCTGTCCCGAGACAGCAGCTTGTCGAAGCAATCAAGCCACGATTATTTTTTTGAAGATTTCTCGGAAGCAATCGCGTGATGCTGCGACCTGTGGGCCATTCGTGTGACGTGAACGGTTGCGCTGCCGTGCGAGAGTTCCCAACGGGATCTCCGTGTCGCGACGCCGATGGCGCGTTCGGCGCCCTGTTGGGGGAAACAGACGTAAACCCCCTTGATCGAATGGCGGCGCGGCACGCGGTGCTGCGAGCAGGTGCGGCCGTTCACGCTCGTCCAGCTGAAGGAGCTGCTGAACCGCACGGGGACAATCCGCGACGACGTCTTCTGGATCGACAAGATCAAGTCGCACTGCTACGCCACCGTAAGCACGGCCGCTCCTCATCCTCCTCTTCTTCCTCCAGCCCTGCGTCCGCCACTCCCTGCCTCTCTCCCTTCACCGCTGCCACCTCCTCATTCTTCCCCATCTCCTTTACTACCCCCTCCTCTACCTTCTCCTCCTCCACCTTCTCCACCTTCTCCACCTCCTCCACCACCTCCTTCGCCTCCATCCCCCTACCTCTTCACCTCCTCCACCTCTTCAAACTCCACCTTCATCTCCTCCACATTCTCCTCGACCTCTTCCACTTCCTCCTCCCCCTCCACCACCCACTACCAATGGTGTTGCGTGCAGTTCTGATTGTGTGGTGTGGCTGTGTGGTATCTGATGGTGTAATGATTGAGAGAGATAGATGTTTATTGTGACAGCAGAAAGTAACCCAGTCATCTTGCAAGCTTCAGATGCAGGATTCATGTGATACAACACTGGCTCCTATCTCTGACACTGGCTCCTATCTCTGACACTGGCTCCTATATCTAACACTGGCTCCTGTCTCTTACACTGGGTCCTGTCTCTTACACTGGCTCCTGTCTCTGACACTGGCTCCTGTCTCTGACACTGGCTCCTATATCTTAACACTAGGCATATATGTTTACTATTACTATTGTTGCACTTCTAGAGTGCTTTTCACCCGAGGGTCACAAAGCGCTGCAGAGAGCTGTGGAGAGAACGGCATGTCAGCAACAACGACAGAACAACAAATCCGCAACAATGACGTTTGTTTTTTTTGCTACAAATCTGAGCTGTGGCGAGAACGGCATGTCAAAAACAATATCAGAACAGTTCACTTGAAAGTCAAATAATGGCTGTAATTTAGGGACGGACGTAGAATAAGCGATCAAAAATAATCGATCAACAAGCAAGGAAGGAATAAATGTTCCTGAGAAGGTGCTGGTCAGCAGCGAGCCATCATCCTAGCACGACAACAGTGAGCCGCATTAACAGTCCTGTCCAGGGCACTTGAAAGCCTTACGGAACGAGTGGGTCTTGAGACGACGTTTGTATTACTACAGCAGAAGGTACCCAGAGAGCTTGCAAGCTCTAGATGCGGGATTTCTGTGACACAACAAACGTCTTGATTGTCCAATTTAACAGAATATGAGACCAAAGGGCAAACTTACAGCAACAATATGCACAAATGAAACTGTAATCTTAAAGTAAAGAGTGAACACACACGATTGCACAGTTAAACTCACAGTACCAACTTGTACAAAGATGAAACCCCAACCACGATAATGATGGTGTGCGAGCGAGTGGTGTGGGGTGATGGTATGGGTATATGAGTGCATACCTGATGCGGCGTGTAAACATCGCCGCTGGGGAGACAAAGGCTGTCGGCCATGGTGCTGGCCACCCGCTCCGCCGTGCGCTGTGCTTTCCTCTGCAAGTGCCCGCGAACAACACTGTGACTCTGCAGTCCGTTAAGGCTACACGTGGGATCTTTGTCCTTGTGATGCTGCGCAGTACTCATCGGTGGCGGAGGCGGAGGCGACGCGCACTGCGCTGCACGGCGTCAAATGGCCGACCTCCAACCCTAAGTTCCTGTCGGTCGACTTTGCTGATCAGGATGAGGTGAGGGCACCGGGTTTGGGCGCCGCTGATCGGCATAAACCAGAAGTTTCCTTCTTTAGACCTGCGTCCGAACGGCTGCGCGCAGCTTCAGACGACGTCTTGCTTCATGCGACTCCTGAGGCAGGAAACCGGAGATCTTTCGCACCGCAGATAGGTACGGGTGGCGACCAAGGACCTCAAAGGTTTCCGTTTCGGCCCAGTCAAGCGTTTGGCAACGTCCAAACGCTTGACTGTTGTTGCCGGTTTAAACAGCCGCTATCCAGGTTGATCCGGGTTGGGCGGTTGCCCCCCAAGTGGTAGGGGTGTTCAGGCAGAATTTTACACCTAGTGCCGTTCCTGACGCAAGGCTTATTTTGTGAGCGGGTATTTGGATCGATATTTGTATGAAATCTCCTCCCAGAACTGTTTGCCAAGGGAGTCCCTAGCAGGAGCGCTAGACTCCAGACCTGTCAACCAAGGAAGATCCTAGCAGGAGCACTGGATTCTAGATCTGTTCACCAAGAGAGATCCAAACAGGAGTGCTAGACTCCGGATGACCTATCCCTGGAGTTAATTTGAACATGCAAACTCCACCACCATAAGGTTACGATCCATAGCGGGGGTATTGTAGCCGTTTCTCTGCCTTATTAATCGAACACTGCAGTGGGTGATGGGATTCTTGCTGTAAATCTGAGTGTTGATATCCAGCCTTTCAGATGTAACACAGCAGTAGTGCCTTATTCCCAACGGCTCGTGGTTTAAATCCTGCAGTCCGTCCCGTCAGTCCCGTGGGTGCTTTAACCGCACCTTCTCATTAACGCCCGTGCCCTTTCGCGCGCAGCTGAACTTCCACCGGGGGCTGACCCCACACATGCCGGTGTCGGCGTCCACGGTGGACCAGAAGCCGGAGCCGGCGCCCGCCCGGCGCGAGGCTCGCGAGCCCCACGAGCCGCGCGAGCGGAAGGGCGGCGGCG
This sequence comes from Mordacia mordax, assembly GCA_036362905.1. Taxonomy (NCBI): domain Eukaryota; kingdom Metazoa; phylum Chordata; class Hyperoartia; order Petromyzontiformes; family Petromyzontidae; genus Mordacia; species Mordacia mordax. The sequence goes on from JAZEWT010000026.1 coordinate 11,973,584, forward strand.
GCGGCGAGCCCGAGCGCATCGTCCAGGACCTCCGCGTGGACCGCGAGCGGGAGATGGCGCGGCGCGAGCGCGCGCGTGCCGAGCGCGAGTGGGACCGCGGCAAGGTGCGCGAGTTCGCCGAGGAGGGCGCCAAGCCCCGGTCACGCACACCCTCGCGGGAGCGGCGCCGCCGCGAGAGGGCGCGCTCCAAGGAGGAGAAGAAGGCCGAGAAGAAAGGTACGCCCGTGCCTCCCTCTTTCGCTGCCGCCGCTGCGCTCGCAGCACCGCGATGGTGGCGCCAGCCAGCCGGGTTCCGGCCAGGCGATAATATTAATAATAATTGCATGTATAGAGCGCTTTTCGCCCAAGGGTCACAAATCTCTTCACAGAACTGCAGAGAGAATGGCACAGGTCAACAACGAGATAAGAACGTCAAATCAGCAACAACATTTTTTTGGATTTTTTTTTATTTCCGTGGTAGGCGATGCAGCCGTACGTGGCTTGCCGGGGGGTGGGGGTGGCAACGAGGGTTCGGTGGATCACCGCGCCGATGCTGTGAAACTTGCTTCCCGCGGGTGTCGAGATGGAGCTGTACCCTGGCTTGCCAGGAGAAGGCAGTACAGCAAACTATGAGGACTCCACCTATTGCGGCTGTATGATGGGGCAGAGCATCTCCCTACGTGTGTCCTTGACCACACGGAGGGAGATGCTGTTGCTGTTGGGTAACAACTTGAACTCTTCCGCTGTCGAGTCTTCAAGGAAGAAGTCCCTAACAATCCCCTTCATCCCCCTTTTATCCGCTCTCTTTCTCCAACCCCTTCTTCCATTCAGCAGTCGTTTTTGTTTCATTTCAAACTTAAACCTTCTGTTTTCCACCCTCGTCCAATCCCCGTCCATCTCCTGGCCCCCAGGGATCTCCGATGTGGCAAGACTGACGTCATCAGCATGCCCACTGTACGGCCACGTATAGTGGGCGGCGCTGTAACCTGAATTTCCCCAACACATGTAAACTTGACTTCCATACACAGAAGACAGCAACCTGCGTAGTTGTTGGCACTTCTTACCGCTTTGCTAACTTACTACCTTACCCATGGCTCCTTCTGCCTTTGAGTCGTTCTGCGTCCCGGAGAGTGAGCGAATGCTGTGCGGCCGCATAGACGCGAGCGTTCCCGGGCCTCGTCTGCTCGTGTCTCCTGTCTGCTCGCGCGTCCGCTCTCCTGCCCTCTGCTCGTGTCTCCACGAAGCTCACGTGACCGCGGTGTGCTCGTCTCGCCGAGCAGAGAAACCGCAGGAGGAGCCCCCTGCCAAGCTGTTGGACGACCTCTTCATGAAGACTAAGGCCACGCCCTGCATCTACTGGCTGCCTCTCACCGAGGAGCAGGTGCGTCCCGGCGTCTGCTCTGGCTCTCGGGGCCTCTTGCGTGCCGGGCGTTTCTCGAGCGCGGCTGTCTAATGCTTCAGAAGGGTGCCGGGGGTCCTCCGGGGCAATCGGCGAAGCCTCTGGCGATGTTGGTTTGTGGGAGTGAATGGGTGCCGATGCCGCCGCCACCACCGTCGCCGCTGCCGTCGGTTGTGCGTGAAGTAGCAGTTTGCGTGAAGGAGGTCGCGGCGATTGTGCGCGCACGATGCTGTCCAGAGCGAAGGCCGAGTTGACAGCGGCGCGCGTCGGCGATTTGCAGATAGCGCTGAAGGTGGCGGAGCGAGCGGAGCGGGCGAAGGAGCGCGAACGACGGCGCAAGGAGCAGGAGCAGAAGGACCAGCGTGTGGCGGAGGAGCGCGTTGCCGAGCGCGAGCGCCAGCGTCTCAAGGAGCGACAGGAGGAGCGGGAGCGTGACACGCAGCGCCGGCGGGACCGCGACCGTGACCGTAGCCGGGACAGGGAGCAGCGCGGCGGCGGCGGGGGTGGCGGGGGTGGCGGAGGTAGCGGGGGCGGCGGCGGCAGCAGGGAACGGAGTCGTGAGCGGAAGCGCAGCCAGGAGCGTGGGAAGGCGCGCGAGCGCAGCAGGGAGCGGAGCAAGGGGCGCGAGCCAAGCAAAGACCGCAGCAAGGGCCGCGAGCGCAGCAGGGAGAATAGCAAGGCGCGGGAGCGCAGCAAGGATCGCAGCAGGGAACGCAGCAAGGCCCGCAGCGGGGAGCGGGAGCAAAGCCAGGAGCGCAGCAATGCCCGCAGCCGAGAGGGGGATGACAGGGAGCGGCGCAGGCCGTAGTTGCTGGCACCCACGGGAGCGTGCGGACGGCATAGGAGAGATTTATGCTATTTTTCTCATCTTAATAAGTGGGGTGGGTGGGGGGGGAGGTTGTGGGTGGGGATTGTCAGGTGATACTGTAAAACCACAGGCCATCTGTCCGCCCGCTCGCGCTATCGCTACCATTCAGGCTGTTTTTCGGTCGTTGTGAGTGTGTGCGGGCATCCGCGCGGCGGGCTTGCCTCACGTCGGCCCGTCTTCCGTGCGGTGGAACGCGAGCGAATCATTTCTTCCAGCAGTAACAAATCACTGGCGCGTGCGATCCATCTTGTTCGTCGAAGTCGATTCGTGAATTTGTCCAGAAACCTGCGTTAAAAATAAATAAATAATCACGGTGTCATGCTTGGTTCGGCAGCGCGTGGGTGTGAGTTTCGTACATTTTCCAGAAATGTACGATTTAAAAATATTGAGTTTAAATTTGCAATAACCTTTGTAGTGCCTGACCGTGTGGACACATTAGCGAGCCGCGGGCATTGCTGAGCGAGTGGTTTTACAGTATCCGCAACTGTTTGTATGACTTGTTCCTGTAATGTAGCGCGCGACTGTACAGTCAGACCGACTCGGTTTACCATAGGCCAGAGTATAATCATCACTTTTAAACCGTGTTGACTGATGCCTTGCCAATGCTTTGTGTTGCGTTCACGAGACTAGGGTTTTTAGTTTTAACTGTTAATTTCCGCCTGTACAGATCGAGCTTTTCTCAAGGTGGGGTGACTGGGGAGGCTTGGCCTCCGGTAAATGGATTTTATTGTCTTAAAGAGTCGCTATTGCAACATACTTGCACCTTGGGGAATACAAATCACTGTTGACCCATTCGGAAGGGGTACAACGCCCGTGCTTTATCAGCCACACTCGGGGGGTAAGAAATGTTTATTTTTTCCCAGCAGCTGAGATTTCCCCGAAGGTGCGGAAGGCAGCAGCAGTCGCCGCCGCTCGGCTGTTGTCAGGCATCGCGTTACGGAGGGGCCGTTGGTCGTGTGAGCTGTGAGTAGAAGATTGTTGATGTGGGTTGCTGGCGCTGTGCTCTAAGGATCCTCGTTTCCAGGATGCCGTGGTCGTCGAGCACGTTCACTTACGAGCCCTAGGCCACTTGCTCTTCCCTCTTGGTTTCTGCGTCGATGAGTGGCAGAGGGAGGAGACTAACTGTAGCGAGTCCCACAGTCGGGCGCTGTTCACAGTGCGTTCCCTGCAAGGCAGGTTGTGCGGGTTTAATCCACAGGCCTGTGCCTCAGGTAGACCACGCCTCTCTCTCCGCTCGTTGCGCAGGCAGAGCTTCAGGCGACAGGGCAGCCCTGGAAGGGTCCCACTTAGCGCCCACCATCTATCCCCTCGTTGAGCATAGCTTAAGGTTCGGTGCAGGGCAACGGTCTTTTGTCCTGTGGCCGTGCCGAAGCAGCAAGGCTTTTGATAACGTATCGGTCTATAAACTTTTAAAACTATAGCAGACGCGGCGCTGAATCCGCGGATGCCCAGCGGGTGGCGCGGCGGCCCCGCCGGCATGTGCGGGGCGGCTCCGGCGGCCGCGGCGAGGCTCCCGGCGGCCGCGGCGAGGTTCCCGGCGGCCGCGGCGAAGCTCCGGAGCTCGGATGAGTCGTCGCGCCGGTAGCCGGGCGTGAGGGCAGTCGGAGAGCCGCGGTGGCGGTGGCAACGGAGTGCTCTGGTGACGAAGCGTGTGTTATAAGTTCCATCATTTTATATATTGTAGTCGAGTTTTCGCAAGCAGTGTTCAGTGCTGTCGCTCCCGCCTCAAGTCAAGTTCCAATTGTAGACAACAGTTTTGGAACGAGCGTTTATTTCTTTACACAAATTAGAGCCATTAAATCCTCGGTTTTTGTTTCAGTCCTGGGTTGCGTGCGGGGATGTTGTCTGGGCGCGCAGCCGGGCGCCACGGCGAGCCGCATCCCCGTGCTGTCACCAAGTGTCGCTGGGCTCGCGGTGAGCACCCTCGTGTGCTTGCATATCTCCGTTCGCCCGGTGAACCTGTAACTGCCAGACATCTAGACCAGTGCGACTGTTTCTGCTTTGACTTAGTGTTTTGCATCAACTCCTTGATTTTTGTGTATTTGGTTTGTATAGCGTTTGTCTTTTCTTTAAAAAAAAAATAATAAACCAATCAATTTGACACCGTTACCGGTGGTGTGGGTTCCACGGTTGTTGAGTGCGTGATACAGACTTACAGAGTGCGCGCCCTACGGAGGAGCGTGTTCCAAGCCTGTAAACGTTTTCTCGTCGCTTGTTGATGACATGTCTGCTGACGCGACTGCTTTGACCTGCATTTATTCCTGGATCAAGGCGGAAGACTGCTACGGGTTGACGGTAGCCGTGCAAATGTGGAGATTTATATCTGAAATAGCGTTTAAAGCTTCAGAAGAGTTGTCAATAATTGGGCAGTAAATCTGAAATAAGGGAAAGAAGCCTTGGTGTTACTCTTTGGAACCCAGTGCACTAAATGTTTATATAAATACATTAAAACACTTAAAATATTTGCATTTCTACGGCACCTTTCATCCAAGGGTCATAGCGCTGCCAAACTAGAGAGAACGGCGCGTCAACAACATTAGAATTAATGAATTAAAACAATGGTTTTGCAAATCAATGGACGACAAACAACTAAAATAATTGTACTCATGTGTTTCACGGCTCGATGCGTGGTGATTGCTTCCAAAAGCAGTTATTTCCAGATAGCCGCGTCAATCGCTGCTCTTTTTTCCTTTGAGACGCTTCACCTCACGTTGGAGGCATCGTCAATGCCTAGAAGTTATAACTTAAAATAATTGTTAAATCAAATAAAGGAAGAAGGTCATCCTGAGCAGGCACAGGCCAACAGCACGCCATCACTCAAGCACACAGCGGTGAGCAGCATCGACTGTGCAAGCCAGAGGATTTGAAAGCCTTACGGAACAAGTGAGTGTTGAGACGGGATTTGAAGATTCCCAGGCACTCAGCTGAACGAATATACAATGGAAGGGTGTTCCGGAGTCTGGTAGCAGCCCATCGAATGGAGGTGCGATCTGAGCACATGCAGCAAGCCCGTACTGAAGGGTCGAAGTTGTCAATGAAATCCATTTTTGGATCAGGTCACGTAGAAAATTATAAATTATAAAATCGTGTCGTTTAACCCTCCACCACCCGACACGGCCAATCAGCAAGGGATTGCTTGTCACGTTGAACATAAAACGCGCCAATTCCTTTACTATCTCAGCACACCGGTGTGTTGAAAAGCGACCCCACAATATTTTTAAATACACCTGGTGTGTGCTGAGATAGTAAAGGAATTGGCGCGTTTTCTGTTCAAATGTGATAACCCCTTGCTGATTGGCCGTGTCGGGTGGTGGAGGGTTAAACGACACGATTTTATAATTTATAATTTTCTACGTGACCTGATCCAAAAATGGATTTCATTGATAATACTGGTCACGAAAGCCTTCAAATTAAAGGTTGAAGTTGTGTTGAAGAGGTTCACGGATATGTCATAACGGCGCCAGTGAGAGCCCTGTAGGTGAAGAGGGCTCTTGTCACCCATCGAAAGGAGGTGCGATCTGGGCACATACACTTGCTCCACTATGAAAAAGGTACTGTATCTTGCTATGGGAAAAGAAAAAAAATACCCCAAGTGTTAACGCTATGGGTACTTTTTTTGCCAGTATACATATATAAGTAGAACAGGTTTTACCGTTTCTGTTAATTATGCAGGTGTGAAGATCCCAAACACCAAAATATACACATTTCACAATGTGTCTAGATTGCAAAAGCCACACATACTAGTGGCAAAATATGCAAACAGGAAGCTTTGATAACCTATGCATTGTCCTTCAAAATGACCGGCCTCCACCAGACAGTGGCTTTCTTTTGAGCCTGATTGTCAGTGTCAGCCGATGCCAAAAGGCAGTTCAGGACAATGC
>JAZEWT010000026.1:12215336-12225517 GCA_036362905.1 Mordacia mordax
GGATAGGCTCCGGCTCACCGTGACCCTATATAGGATTAAGCGGTTTCAGATAATGAGATGAGATGAGATGTTTATGTAGTGTGTGCAGGATCGTGTGGATAGTGAAGAGGATCGTGAAGGACGCTACGGGGCAGTTGGAGGCAGTCGCCCCTCCAACAACAACCGAGGGTAGAGGTGCGACGCTCACAACAACGAGCGGAGCGTCGGGCAGCTAAAACACAGCAACTTGGCAGAGTAGGGAGCATAGGTGGTGCATCCGCCACTCATCTCAGTCAAGCGACCCATAACACCCGGGTCTGTCCCATGACCTCGTGTCTCGAGCCTTCGACACTACACGTGGCTTCAAGGTGCATATGGCCTGGCATAGGCGCCGTGGTGACGTCACCGCCACTTAGCGGCAAATGGCGGTTGTTGTGGATAGTGTGCGTTCCGTGAAAGGCAGACGAAAGTCAAAACACAGACAGGACCACAATGTTTATGCGCTTGCTGTACGCTCTTTATTGAATCATATTGTATGTTCAGGAAAGAGGGCCTACATATTCAGCTTACACATGTTACGCACGTTCCACACGTTACTCTTCCTTCTGCACGGCACACGGATAAAAAGACAGACACAGGGGAAGGAGATGCAGGTTACATGCGCACATAATATACCAGTCTCATCTCATCTCATTATCTGAAACCGCTTAATCCTATATAGGGTCACGGTGAGCCGGAGCCTATCCCGGAAACACAGGGCGTAAGGCAGGAATACACCCGACGACGGGACGCCAGTCCATCGCCGGGCATTGCGGGACAATTTTAGTCTGCGAGCCAACCAACCTATCCAGGAGCATGCTTTTGGACTGTGGGAGGAAACCGGAGTACCCGGCGAAAACCCACGCGGACACGGGGAGAGCATGCAAACTCCACACAGAAAGGCACCCAAGCCGAGAGATTCGAACCCGGGACCTTCTTGCTGTGAGGCGTCAGCGCTAACCTCTGGGCCACCGCGCCGCCCAATATACCAGTCACACTGTTGAATGCACGTGTTAGACAACGCACCGTACTATAATTATTTACAAGCGTACATAAATCGAACTCTAAAATCACTTTAGATTTAATAAATACAATCTTTCAGTCTGCATTACACTTTACACATTATTCCACCCATTACCCATCACCAATTACCACCCTCTTTCAATTCAGAGGGGAGGATTCGTTGAGCCATGTTAATTCTTAATACGGTAAAAGCTCTGTTACCCAGCAGTCTGCAAGCTGACACGCTCTACTGATCGGCACCCAGCATACTTCCCAATACAATCTGTTATATTAACCGAGTACAAGGATATAGGGCATATGCCGACAGTTTTGGATGTGGTCGGTAGGCTCTCAGAGTGACGCTGCCAGCCGCCGTTCTTGAACGCATCGGGTCTTGTTAGAGCAGAATTGGATTTTGCTCTGAAGAACGTGGCGAGTTGTCTATGCACTGGGAACATCCGTGCCGCACAGAGAGACCATCCTGACAGAGTTGATGTGTTCTCCCCCTGTTCTGCTCGGGTTTCCTCCGAGTTCCCTTTTTTCCTTCCAGAGCTAAAAAAACCACTCATCAATGAATTGGTCGATAACATTATAATATAGGACTGTCTGGTAAATTTTGGTGCTCACTAACCCTTTGGGTGTCTTCCCCTTCCTACAATTTATTCCCACCTCTGGGCCATTCTCTCTATGAACTAATAACTTAAAAATTAAATATATACCGTACAGCCACGCGGTGTAAATTATATATTTTATTTAAAGTTGAATTGTACGTTCGCATTGGTTTCCCTCAACATGAAGTAGCGAAATTCAAAAACAGAAGAGGTTTGTGATCACTAATAACTCTTTAAATGTATTAAAATTAGTGAAAGTAATTTAGTGCCGGTTGAATGTGAATGTACAATAATAATAATTGCAATTATAGAGCGCTTTTCACCCGAAGGTCACAAAGTGCTGAATACATACTCGATATTGTATGCAGTGTACTGTATTTATGTACCGTTGACCCTTTATTATATTCAACAGTTAACGTAGGGCGGCACGGTGGTGCAATGATTAGCGCTGCTGCCTCACAGCAAGAAGGTCCTGGGTTCGGTTCCCCACACGGGGGCCTTTCTGTGTGAAGTTTGTGTATTCTCCCCATATCCGCGTGGCTTTCCGCCAGGTACTTCGGTTTCCTCCCATTGTACAGAGACACGCTGCTGCCAAGGTTAATTGGCCTGCTGAGTAAATTGGCCTCAAAAAAGTTCCCTGTGATGTACTGCTGTCGCATCCTGGGTGTAGCCCCGCCTTCTGCCCCATGTCTGCCAGGATAGGCTCTGACCCCCCCGTGACCCTGTACAGGATTAAACGTGTACTATTCCTGACTGACTGAAGAATTAACACTTCACAAGTTCAAGACAACGCCTCTTCAAGTAAATCAACAAACTTCCTAGTAAGTACTCATATATTCTCTTTTTCTTATCTATACTCCACATGAAAAGATATAATAAGTTCATCTCATCTCATTATCTGAAACCGCTTAATCCTATGTAGGGTCACGGTGAGCCGGAGCCTATCCCGGAAACACAGGGCGTAAGATAGGAATACACCCGACGACGGGACGCCAGTCCATCGCCGGGCATTGCGGGACAATTTTAGTCTGCAAGCCAATCGACCTATCCAGGAGCATGCTTTTGGACTGTGGGAGGAAACCGGAGTACCCGGCGAAAACCCACGCGGACACGGGGAGAGCATGCAAACTCCATACAGAAAGGCACCCGAGCCAAGAGATTCGAACCCGGGACCTTCTTGCTGTGAGGCGTCAGCGCTAACCACTGGGCCACCGCGCCGCCCGATATAATAAGTTATTTTTCTTTGTCCGTGTAACATTCAATTAACCAGCACGTTTGATTAAGAGGCAACTCAGGTCCGGCACGTGTTAAATAGCAAATTTTTTACAGTACATATACACTCTTTGACCTATCCAAATCATTTGCAAGGAGGAAAACCCTCAAATGTCTTAAATGCCCCCAAAACGCTTGTGTGAACTATACTGCACGACAAAAATCGCATTTGTCTCGTTAATTGTTTGAGAATTTCTCTCAAGCGCTGCTTTTTCAGAATAGCCATGTCGATTGCTCCTCTCGTGTTCACAATGTTTTTGCCTTCCACGTTGGAGGCATAGTCATAGCCCAATGATAGCATCACGGTGTGGTGCCACGCCTCGCGTCTTGCCACGCTAAGGGTGGTTAGCCGGGTTAAAGGTCAGGCCCGGTGAGGGTGACAGAAAGTGTGGTGACACAGTGTGGGGAAACCCGAATCATCAGATTTTTTTTTAGTTCTGGGTGAAAACTGGAGAACAAAGAGGAAACCCACACAGAACATGGGGAGAACACACTAACTCCTTACAGAAAGGTGCCCAAGGTGGGAATTAAACTTCCTTGGACAGGACCTTTTGTGATGTGTTGATGGTAGCAATTAAAGTTGTTTTATTAAATTTTATTCGTCCTTTTTTTTTGTCCCTGTGTTGGTGCGGCATGCTGGTGCCACAGGGATCAGCCGGCTTGCTCCATAAAATTGGCCACTCGACGAGCTTTCAGTCACCGCCATGCCCTCACTGCTAGCCTTAATCGCCTGTCACTTCTGGCTGGTCGCCAGCTCCCCACTGCACGATCCTCTTCAAGCCACTGCACAGCACGAGTTTACAATATCTGTGGCCCGCTATCCCCTGGAGTACAGCCGCTTCCCGTTGCGCATTGCATTGAGTGGCACACCGATGGTACTTCCAGTCACCGCCATGTCCTCGTTGCTGGGTTTCTTAGCCTGCCACTCTTGGCCTGTCCAGGCTCTCTCCTGCTGTATGGCCTTGTGGCTCGTGCGGAGACTCGCCATTTCATCACCAGCTGCTGTTGTGCCCTTGCCGCTGGCCTTCACGGCTTGCCGCCCATCCAGGTTGGAGGTCGACCCCTCTAGTTGTAGGCTGACACACCGCAGGCAGCACCTTGGTTGCTTCATTCACCGGGCGAGTGGAGTCGCTGCTACCGCTCAGCCACCTTGTCGTTGCACTCGCCTGCTTCGCTTCATGGCCAGTGACTCGTGCAGGTCGCCTTTGCCGAAGCCCTTCTCCCATGCTGGCATCTGCCGGAGCTTCTGGCCGTAATGCTCTGATACATCATTACACCAACTGCGCTGCTGGTTTGGGCCTTTGTCCTGAATTCCACACCGCATCCCTCACCCGCAGGTTAAATGCCGTCCACAAATTATCTTACGCTGGTTCTCTTCTATCCATTGAAGCATTGGTCACAGAAGAAGACCTCATGCTTTTCCATCAGTGGCTTTGAATCACATCTCCATGGTGTGGTCACCGTACCAACAGTCTGGAACCAACCACTCACGAGCAAATCAGTTCCATGGCCTCTTGCCATGTTCATATCATGCCTTACACGTAAACCATGCCTGACAGCCTCGCATGTATTGCCCTTAATGTACAGTTGCTAGGTAATAAAGCGAGCTGATCACTGACAATCATCTGCATGTTCTATGTCTAACAGAGATTTGACATCAGACAGCCAAGCGTCTGCTCAATCTGGCCTTACATTGCAAGTACAGCGATTAAGATGAGACCTTGTTCTTCTGATTATGGTGGAAGCCTGGCAGTTATACATAACTTTTTGGATACACTCTACCCAACCCGTCTACTGGCCTTCCAGTTGTAATAATACTCGGGTGAAAATCGCTTGAGAAATGCAAATGTTATTATTATTAATAGTGAAATGGAGGACTGTTCTATCAGTGACAATGGTGTGGTTGCACTGCCACCAAGGGCCTTCCTCTCCCCCTCCCCCCCCCCTTTTCAATGTGGAGCTTATTGAGCATTCCGTATTGGGCCACTTGCTTTTAGTTTCCACTATTTTTGCTGACGATGTTTAAATCCGCATTAATGCAAAACCTTCCCTTCGTGTACCTGCCTCTCGTCTGTCCTTGTCATGACCCTCAAGGCTTAGATGAAATATAATTGCCTCCCAATAGCGATGACAATACTGAGGTCCTGTTTGTTGGTTCCCCACATTAACTGTCAATAGCTGGTACTGTCCACGCGATGATATCGGTGCTGCTCGTGAAATCCAGTCTTGCTGTTGCACTTAATCCCCCACAAACCTCTTAAGTATACAACAACAAGGTTCACAAGGATGTCTTCTGAGAAACACAGCCATCTCGTATGCCATCTTCTGTCTTTTGGATGCGCGGAAGCTGGTTTATGCTTTTGCCTTCTGTTGCATGGACTTCTGCAATGGACTCTTTTCTGGCACCAGCATGTGCAAAATGCGGTTACCGGAGTTCTCGACCTGTTGTTACTGAACACATTACCCTCTCGTGCTTGGATTTCTCTTCACTTGCTGCCGGTCAGGTTTCGCGGGTAGTTCGAGATCCTCTTCTTCAACGACAAGGCTCCCCGTGATTGCCGCTCCCTCCTATACGCACGGCCTTCTCCATCACGATGTGCCGCCAACAGTCCCAACGCTCTTCCGCTTCTGTCTTGTTGTGCATGCTGATGTCGAACCTCCAATGTGGAGGCTGTGGAATTCATCGCTTCCAAATATTTCATCAGAATATCGAATTCCTGCCTTAAGACATGTTTGTTCTTCAAAACCTTTTCACTTCCTGAATATATATTTTTATCTTCAGTTTCTTTACTTTATGTGGTGGGATGGTCTTATTACCGACCGATGTGCTTTTATCAAGGGTTTACTGTTTTGTCCCGTTTATATACTTCATGTTATTTCTAGCTCTATATAGTACCTTGTGACCTCCAGGTGAAATATGCTATGAAAATGTAATTATCGTTACTACCTGAAATTGTATTGTTTCAAAAATGTCCTGATTTACTCATCCATTTCAGTCACGATTTCATGCCAAGCTGTCATAATTTTATAATTTGAATTGCAATTGCATTTTACATTTACTCTTATCTGTTTACATTGTATACAATAGTCACCTTATATCTGTTTAATGTGCCTGTAACTTAATTGTAATTGTACCATGATCAGTCTAAAATTAGTCTGCCCGACCATTATTAAACACTAATACATGTTCGTGCTATAGGTTTTATGTATCATGCAAGAGTTGTTTTTGTCCTGCTTTACCTTTGCTTACTTTTTGGTCTCTATTTTAATCTGTTTTGCATTGTGTAATTTTATTGACCAACGTTACTAATTCTGGACTATTCAGATCTCACTTAGTTTAAAAAAAAACTAAACTTGAAACAGAAACTCGAGGCCTTTCATTAGAGTGCTCATAACCATAAGCCATCACAATACCACTATTGCAGTGGTTCTAAATTTTGGTACAGTGGCCCCCCAAAGCAAAACCACTCGTCCGTGCACTCCCTTAATCTCCAGCCCCCAATGCACGCCCCCAGCCTGCAGGATGTTGGTAAATCTCATCTCATCTCATTGTCAGAAACTGCTTAGTCCTGTACAGGGTCGCGATGAGCCGGCAGACACAGGGCGGACACGGGGAGAACATGCAAACTCCACACAGAAAGGCACCTGAGCCGAGATTCGAACCCGGGACCCTCTTGCTGTGAGGCGACAGCGCTACCAACTGGGCCACCGTGCCGCCCGGATGTTGATAGATCTGTTATTCAATGTGATTTTTGTCACCGCAATGAGGTGCAACCTGTGGCTCCTGTGAAAGGGTGTGGACGGTGCGTTCTCGGCAGATTTGCAACGTTCGTACGATTTCACACTCATTAAACACCCGTTAACCTCTTTAAAACCTATTATTGTTACGTTTTCTTGCCTTTTATATTGTTTTCATCCTTTTCAGTTGAATTCGTATAGGGTTTCCGATGAGCCGCGAGGCCGTGTATGCGTAGCGCTGTATAAAATCAAGTTTTAGTTACTTAACTCCCATAAACGAATTGATTTAACCCCGTGTAGACCCCGATAAATCTCCGTGAAGCGCCGGAAATCCTCCGACCTACCTTTACGCCCGCGTCGCGCGTCTTGGCGCGGAGTTTGTTCGCTTGCGACTCGGCGATGTCCGCGCGCTCCTCCGCCTCCTCCAGCTCGTGCTGCAGCTTGCGGTAGCGAGACAGGTTCCCGTTCGCCTGCTCCTCCTGCCCGTGGGGAGGCAGGGAGGGGTAGCAAGCGACGTGGTGCTGGGTTAATAGTAGAGTAGTGGTGGTGGGAATAATAATATTAATATTTGCATTTGGGCGGCACAGTGGCCCAGTGGGTGGCGCTGTCGCCTCCTCACAGCAAGAAGGTCCCGGGTTCGAATCTCGGCTCGCGTGCCTTTCTGTGTGGAGTTTGCGAGTTCTATCCCCGTGTCCGCGTGGGTTTTCGCTGGGCACTCTGGTTTCCTCTCACAGTCCAAAAACATGCTGCTGCATAGGTTAATTGGCTCGCAGACTAAATTGCCCGCAGCGCCCGGCGATGGACTGGCGTCGTATCGTGGGTACATCCCTGCCTTGTGCCCTGTGTCTGTCAGGATAGACTCCGGCTCACCGCGACCCTGTACAGGATTAAGCGGTTTCTGACAATGAGATGAGATGAGATATTTGCAATGCTAGAGATAATTATTGCACTTCTAGAGTGTTTTTCATCCGAGGGTCGCAAAGCACTGCACAGAGCTGTGGAGATAAACGTGGAGATGAGCGTTGATATGTTGAATATTGTTCATGGTATATTGATCGGTAATGTATTGCAGTACAGAAGGGAACAAGGGTAGAAGATCACAGCTTCAAATGGCAAAAACACTGGGAAATCCAATGCAGACGATGATGATATTAAACATATGCGAGCTCCTTTCACTGCATGGATGGCGCGACTCTTACCGCCTCCTCGGCCTGCCGCTTGTAGGCCTTGACCTTCAGCTGAAGCTTGTCGACCAGGTCCTGCAGGCGAGCCAGGTTCTTCTTGTCCTCCTCCGTCTGCGCTCATCGCGCACCCGTACGCGCGCGCACATACGTGCACAACCACACCCACACAAGCACACACAGGCTCGTGAGCGGCGAGTTCCAGTACCTGCTAGCGAATTGTTGAGCGTGCGTACACGTGTTGGTGTGTCCAGTCGAGGGCGGGAGTGATGCACCAGCACCTGGTAGGAGAGCTCCTTCGCGCGCCGCTCGTACTTGCGCGCTCCCTTCACCGTCTCGGCGTTCCTCCTCTGCTCTGCCTCCAGCTCGTTCTCGAGCTCCCTCACCTGCGGGGGGAGCACGGGCGTGGAGGTGAGCGATGCGGTGTTTGAGCCAGGGCAGTGCGTGCACGCTCTTTGTTGGAGCAGTGGCGTAGGGGATCTTGCCCTCTGATGCAAATCCAGGAGCCAAGTTTGATTCCCAGTCACAGCTAACAGTCAATTGCAAATATTTATACTGGCCCTGGGCCTCCCCTTGGTCTACTCGATAATTAATGACTCCTGGGTTAACATCATCGGGGATTTTAAAGATCAGCCTGGTGTAGTGCTTGCTACAAAATCTTGTGAAACCGTTCAGTCATTATCAATACCCGCTTAATCCTACCAAGAATGTGACGCCACTCTAACGCAGGGCACATTTTTTGAGGCAATTTACTCAACAGGCCAATTAACCTAGGCAGCAGCGTAGCCGGCGAAAACCCACGCGGGCACAGGGAGAGACAATACGCAAATTCCACAGAGAAAGGCACCCGAGCGAGGAATATAACCCGGGCATTCTTGCTGTGAGGCGGCACTGCTACCCACTGCTTCACCATACCGCCCCATGTTGGCCTCAATAGGAGCTGCCAATTAGCAATGGTATCAACGGTCTGAATGTGCTATACAAGGAGATGTTTATCTTTGTTACCTGTTTTTTAACATACAATGTACCGTGACTTGCCAGGCAAACGTTAACACTTCACGTGGCCTTGAGAGTACACCAACCGTGACACGTGTTGTAGCCATACCACTGTGTGTCTTAGTGATAAATGGTGGATGTTATTGTATGTACGTGATGCAGTGATTAGCATTAAAAGGGGTGAGTGTGAGTTGACCCTCTCCCCACCCTCACCACCCCCTTCTCCTCACCCTTTACTCTGACCCTCCTCACCACACCCTCACCACCCCCTTATCCTCACCCTAGCCTCCAGCTTCTGGAGCTGCTTCTTGCCGCCCTTGAGAGCGATCTGCTCGGCCTCGTCCAGCCGGTGCTGCAGGTCCTTCACCGTCTGCTCCATGTTCTTCTTCATGCGCTCCAGGTGAGCGCTCGTGTCCTGCTCCTTCTTCAGCTCCTCGGCCATCATGGCCGCCTGCCAGGTCCCGACACCCTGGTTAGACTCCCGACCGGGGAGCTCAGACTGACGAGTCACTGATGATGGTGGCATGCGGAGGCAGTGAATAGATCACCGTGCAAGACGATGATGGCGATGGTGGCATGGGAAGGCCTTCAGGCAGCAGTAGGTAGAGCAAATCTAATGATGATGGTGGTGGCATGAGCAGGCATTCAACTGGCAGTGGGATGATAATCTGCATTGATGATGGTGGTATTGTCAGTAGAAGGCCTGCATCCAACAGTGTATAGATTATGTCTGATGATGGTGAGTGGATGCTCTCATCCTGGAGTGGCGAGGCCATGGCTGATGAGGACGATGATAACGAAGTCTGCACGAGGACACCTTGATCCACCATTGAGTAGATCATAGCCAAAGATGATGTGAGGATTCCCACATCCTGCAGGGGATAGACCACGGCTCGTGATGCTGCTGACGGGCTCTCTCACGTCTGTGATGGCCTTCTTGGCCTTCTCCTCGGCGTTGCGGCACTCCTGCACGGCCTCCTCCACCTCGTTCTGCAGCGTCCCCATGTCTCCCTCCAGCTTCTTCTTCTGGTTGATCAGACTCGTGTTCTGTGGGGCAGGAGGGAGCAGGTGGGGTCATGATGGTCGGACATGGGAAAGAAGAGAGACAACAAGGTATATTTTACACGTTGTTCTGCAACGACGTGTGTATATCAAGAAAACCCCCAAAAAAGTTATCGTTGCTGATTTTTTCGTTCTAATGTTGTTGACGTCCCGTTCTCAGTGCAGCTCTGTGCAGCGCTTTGTGACCCTCTGGTGAAAAGCGCTCCATAAATGCCATTTACTAATTACAATTTCAATTTGAAATGACGACGGCGACGCACCTGCGAGTGCAGCAGCTGCACGCGCTCGCTGGCCTCGATGA
>JAZEWT010000026.1:12601539-12612430 GCA_036362905.1 Mordacia mordax
CGTCTCTGGAAATAGCCCAAATCCACCGGTTCTAGAATCCTCGCGGTGCTAAGACTACGTACTCTTGTGTACATTTCTTTCTCTCAAGCATGGCCCTCGGTCAATCCACTGCTGGGTGCCGGTCGGCGCGGCATCGGTGAGGCCGGGGAACCGGGGACGCGTTCGAACATCACTCGGCGGCGGACGTTAGCCGTGACCGTGGGCTCGAACACGGGCCGCCGGGGCTCACAGTGCTGCGGCGCGCTAACCGCAGCGCCACCGCTCCCCGCATACAAACATCTGCTTTGTATGCTTTGGAAAGTATCAAGTTGTATTTATGACTCTGGCTCTTCTTCAGAGTCTGGCTCAGGGCCAAGTTTTGCAGTCAGGGATGGTACAACTCTAAAGACAAAGATCCCCCATATAGCCTTCAGCAGACTGCTGGGGCAAGGTGCTGTTATGGGGCACCATGGAGGCCAGCACGGCACGTGGAGTCAGTGGCAAGCTGTATTATACTATGCAGATGTATGTAAAAGGCCTCCACATGCTGTGTGAATGTGCGTACTTTGCGCGTGCACTTAGAGTGTACGCGTGAGCAGCGGTAGCAACACTAGCGTTCTTCAGAGTGGCTGTTCTTTTGGGATAGTCACGTCAAGCGTTCCTTTCCCCTCCCGCGATGGAGGCATCACCAGGCGCTCCGAATGGTTTCGCCGAAACGCGCTGCGTTGTGCATCCGCAGCGCACGGGCGCGTTCTCCTGCGAGCGCCTGCCGATGCCTCCAAGGTGGGGAGCCGAAACATCGCTAAAGCCCGCAGGAACGCTCGACGCGGCTATCCCTGAAGAACAGCCACGGGCAGAGATTCACAAATATCGAGGTGTGAAAACCTAGACCATTACACTCGTGCATGTCATTGATAATTAGTTGCTTTTGGCGAAGCAAAAAGCAATGTTTCAGTGATGTACTTGGCATTTTCAGTTTATCTACGGTCAAAAAGCCCTCTGTTTAACGAGGCGTCACCATTGCTATAGATCTGTAAAACACATTGCTACATCTGTATTGCCACGCTAAATATTTGCTTTCAAGTCTTGAGATGCTGTTTGTTGTCTTTGGACACTAAGCACGATACGATACGATGTGGGGGTCAGGCATTGAACAACATTGTTATTGCTCATTAAGCAATTCCGCCGTCCAATGCACGTTGGACCACCAGCATTAGAGAATCCATGCATGTGCATGATTGTTCTGCCTTGTGCGGAAATACATTTCTTCATTGGACATTTGGATGGCACGGTGTCTATGCAGTGGTAACATCTGCATCTCGTAGAAAGAAGGTCTCGCTGCGGGCACCTTTATGCGTGGAGTTTGTGTGTTCTCCCTGTGTTCCGTGCGCGTTTCCTCCGAGTTCTCTGGTTTCCTCCCAGAGCAACAACAAAAACTCATTAACTGGCCGTGATGCAGAGGTCGTAGTCTCTGGCAAATGTTGGCGCCGGTTAACAGTGCGACCGCCTTCCGCCCACCTTTCTGAGGTGTCCTCGCGCCTCTGCGCTCGTTCTCGTTTCCAACGAAATACGTTTACCACTGAGCGAATACACTCGGCGGAGCGTTGTAAACTGCATTAATTACTATTACATTTACCGTTGCTATTCGCATCACGGCGAATGTTGGCGCAAGGCCAGCCTCGCGTGTTTGTTTTAATTGCATGGCCCGGCCGTGCCGCGAGTGGTGGGGGGCGAGGGTGTTCGCGGACAGAAGGCTGAGAGTTCAGATCCTGGTCAGGGGCGAGGGCGGGAGGCGAGCGATAAAATTAGTACCGCTTTGTGGCAAAATCGACAGCGGTCGTCTTAGATAATCTCGCAACCGCCGCGGTAATGTGGAAATTTGACGTAAGTATGGGGTAGTGGGCCCACGCCCTCCGGATCGGACCACGCGTTGATCGGCGCGTTGTCCGACGTTTTGCGCCGCTCGCCGGCAGCTTCTTCAACAGCGGTTGGCAATGGTGGTTGTGCGTTGAACGGATCGGCGCCCGGTCATAGCAATGTGGAATTACCACCACTGGCTCGTTGGAGAGGGAACTCACTCAGAGTGCAGGCAGCGCCCGACGTACACACATCCGAATTACAAACACTCGCACCTACGAAGCCCGTCCCATAACATGGAACACTGCGTGCGGTGTACTGAACTCTGCAGTTAATAGTACAGCATTAGATCGTGCGTTCCGAGTAAAGGTTCTATAAACTCTGCAGAGTAGATCCGATCTGCCCGCCCAGTTTTTTTGCGCCGGTGCCTGATGATGCTGAACGTAGTTATCAGCGAAACGTCGTATATATATCTTTTATAAAATATTGTGGGGTCGTTTTTCAACGCACCGGTGTGTGCTGAGATAGTAAAGGAATTGGCGCGTTTTCTGAGCAGCGTGACAACCCCCTTACTGATTGGACGTGTTGGGTGGTGGAGGGTTAAACGACACAATTTTATAATTTTTTACGTGACCTGACCCAAAAATGGATTTCATCGAGTACAAATAAAGTTCAGATCCTGAAAGCATCGAGCGCATTACTACTTCGGATACAGTACAGTGTAATATTCAACACTGTATCGTGTTTGGACTGGTAGGCAGGGTGGCTGAGCGGTAACAGCTGCGCCTCAGAGTTCTGCCTGAGGCGGTGTGATTCCCGCCTTGGGCGGCTTTCTGTGTGTGGTTTGTGTGTTCTCCCTCTGTTCCGCGTGGATTTCCTCCGAGTTCTCTGGCTTCCTTCCGCCATGCTTCTGTTATTAATTAATTGGCCGATGCAGTGTCTATCAAATGCACCCTTGCCTTCCTCCTTCCTACCCCCCGTCCCCTCTCTACGATTTCCTCGTTCCGCCTCCGCATCTCGTGCCACAACCAGGCGTGGAATTTGCGCTGCGCGTCACAAAGCGTGCTATTATTATTGATTCGATACGGGGACGGGACTCGGGAACGGGACTGGGGAACGATGCTCGGGAACGGGACTCGGGAACGGAACCCGGGGAAACCGCCTGCGTAGGCGTTTGGGGGTGGGGGATGCGATCAGGATTACGGTCGTCTTCCGGAGAGGGAACGCACGGGCGCCGTCACTTGCGGGGCTCGCGGGCTGCTTGGCGCGGCGGACGACGGTAGCTGGCCACCGCGAGACCTCCCGACGCCGCAGGATTCTCCAACGCGCGCGGGGGGTGGGTGATGGCAGGACAGGAAACGAGCCGTTTCTCACCGTGGCGCTGTGGGACCGACGGTGGCGCGCGATTCAAATACTGTGCGCAGCCCCCTGGCAGGTGAAAACCCGGCCCTAATTATAACGGGGGGCCGCGGGCAGAGCGGATGTTCCTTCGGGCCAATGAGGGCGCGCACGTACGTGCCAAGCGTGCGTCTATTCAGCCAATCGACGCACGGGGCTTGGTGAGGGAGGGGGCGCGGAAGGAGAGACGGGTGTGGAATCGTTGCACGTCTAACAAATACCAGTACGTCGTCATTATTCGTGCTGGTTATGATTTCGATTATCACCGTTTAATATAATGATCGTTATCAACGAAGCTGTGCGTTTGACAACGGGGGAATCTGAGCTTCGAAAGATGCTTTGATTGACGACTGTGCCGAACGGTACAGCAGTCACTGGGCAGTAGGCTGTACAGCGGAAACACCTACGCCTTTTTGCAGAAAGAAGGTTGATTCCCATATGGAGCACCTTTCTCTGTGGCGTTTGTGCATTCTCCCCCTGTTCCACATGAATTTCTTTCCATTGCTCCGGTTTCATCCCTTAACTGTAAAATAAAACCAAACCTCTCTTTTAATTGGCCGAGAACATCACAGTATCAGAGGACAACGGCAAACGTTGGCGTTGGCTGACGGCCGGAACGCCGTCCTCCCTCCCCGCCTCTCCCTCGTACTTTCAGAGTCCCTCGTCCAGCAAAAACCTTCGACTGCGGTCGAACGCCGCGCCACGCGTCACAATGTCGCCATTGTGTTCGCCGAATCGATCGAAGTTCTAAGGCGGCTCTGGCGCAGGAATAAAAAAGGGGAGCCAGGCTCGAGTCGATGCCGTCCCCTGCCCAGCCGGATGAGCGACACGGCCCGTTCCGTGCGGCCCAACGGAAACACGAGCCACAAGTCGGCGATGGGAAGAGGATGGTATTAAAAAAAAAAACTAACATCACACGCGGCGGCTCGGTCCCCGGGTCCTTTCATTACACTTCACGCCAAAGAGGACATGACAGAGTGGCCACAGCTTGAGCTCAGAAAGCAATGTTTGCATTATTATGCCTCTTCCCCGTGCAATATTGGTCTCCACTGGCTTTCCTTATTGCTCTATTTCATTCAGTGACAAACTCCCATCGCCAGTTTTGGTCCGGCTTGCCGGTTATATGCGCTCAAGTGTCCGGTCCCATTTCAATTACTCTTAAAACAGGGTCAGTTGCTTGCGATGACTGGGTGTAGTTTCTCCCTCACCTCCTCCCCCATCCCCCCGTAAAACCCACAACCCCACAACTCCATGGCCACTGAGCGATGTGGCGGAGGTCCATCGACCTAACAAATATGTCATTGACCTCACACGTGGGTTTTGTCAGCACAACATTTGACCAGCAGGGTGGCACGGTGGAAACACCCACGCCTAGCAGAGAGAAGCTCTTGCCCGAGGAAATTCGCTTATCATCATGGTCGCCTTTCTGTGTGCAGCTTAAGCGTTCTCTCTCCCCTTGTTCTGCGTGAGTCTCCTCCGCCTCTTCCAGTTTCCTCCCACAACAAAACAACCCCCCCCCCTCTTATTATTTGCTTAATTACGTGGTTATATTTAGTACGCAGTGTATGGTAAATCTTGGCTCCAGCTAACCACGTGGCTGCATGCCACCGACCTCTCCGCAGTTCTCTAGCACCTCCAAATTGTTATCATGGGTTAGACTACTTTCATTCGAAGGCTTTCGTGACCAATATTATCACTGAAATCCATTTTTGGGTCAGGTCACGTAAAAAAATTATAAAATTGTGTCGGTGTGTTGAAAAGCAACCCCACAATATTTTACAAAAGTTGTATGTACAACGTTTCGCTGATAACTACGTTCAGCATCATCAGGCACCCGCGCCAAAAACTGGGTGGGCAGATCCGATCTGCCCGCCCAGTTTTTATATATCTTTGTAAAATATTGTGCGGTCGCTTTTCAACACACCGGTGTGTGCTGAGATCGTAAAGGAATTGGCGCATTATCCATTCACGTGACAACCCATTACTGATTGGCCGTGTCGGGTGGTGGAGGGTTAAACGACACGATTTTATAATTTTTTACGTGACCTGACCCAAAAATGGATTTCATTGATGGGTTAGACTGCTCTCATTATCGACGAAATTCGTATCGTTAAGACTCTCCAAACATGGTGACATTCATGGAACTTTTTTAAAGACTTCCCAGTATATTTTCCTCACGTTGCTTCAAGCGATCTCAGGTGAAACATCGTTTGTCCAATTGCTGATGAATTATGCTGTGAGAAGTATTCTCTTCGAGCTGAAACTATAATAATAATAATCGGTGTGTCGCTAAACGGTTGTAAACATGACAATTTAATTCATTTTGCCGTGCGGAGTGATGGTGGTACATCATGTTAATGACACAAATTCAATCAGCTAATTATGTGGCCTAAAAAAAACTATTACGAATCGTGGTATTTCATTGTCAATCGTGCGCTTAAAATATCACGGATATCAGCAACGGCTTTTGTCACCCGCGCAAGTTTCCTTGCGAGCAGCTCGTCGTTTTTTGTACATTCCCATGAGGGAGAGGTTTCACCCATCTCTCCTCACATTTACAGTTTTAAGCTCTTAAAAACGCCCAATAGACACTGTCAATGAAGTGTCAAGTTTGCCAACTTGACAACGGGTCGAGTTTGAAAGCTGGACACTTTATGAAACCTGTCCAGTGGGTGTTTTTAAGAACTTAACACGACGACTGCGAGAACAATGGGTAAAACGTCTTCTTTTTTAAAGCTCTACTGTACCCTTGGCACATACGGAGGTCGCCGATACCACCGCCTGGCCCAAGACGGAGGAGCGCATATAATGGGGGCAACGTATTTGGCAATGGCCCTTCTTCAACGCACATGAGTGCCAGGGACTCTCGTCTGAGACGGTGCCAATATTATAGATTTCACTTTAAGGCTACACACTGATGTTGGCGGATGGTTTGGGATTTT
Source organism: Mordacia mordax (assembly GCA_036362905.1). NCBI lineage: Eukaryota > Metazoa > Chordata > Hyperoartia > Petromyzontiformes > Petromyzontidae > Mordacia > Mordacia mordax. Next base: position 12,607,716 of record JAZEWT010000026.1, read on the forward strand.
TTTTGAGACCTGCTTTCCATAGCTGTTGATTTAGGTTGGCCGTGTCCAGCGTGCCTTCCTTCGATGTCCTTCGCCTCCCACGTTGAAGGCATCGCCAGGCGATGCCTCCGACGTGGGAGGCGAAGCTTCGCAAAGGAGATCGTCGGAGCGCTCGACACGGCTGCCTCGAAAAACAGCCGTGCAGAGCAATTCTCATCACACAACGAGCCGCAAACACCTACATGAGTTTCTTGTTGGTTAACTGCGCCGGTGCTGGCACCGCAAAAGCGGCAGCGTCACCAACGCGAGTTGTTTAACCCTGAGAACAAAGCAGCGCGTGCCCTTGTGTTTAGATATCCACGACTTACGACCGCAGCATCCGCACGCCGACCGCAGGCCCGTACGACGCAGCTGGTCAGCCGAAGCGGGAATTGACCGGCGGACATTAAGCGCCGCCCATTCTTCTGATGAGACACACCGAAACGGAGCCAAGCAAAGCAATCCCCTGATTCGAACTCGACGGCGAGCGCTCTGCGCGAGCCCGTGTAGTTACGACCGGGGGTTAACGGGAAATCGACGTACTTTGCGTCAAAACGAGACCACCCTGAAGACAGAGACAGACAGAGCGAGGGGGGGGGGAAGAACAAAAAAAGCAACACAAACTATTTAGAATTGCGGAAAATAATAACAATCTCTCCGCTGGAAAATAAAACAAAAACACCGCAAAGAAAATACACGGCATTTCTGCGTCCAATTTCAGCGGCGCAACGCAAAGACGGGTCAGCGGCAAACCGAGGCGCGGAGGACGGACTGGGTTCACACGAGCGGGACACGATTTAATGCAAATACCCCCCGTCGCCGAAATTGATGTCGCACGCGTAATATAATTCTTGTTGCTGCGACGGAGCGTGTGACGCACGTCCAAAGGAAACCTGAAATGAACCGGGAAGGGCCCGTTGTATAGCACGGCTCAACACGGGTCGTGATCGTCACCGTTGTCACGAGGCCGCGATCTATCCACTGCTGGATGAAGGGGAAGGCCGACGCAAGTTGTCACGGGGTTCCGTCCCGGTCTCCGTGCGAATCTCAGCGTCGCTATGGGAGGCGAAACATCGCCAAGGAGAGAGGAGGAATGTTCGACACGGTCATCCCGAAAGAGCAGCGATTGAGAGCAATTCACTATCGCTGCGAGTCTATGGCTGTGAGTTTGGATCTCTATGTGGGTCTGTAGGGCTCCGTCTAGTTTACAGTTCTCCGTGCTAATCCACGGGTCTCTACGTAAGTCTATTGGTCTCTGTGTGATTCCACATTGCCCTGCTCGGTTTATAGGTCTCTGTGAGTCTATGGGTCTCTATGTGAGTCGATGGGTCTCTATGCGTATCTGTGAGGCTCTGTGTGGTTTATACGTCTCCGTGTGAGTCTACAGCTCTCCATGCAAGTCTACGGCTCTCCGTGTAAGTCCACGAGCCACTAATCGTCACTGCCCCTCCAATAACTGCATATTCGTTGCCTCTGCTCGACACACGCCGCCCACCTCTGACCCCAAACGAAAACCTCACCGTGAACACAAGCGTCTGAGCGTTGACCCGGGGTCACGGCGCGCGCGCGCAGACGGCGCGCGCAGCACGGATCAGCTCCGCCGCGGCTCGTCATCATGCTGGCCACCCGCCCCGTCGTGTGCCGTGCCGGCCTCGCAGGTGCGGCTCGCTAACAACGCGCGGCCATGCGGGGGGACCCCTTTATCTGTGCGGACGAATTTCGTTTCCCATCCCAGGCGCATATCTGTGCGCCGTTAATTAATTGTCCGATAACGTCGCAACACAGAGGGCGCGGTGTCTGGCAAATGTTGGCGCCGGCAAGTCGCGTGGCCGCCTCCCTCCTCCCCGCCTCTGCGCGCTTTCCTCGCCGTGCCGCTGCGAATCCGTGCCCTCTCCGAACGAACGCCGATCGAAACTCGCGCGGCGGAGAGTTTGTGAAGCGGTCGTTTTCACCGTCACGCCGTTGTTGACATCCTAATGCCGAGAAATGTGCGCTGCAAATTCGTCGCACTGCTATCGGGGAAAATATCTCTAATCGCAGCAAGCCTACTCACAACCCATGCCACAGCTTCCACGGAGGAAGGAAATAAATCTGGCACGGCCGCTGCCGCGACGCACAAGTAGAGTTAACACAAATGTCAACACATTGACGAAGGAACGAAATTATGCAAGGGGTGATGTATTGATGCAACCATAATAATTGCATTCATAGAGCGCTTTTCACCCGAGGGTCACAAAGCGCTGCACAGAGCTGCAGCGAAAACGGCGTGCCAACAACGACGACACTGGAACGGAAAATCAGCAACAATAACGTTGTTTTTATGCGGGTTTATTTTTTAGACGCACACATCATTGTTCTTGCCGATTCGACGTTCTTATCTTGTTGTTGGCGTGCCGTTGTCTCCGCAGCACTTTGTGACCCTCGGGTGACAAGCGCTCCAGAAATGCAATTATCATCACGATTACCACTGTGATCGCTTTCCCAAAAGCTGCTCTTTCGGGATAGCCGCGGTGTCACCGAGCGCTCAGCAGGACGCCTCCGACGTGGCAGGAAAAATGTCGCGAGGCAGAGGGGCGGCTCTCCCCAGCACGGCTGCTCTCCCGAATGAGCAGAATGTTGGAAGCAATCACCACAATGGGTGATTTTTTTGCGAATATCTGCCACGAGGAAGAGCCAATGCCTGCGCGGTTGCGCCTATTATATATTTTACACTTTAAAGCCACACAGCGGTGTCACTCTTGGCGAATGGGTTGCGTTTCTGCTGCTGATAACGGAGTGTCACAGCCCAGCCCGCCTCCATCGCTCATTTCGCCGCCGATATTGCATTTTTTTTTTTTTACGATCCCCAGAAAAGTTGATTTGCGATTAAAGCGCAGTTAAGTGCCCTACCAACTTAATTGTCTCTCCTCGGCCAGATTAATCACGAATTTCTAATTGCGCAATTAATCACCGTCCGGTACCTTAATAATAAGCTGCCACGGACTCATCCCCACTGAGCGCCGTTACTCAGACCGCACGTGCGGGTCCCTTAGCTCAGGGTCCTCCGCAAGCATGGGGCGATTTGGAAGATCCCGGCTACGCTGACGCAACGCGCCACGTCAGGCGGAGCCGTCGCGAGGAACGCGGACATGGCACGACAGCCAGAGGCGTCACGGGGATGAATATTTACGGGTGGATTTACACGGGGGCGGAACGCTCGTCTGACACCCCATGAGGGGGCACGAGCGAGAGAGCTCGCCACAATTAGCACGTCTCGCGCGAAATCCCCGTTAAAGCAGACGACGGAGAAATGACGTCAAACAAAAACAGATGCTTTTTTTCTCCCCTCCGATGCCATCAATGACCTCGGGGAGAGGAGGGGGGTGGGAGTGAGGGGGGGGGACAGGAGACATTAAAACCAGCCCCCACAACCCACCCCCAAGTGACAGCGATTATAGAACACAGTCCATATTTCCTTTCATGAGGAGCCTTGGACTTAAAGTGAGGGCCAGCCTTGAGAATAAGCAGTATCTGCTGTGGTGGTGGAAAGGCAGATGCATTGACACAGGCCACTGCCTGTTCAGCCAACAGTCAATTCCATGCATATTAGGAGTGCAGCCCCACGCATTGCTAAACCAAGACAAGGGCCTCTCAGTCCCCAACAAATGGGCTGTCGTGAATTCATCGTGTGGTTATCGACGGGGCACGGACGAGTCCACTGCTGGATAACAGCCCTCCGAAAACCACCACCGCCTGACACGACCCCCCGCCATCGATCCTACAACCGTCCACGCAACACCTGGCAAAAGCAAAACGTACAAAGATAAAAGATCCCCGTCAAAGCTTCAACAGTCCCTTGGCACAAGTGCTGTTAGCGACCACCTACGGTTAGTGCACACGAGGGGCTGGGCGACCAGCACCACGTCCGGCTGCGTTTGTGAGGTTTTTCGCATCGCACTGGGTACTCATTTGAGGCTCAGCCAGCCTCGGGGAGGCCCTGGGCTGGCTCAGATAATCGTCGCTGTTGTTGGCCGTGAACGGGACTCGAACCCAAAGTGCGGGGTTGATCGTGCAGCACAATAACCGGCCACACAAGCGCTTGCCATTACATCGAGACTCACGCACACAAGATGTATACATATATTCAGGTTAATCTATTTAGCATTTTCGTTTTTCTCATTCTGTCAATTGGCAGCTTTTAATTTGCACTAGGCGTGTAGGGGTGGTTTTTTTTTTCCCCGCGTTGAATCATTTTCCCAAATGACCTCTCAGAATAATGAACCGCGCTTTCAAACGCAGGCGCGCGCGCGCACGCACACACACACACACAAAACTGGGCCCTACTGCTGTTGTCATGCAAATGCGCGTTTCTCCCGCCGGCGCACGAGTGGGGCCGCGTGGGGTCAGAGGTCGCTCCCCGAGACGGCCGGCCCCTTGTTGAACCACAGTTCATTTCCTCCTTTTCAGACCGGTGGGGATTTTCTCAGACAGGTGGTTCGGTGGGACGCCGTCGAACCACGCTGCCAGCAGACAACTGCGTTGGTTATACGCCGAACGCCGGTTGTTGTTGTTTTTTTTTTCCGACGCCTTGCCGCGGCGACGCGCACCGTTGTCTCGCCGCCGCCGCCGCCGCCGCCGCACGGTTCGACGGGAGTTGGGGGCGAGCGCGGAAGGTGATGGGTTTGGGGGGTGGGCGGGCGGGGGGGGGGTGTGCGGCG
>JAZEWT010000027.1:192705-204989 GCA_036362905.1 Mordacia mordax
AAAAAGTATTATTGTTGCTGATTTGCCATTCTTGTGTCGTTGTTAACATGTCGTTCTCTCCGCAGCTCCGTGCCGCGCTCCGTGACCCTCGGGTGAAAAGCGCTCCATGAATATTATCATCAACGTGAATCTCAAATCGATGCGATCAACAAACACTGCTTCGAGTCAGTTCGCAGAATCCCACTCGACTCGCACCCATCACGCAGGGTCCCCATGAGCTTCGAGGCACAAACACAGGCGCACCCCAGTGCCCACGCGCAGCCTTCACACTGTGCAATTAGCCTGAGTCGGCACTTTATACATTGCTCATATTCCACAGAGGGGAGGGGGCAGGGGTTTGGGGATAATGGATGTTTGGGATGGGAGGGGGGGGTGATGTTTGAGGTGAGGGAAGAGAAAATGAGAGGTTGCGGGGATGTTCAAGAGGCGTCGAGGGACACCGAGTGAACGGTTTTAAAGCCCCAGGTTTGGGCAGGAAGGGCGTCGACTGTGTGGAGGCCGGCGAGAGGAGAGGCGAGCCGGGCTGCACGCGGCGCTCCGCGCTTCGTGCCACGTGAGATCTCCAGAGCGGGTTCGTGCGTCCCAGTCATTCACTGGCTAAGCGTGTAAAGACAGCTGACCGCGTGCAGCCACCTGACCACCTACGGGAAATTTAACACCGCCGCCTGAAATTCTAAACAGGAGTCTCATGACCATGAGTGCATTATCATGGTCATCGTAGATATGAATCAATTGGCATTATCATAATTGGCATCGTGGGCGGCACAGGGGGCCAGTGGGTAGCGCTGTCGCCTCACAGCAAGAAGGACCCGGGTTCGAATCTCGGCTCGGGTGCTGTTTTCTGTGTGGAGTTTGCGAGTTCTCTCCCCGTGTCAGTGTGGGTTTTCTCCGGGCACTCCGGTTTCATCCCACAGTCTAAAAAACACGCTGCTGCATATGTTTAATTGGCTTGCAGACTAAATTGCCCGCAGTGCCCGGACTGACGTCCCATCGTGGGTATATGCCTGCCTTGCGCCCTGTGTCTGCCGGGATAGGCTCCGGCTCACCGCGTCCCTGTACAGGACAAAGCGTTTTATGACAATGAGATGAGATTAGAATTGGCATTGTTATAAAATGAACATGTTCTTGGAGTTTCTAGATATCTGGTAATAATGAATGCTGTCATCACCAACTTATAGAGCCAACCTCAGTCGTCATTACTCTTTGTAATCTCGATAAAGGAAAATTTCGATCTGTAGCTCTTCCATCAGGATAGCTGAAAGAAGAGTTATGGAAATATATCTTCAATAAACCATTATATTCAGTGCTTTACGACCCTCGGGTGAAAAAACGCTCTATAAATTCAAATATTATCTCATCTCATCTCATTGTCAGAAACCGCTTAGTGCTGTACAGGGTCGCGGTGAGCCGGAGCCTATCCTGGCAGACACAGGGCGCAAGGCAGGGATATACCCACGATGGGACGCCAGTCCATCACCGGGCACTGCGGGAAATTTAGTCTGCGAGCCAATTAACCGATGCAGCAGCATGTTTTTTTGGACTGTGGGAGGAAACCGGAGTGCCCGGCGAAAACCCACGCGGACACGGGGAGAACACGCAAACTCCACACAGAAAGCAGCACCCGAGCCGAGATTCGAACCCGGGTCCTTCTTGCTGTGAGGAGGCGACAGCGCTACCCACTGTGCCACCGTGCCGCCCAATATTATTATCATCATAATAATTATGACGCATGGCAGCAATTTCAGTAGCCAAATAGCGATACCTATTTATACACTACCTCTTGCACCACCATAAGTGTCCAGTGTCACTTTACACGAACTAAGCCTAATAATTGTACGCGAGACCAGACATACGGGCCCACGCTTGAAGCGGCAGGTGCGAGTGCCAGGCACCTCGTAGATATCGGAGGCTGATCAAGATTCGGGCAGCGGTGAGCTCATGTGCGCGGTGTCTGTGAGGTTCTCCGGACCGTAGCCTCTGACAGCCGCGTGCATCATCATCATCATCACCATCATCATCAGCACACACACGCACACACAACGCGTACTCGATGCGAGAGGCAATAGGCAGCCGATGCAAGCTTTTCATCAGTGACGTCGCGTGATCACATAGTTGACAACCGGCTGTCGGGCGAGCTGTCACATTGATGACTCGCCGTGGTGGTGCCAATGTTTCTGGCGGAACACATGTGGCGCAGCTGGAGTCGTTTGTGCTTTGCCCGATGCTGCTCGTGATGACTTGAGTTGCTTGGTTTTCGTCTGAGACGTTTGAACGAGTGTTAACTGTCGTCTCGTGTTAGAACTTTCGGACTAAATTTCTTGTCCACACCGATAAGATTGTTATACAATTCAACGTATGACAGGGGGCGGCACGGTGGCGCAGTGGGTAGCGCTGTCGCCTCACAGCAAGAAGGTCCCGGGTTCGAATCTCGGCTCGGGTGCTGCTTTCTGTGTGGAGTTTGCGAGTTCTCTCCCCGTGTCCGCGTGGGTTTTCGCCGGGCGCTCCGGTTTCCTCCCACAGTCCAAAAAACACGCTGCTGCATAGGTCAATTGGCTTGCAGACTAAATTGCCCACAGTGCCCGATGATGGACTTGCGTCCAATCGTGGGTATATCCCTGCCTTGCGCCCTGTGTCTGCCGGGCTAGGCTCCGGCTCACCGCGACCATGTACAGGACCAAGCGGTTTCTGACAATGAGATAACAATAACCAATCGCTGATGCACACCGCACGCACACCGCACGACAGGTTATGTCGGGTCTGAAGTTCTCTCCACGATACAGAATAACTGTGCCACCCACACGCTCTGGACATATCTCGTTCAGTGCAGTGCGCTGGACACCAGAGCATTGCTGAGTACCAATGTCGAGGTCTGCTCGCCACGAGAAGGCTTCAGAAGACAGTCCGTGACGTTTTAGAAATCCTTCGCAGGAGCGCATGCGGTTTACTCAACGGTCCACAGATTGGTTTGCATGGCCACAAACATACTCTAGTGCCTTTAATATTCCATCTATGAAGGCATCTGCGCCAGTGCCACTGAATAACGTTCGAGCTCAAGAGATGTAATGTTTGTGCCTCGAATGAGGTCATTTCTGTTTATTTTGGATGCTCACCCTGTTTCACTGTTTGCCACAATTCTTCCTGATTAAGTTGAGATTCAATGATGATGAGAGCGCGGTCCGAGAAGAAGGACGGGAAGATAATTGGTGAGCAGATACACTGCTGAGGTCATTGTTGATGGGTGCGTTGTCGTCAGTCAGAAAACGTGCGAACTACTTCGCAGTTTTAGAGGTCAGCTCTCCGATCAGTGATATGGGCGGCAGTATCAGCCCACGCATCAAGCTGGAGCAATGACTCTGCCACCGAGTGGGTCATTGGAAGGGCGGCAATTCTCAAGCGCGTCAGATGAGGTGCCCCAGGTCGTTACCGCAACTTTCTGTAGCGAGGCGATTCTTAATTTTGGAAATTCACTTGACTGCGTCATATGGAGCTTGACTGTTGGGTTTTTGGCCAAGATAATCCCGAAATGTCTTGGTCTGGGGTCATGGCGCACTGGGCTGCCCAGAGAACAATACATCTATGATGGCATCTATTGTGGCCTCTTTCCGGTGGACAGTGCTTGTAGTGGTTTTGGAGGAATTCGGTCGAAGCCTGCAGTGACGGAATTATGCCTCCAATAACATTAGCTTAGCTGCTGAGAGTACTGACAATATTTTACAAAAGACGTATGTACGACGTTTCGCTGATAACTACGTTCAGCATCATCAGGCACCCGCGCCCAAAACTGAGCGGGCAGATCGCTTTGTCAACACACCGGTGTGCTGAGACAGTAAAGGAATTGGCGTGTTTCTGTTCAACGTGACAAGCCCTGACTGATTGGCCGTGTCGGGTGGTGCAGGGTTAAACGACACTATTTTATATTTTTTACGTGACCTGACCCAAAAATGGATTTCGCTGATGATATTGGTCATGAAAACCTTCGGATTAAAAGGGTTGAGTTTAATGACGATAATAGTCAGTAATGTTTCTGGGAATTGGAATGAGTTTTGTGTTATTTCTCTGTAGTTCCCATCTCATCTCTCATCTCATTGTCAGAAACCGCTTAGTCCTGCACAGGGTCGCGGTGAGCCGGAGCCTATCCCGGCAGACACAGGGCGCAAGGCAGGGATATACCCACGATGGGATGCCAGTCCATCACCGGGCATTGAGGGTAATTTAGTCTGCAAGCCAACTCACCTATGCAGCAGCGTGTTTTTTGGACTGTGGGAGGAAACCGGAGTGCCCGGCGAAAACCCACACGGACACGGGGAGAGAACTTGCAAACTCCACACAGAAAGGCACCCGAGCCGAGATTCGAACCTGGGTCTTCTTGCTGTGAGGCGACAGCGTTACTCACTGGGCCACCGTGCCGCCCTCCTCTCTCGTTGTAGATATGAACTGTGTGGCTGTTGATTAGAATCAAACACCTTGTGGCAATCTTTATGATATCTATTTTAAAAAGCTTCTTATTATTCTCACTGGATTTCTAAAACGGAAATTTAAAATGCTCCGGTGTGTGACTGTGGTTACTGGGAACAGAACCACATAACGTCTCAATGCCCATTTCCCAAACATTGAGGAGGCATCATCACAGCGATGTTAGTCGTCTCGCTCGGCCACCTCAATACAAAATCATAGCTGTTACATCCGCATCAGCCATGCGAACGCTACTGTTCGGTTATATTTCTGCGGTAAGAATTATTTCCTAAACACCAGGGTGTTCTTTCCATTGGTTCCTGTCCAGCATACTGCATCCGAGACACACAGACACACGCACAGACCCTCACACAGGCACTCACACAGACACACACACAGACACTCACACACACAGACACACGCAGAGACGTCTGTACGATGGAAAACCGAACCGTGGGCGCTTACGCCCACTGCCTCGACTCGTTCTACCACCTCAACTGCAGCGCTCCCATGCTGTCCGCGTCGGAGCGCACCGCGGCGCTCAGCGCCATCACCACGCTCATCCTCGCCACCATCCTGGGGAACCTCCTCATCATCGCGTCCATCGCCTACTTCCAGCAGCTGCAGACTCGCACGAACATCATGGCCCTATCTCTGGCCGTGGCCGACCTCCTCGTCGGTCTCACGGTGATGCCCTACAGCATGATGAAGGCCGTGTACAGGTGCTGGTTCTACGGGCAGTTCTTCTGCAATCTGCAATTTTTTCTCGACTACACGCTCACCAACTCGTCCATCATGCACCTGGGCTGCATCGCGTACGACCGTTACGTGGCGATCTGTGACCCCCTCCGATACCCGCAGCGGGTCACGAACCACACGGTGGTCGCGATGTTGCTCATCTCGTGGTTCGGTCCAGCGTTCTTCTCCTCGCCCATCCTCGTGAACTTCAACCCCGAGTGGTCGCGCGGCGTCATCGAGATCATCTCGTGTCCGAACCAGTGCCTCTTCTTCGTGAGCACGTGGCTGGTGAGTGTGGTCGGGGTCTGCCCGTACGTGCTATCGCTGGTCACCATGTCCTATGTTTACGCGAGAATATTCTTCGTGGCGCGTAGGCAGGGTCGCCAGATCAACTCGGTGAGTCTGCAGGTCAATCAACAACAGCAGCAGCAACAGCGCGGGGAGCCCACGAACACTCGACAGAAGTGGACGGCGATGAAACGAGAACACAACGCAGCCAAGACGCTTGGCAGCATCATAGGGTTCTACCTGCTGTCCTGGCTGCCCTTCTACATGGTCGTTCTGTTCTTCCCCAATTTCCAAAACAGCTCGGCCGCGGTGCGAATCACCACGTGGATCGGCTACATCAGTTCGGCCATCAACCCCGTGCTGTACGCGTCTCTCAACCGCCCGTTCCGCGGTGCGTTCGTGGCTATGATCAGCTGCAAGGTGCTCTCCTCCAGTCGGGCCAGGACTATGGACCTGTCTGGCGTGAAGTAGGAGATTGTGCAATGTGTCCGTGAAATATTTGTCTGTCTGCGTGTGTGTTTTTGTTGCGACCGGCACTTTTTTTGACCACGTAGTTCTAAAGGCTTTCCATGGATGTACCAGAGGAGTTTCCATTTGGTCGAGGTACAGTGGGACGCTGATCATTGCCCGGGTGTGGTCAAAGGATAGCTTCTATTGGACAAACCATGTTATCTATGCCGACTATTTGGTAATTGCTGCTCACTCCGAGCAGGCTCTGATGAACCTGGAGCAGGCCCCACAGAGGTGGGATCTTACCATCAGCGCCACCAAATCCAAGCACCTGCCTGGGTATTATGTGCCATCAAGAATTCCGCGCCCTCTCAATGAGTGATGGGCACTGTGCTTATGGCCGATTTCTGTCTATCAGGGGATGTCTCGCTACCAATCAGTCGGGCGGCATCATCGTTTCATCAGCGAGGTAGCGCTGTGTGTGAAAGCTGCTTTGCCTGTCGCTCCACACGAATCTTCGGGTCTTAACTGCAGTCCTGCCCTCTGTTTTCTATGCTTGCGAAACGTGGACCCCCCTGGCGGAACATCTGCGCTATTTGGAAACTTTCCGGCTGGCCTGTCTACGATCCATCTTGGGTTTAACCAGGTTGAATTGTGTGAGGAACTCACACATTTTCGAAAGATCTGGACAAAGTCCCATTGGTGAGCTCCTCCGGCAGGCGAGGCTGCGGCGGCTGGGTCATGTAGCCCTCATGCCCAGCCATGGTATATCCAAATGGTTACTGTTTGTCCGGATAGAGGTGGGCTAAACGGGCGCGGCACGGGCTGGAGAAGAGATGGGCTGATGTGGTACAGGAAGACCTGGAGCTGTGTGGTCTTGTTGAGGACTGGTACCAGCGGTGTCAAATCGATTTCTGTGGAAGAGGGTCGTGAAGGACGCTACTGGGCAGTTGAGAGACAGTCGCCCTTCAACAGCAACGGACGGTGGAGGAGCGACGCCCACAACAACGAGCGGAGCACCGGGTGGCTAAAGCACAGCAAGTTGGCCCAGTAGGGTGCACAGGTGGTGCATCTGCCAGTCCTCTCAATTAGGCAACCCCTAACATCTGGTCCCTTTACCTCTGGTCGGAGAACCTTCGACACTTCACGTGTCATCAAAGTTCATATGACCTGGCACAAGCGCCGTGGTGACATCTCCATCAGTTAGTCGAGAATGTCTCAGCCCTTGTCTTGGTCAGTCAACCTATAACACCTGGGTTGTCCCATGACCTCCTAGACATGTCAGCCTTCGACACAGCGTGGCTTTACAGTACACTTGGCCTGGCAGGGCCACGTGCATTGCTCTTTCCTGTGTGGATCAGGCGACCACGAGGTGCGAGTGTGTGTGCGTGTGTTGTTGGTGAAATACGCGTCTATCCGTGAATTCGTTTCTGCCCAAACGTGCACCTAGCCTGGTACGGGCGTGGAGGTGACGTCACCGCAAAGTCGCGGCGAAACTGCGCTTCTTTTAGTCGTTGTGTCTCCGCTGGCTATGTCGGTCGGTTCATCTATAGCTCCTGGGGCTGCCCTGCGTCCTCCAGCCCGCAGCGAGTCTTCAGTTCTTCGCGTCGCCTTGAAGTGTACCTAACCTGGTACGTGATCCGGAGTGACGTCACCGTCACCTCGCGCCGAATTGTGGCTGTTTCGTGTCCCCCGTGTCTCTGTGTCTCTGTGTCGCTCGGTGATTGAGTGAATCTCCGCGTGTCCCCGTGTCTCTGTGTCGCTCGGTGATTGAGTGAATCTCCGCGTGTATCCGTGTCTCTGCCTCTCTCTCCATCTGCTCGCATCTCCCCGTTAGTCCTAAGATCAGCAAAACGCTTGCCTACGTCTGTCTATACTTGTCTCTATATATCGCTCTGTTTCTCTATGATTGCCTATATTTGTCCTAATATGTCTCTCTACATCTGGATTTATATCCCTCTGTGTCTCTGCGTCTGTCCATGTGTGCGTTCGTCGAGGTGTCTCCGTGCTGTAAGATTCCCAGCACTAACTCAATTATAAGTCCATTGCTAGTCTGTATGCACACTTAGCACGGATGTACTCACAGCTATAATAGCGACTTGAATATTTGCAGACAAAATGCGCCTCTAACCTCATAATCTGTAATAAACTTAAGCTGCGCTCCTTCTTAACCATCATCGTGATCATCCGCAGCGGCCATGATTTATCCACTGCTAGATTAAGGACTCATCCCCAAGCCTGCTGCAGCAAGCTGCTCTCACAATCGCTCGATGCGTCTCTCTGCGCGCTCTCACCCCGGGCTGCCACTCCGTTACCAGTCTCGACCACTTCGCGCGCTGCGGGAGCTCTGTGTGTCTGTGGATTATCGTCGGAATCAAGCGAACAAACTCTCCACCCTCCCCCCATCACCACCAGCCGATCACATCGTGACTCTGCTGATTTTAACCGAGCCAGGTTGAGTGAAATTAGTGGTCGTGGGGGGGGAGGGGGGGTGATTGTGGGTGCAGGAGGCAGCGCATTCGTGCACAAAGACCCCCCGAATAGCCTCGAGCGACTGTTGGGACAAGAGCTGTACGCGATCAGCTATGAAGATCCGGTACGGCATATGAGCGGGTGGGCGACCAGTACTATGCTCGGCCGCCTTTGTTTCCCTGCAGGCAATGTTTACACACTGCACTAGGTACTCATTTGAGGCTGAGTCGACCCAGGGGAGGCCCAGGACTGGAACTCGGGTTGTCGGCTTTGTAGCCGAGCGTGCTAACCGCTGGGCCACCGCTCCCCACACACGCCTACACACACATCTGTACAAAGGTTGTAACAACCTTGACACACACACACGCAACAACGCCAGTAAGTGGCGGTGACGTCACCGCACCCCTTGTTCCAGGCCAGGTGCACGTTGCCACGCACAGACACATGTGTACGTACCTGCTGACGCACGCACGCACACACGTGGTAACCGCGCCATCTCCCCTTACCTGGGTCACGGTGCCGAGCCCGCAGAGTGTAGCACGGGCCCCCTCTAGCGACCTGGCTGAGGCTTCAGCCTGAGCCAGGTCGCCACGGCACATCCGTCACCCATCACGGCGACCATCATCGGCTTAACCAATCCACTGCTGGATGAAAGCCTCTCCAAATCGTCGCTATCCCTCAACATTCTCTCAGGCAACCGTTCAATCGGCACTTGAATTCCGGGCTGAATTCGCAGCTCCATCTCCCCAGGTAGGTCTCTTACTGTTATTAATTTTTAAAAACTTAATGCAAAGGCACTGGTTGCAGACGTTCACGGTTCGAGCCCAACTGCCGCCGTGGAAAAATACTGTGGGTAATAGGACATCATGATGTGCAGCGCTTTGTGACCCTCGAGTGAAAAGCGCTCTGGAAGTGTAATTATTATTATCATAAGTAAAACATCATCACTATGGTTAATACACCCACAGGATTAACCACGAACATCTCTGCAGGCAGTGCAGTGCCATACAATTATTTAAAACTATTAATGCGTATTGCTAAAGGTTGAGAGTTAGTTTTCTTCCCCCTCAAACATACAGGGCGTGAGAAATGAGCCGCATTGGTGGCACGGTAGCGCAGTGGGTAGCGCAGTGGGTAGCGCAGTGGGTAGCGCAGTGGGTAGCGCTGAAGCCTCACAGCGAGAAACCCGGGTTCGAGTCCAGGTTCGGGTGCCTTTCTACGTGGAGTTTGCACGTTCTCCCGTGTCCACATGGGTTTTCTCTGGGTACTCTAGTTTCCTACCACAGTCGACAGGTTCACTGGACTGCTGACTAAATGTCCCCCGGTGTCCTGCGATGGACTGGCGTCCTGGGCATATCCCTGCCTTGGGGCCTGTGTGTGCCGGGATAGGTTCCAGCTTAGCGCGATCCTCTACAGCATTAAGCGGACACTGAGAATAACCGAGTGTTTGTTGCTGCATTATTGCATCTGACGAGGAGTGCGTTTGCTCCTCGACGCGACAGAACGTTCGTTTTGTTTTTCCCATAAAATATCAAAACCCCCCAGCGCATCGCCCAATCACCAACACAGTGCCGCCGTGTTACCCACGAGTGAGTCAATGGGGAGGAGTGAACAGCGGGCGATCCTATCGGCGACGCAGAGCCAATGACACGCGAGGCGCATTGCAATCCCATGAAGCCAACGCGGCGGGATTGGGCCCATGGGAGAGAGCCGTGGAGGAGGCGTCGGCGTGTGCGCGTGTGTGCGTGCGTGTGATTGTGTGCGTACGCGTGTGTGTATAAATATCGCGACGCACGCGGTACCTGCCGGAGTGAACTGGTGCGCACCCGGATCGTGAAGAGCACCCGGATCGTGAAGAGCACCGTCACCGCGGTGTCGCGCGTGTGCGCGCAAGATCCGGACACCGGGCCAATTGAGGCCGGTTCGCCCAAACGACGTTGGCTCCACGTTTTTTTTGTGGTCGAGTGAAAGTTGTATTTGTTTTGATTCCTTTAAAGTAAACGTGCCTTGAATGTAGACAAACGGCCGCACGGATTGATTCACACAGGCGTACAAACACACGTTATACACACACCTTATATACACAACACACGTCACACACACACACCTTATACACACACCACAAGTCACACACATACCACGTTATACACACACCACACGTCACACACGCACCACCTTATATACATCACTTCATACACACCACACGTCACACACACACCACGTTATATACACAACACACACATCACGTTATATACACACACCACCTCATACACACCACACGTCACACACACATCACATTATATACACACACACATCACGTTATATACACACACCACCTCATACACACCACACGTCACACACACATCACGTTATATACACACACCACCTTATATACACCACACGTCACACACACATCACGTTATATACACACCACTTCATATACACCACACGTCACACACACACATCACGTTCTACACACATCACTTCATACACACCACACGTCACACACACATCACGTAATATACACACACCACCTTATACACACCACACGTCACACACACATCACGTTATATACACACCACCTTATACACACACTACACGTCACACACACATCACGTTACATACACATCACTTCATACACACCACACGTCACACACACATCACGTTATATACACACCACTTCATACACACCACACGTCACACACACATCACGTAATATACACACACCACCTTATACACACACCACACGTCACACACACACACACACATCAGGCCATACCTGGCGCCATGCACGAGTAAGCGTGGTGACCGCAGCTTGAGACACGCATCAGACGGAAAGCTTTAGGAGACAATCGAGGTACGGGCGGATAACAAGCATCGCATCTGCAGAGTGCCACGAGCGGCTGGTGCAGTCAAGCTCGCGAAGGCCGCCCATCTCTCTCTCTCTCTCCGCCCTGCCGATGTAAAATTCACACCGCATTCGCTGCTCATTTAATGCCGAGTCAACCTAGCAGGCAGGCTCGTGATTACTTATTTGATCACTCGCCGCTGAGGTTCGCCGTGGTCGGGAATCGAACTCGCCGCAAATAGAGTGCGGGGCGTTAACCCTTGCGATACCCACGCCCATACCGCGTGCATAACACATCCACATGTGTACATGTGTGCGCAAACGACAACACACGTGTATGTACATTCACGGACATAACACACATGTACACAAGATACAAAGATCATCCGTGTAGCCTTAACACACTGTAGGGTCAAGTGCCATTAGCGAGCACCTCTGAAGGTCGACACGGCACAGGAGGAGGTGGGTGACCAGCACCACACTCGGCCGCCTTTGTCTCCCTAGTGACAATGTTTACACACCGCGCCAGGTACTCATTTGAGTTTGAGTCGACCTAGGAGAGGTTCAGGATCGTCACAAAAAATAGTCACTGGCATGGGCCGTTAGCGGGATTCGAATTTGAGTGGCCGGGTTTGCGGCGCAGCGCGCTAACCATTGCGCCACCGCTCCCCGCAGACACACGTACAGACACACACGCACAGACGCACCCACGATGTCATCTGAATTCAACATCTCCTCGCCCGCGTGCGTCGTCACGATCTCCAGCTTTAACTGCAGCCGCGCGTCCGTGCACGCCTCGGGGCGCGCTCAGATGATGTCCCTCCTCCTCCTCCTCTTCATCAGCGCCGTCACCGTCGCGGGCAACCTGCTCACCGTCTCCTCAATCCTCTACTTCCGGCAGCTGCAGACTCGCACCAACGCGCTCACGCTGTCGCTGGCCGCGGCCGACCTGCTGGTGGGCCTCCTGGTCATGCCCTTCAGCGCCGTGCGCTCCGTGCACGGCTGCTGGTTCTACGGCCGAGTCTTGTGCCGGGTT
>JAZEWT010000027.1:241316-251374 GCA_036362905.1 Mordacia mordax
ATAGGTGGGTGGGTGGGTGGATCGATGGGTGGGTCGGTGGGTGGGAGGTACAGCGCTCAGGTAAAGCCAACGCCCCAGGGAGCCAGGCGCCAGTATTTAATCACGCGGAGCAGGCAGGTCCCTCACCCAGGCGCTCCGCACCAGGTGAGACGCGCGGCGCTCCTCGAGGATCAGCAGCATCAAGGTGAGCCATGTTGAGAGGTGGTCACGTGGGTCACCGGGTCATGGTGACCGTGTAAGCCACTAACTATTAAAATTAGGTTCAATTCGTGGGTCCGGGTGGACCAGGGAGTTCATCATGGCCATGTGGTGTCAGGACTTGGGTTGGAACTTAGAGGGGGAGGGAGGGGGAGAGGGAAACTATGGGGCAGTGGTTAGCTCGGCGACCCGAGTTCGATTATGGCTCACGACCAATATGTATTAGCGGCCGATATCTGAATCTGGCTACACAGGCTACACATCCCTTCGTGTGCTGACCGGACCTTTATAGGTGCTCGCTAACAGCACTTGGCTCCAACTGTGTGTTAAGGCTATTTGGGCGATTTGTGTTTTGTCGCTGTCTCGCTACTCTTTGTATGTCTCTGTCTTTAAGATAGCTCAGGAACGATCCACCGCTGGATGAAGGTCTCCCCAAGCCGCCACCGATTTCAGGGTCTCTCGGTAGACCGATGCGTCTCGATCCGACACACAGGACATTCTCCAAGCTGAGAACAACACAACAACGGTTCGCGTGGTTTTAGGGTCTACGTGCAAATGCACCTCGAGCTTTTGTACAAAAAGTGAAAATGTCCGCTTAATCAAGACAGTCCTGAGTCTCTGTCAATCTATGGGACTCTGAGTGAGCTCGTGGGTATCCATGTGAGTCTGCGGGTGTATTTGTCAATCCAAAGGACTGTCTACGTGAGCATGTGGCTCTCTCTGTGAGCCTGCGGCTCTCTGTGTGAGCCGCTGGCTCTCTTGTGAGTCTATAGATCTCTGCTTGAGTCTATGGAAGACAACCTTCTAGTGTTCCGCTCCTCTATCTCGGTACAAGTCCTCAGCACAGACCTCTGTATACTACTTTACGCATTATGCAGCTGTCTGTGTGGGTGTCAGTGTGCATGTCTGTGGGTGAGTCAGTGTGTCTGTCGGTGGGTGCGTCCGTGTGTTTGCGCGTGAATCCGTGCGTCTGTCTGTGGGTGAGCGCGCGTGTCTGTGAGTCCGTGTGTCTATGGGGCGCGGCAGTGGAACTGCGCTACGGATCGGTGCGAACCGAGTTCGAATTGCGCTCAAAGCCAACACCAGTGAGGATTATTTTAAATGGTCCTGGTGGGAGGTGGTACTGACCACTCACCCTCCTGTGTGTCGTGCCGGCCTTCATCGGTGGTGCTGGCTAACAGCACTTGCCCTAAGAGTGTGTAAAGGCTATACGGGGGGATGATTGTATCTGTGTAACGTTAATCTGTGTTTCTCTGTCTCTCCCCAGGTGTTTGTCCATCCTTCGTTCCGTCTCAAGGTGAGCTGCACCGAGCCTCCTCAATGCAGTGACAGTAACGACAGGATTCAATTAATAGACACAGTTGCGTCTATTTTGGTGCTTTAAGAGCTTAACACGTGAATAATTGCCAACAATGGTTAAAACTTGTTCTACTTACTACATATGTACACTGAAAAAAAGTACCCATAGTATTCACGCTGTTTCCATCCACTGCCAGATCAATTGCTTCCCCAGCACATGACACTCATGGAGTTGGTTGACCATACTTCACCACACTGGTCAATGCGGGTTAATGGAGGGAGGGGGGTGGGACAAACGCCTCGGATATCATTCGCCCCTCTTGTTAGCCATGGTTGGGATTCGAACTCGGGCAGATGGGTGGATAGAGCAGAGGGAAAATCGCTGTGCCACCGATCCTCAACAGAAGCATCCTATGTTAGAATGCTCAATAAGGCACGTGGCTTTCCAGTGGTTAATAGAGTTCCAAGCGTGAAACACGTTCTTCTGACGTCAGGATAAAGGCGGAAGACTGCTCAAGGGAGGTTCTGGTACTGGTGAAGAGAGTGGGGATTTAAATACGAGTGTGAAAGTTTCAGAAGAGCAATAATTATTAAGTGCGAAATCAAACTGGTGTGCCGATGAAACTTGCGCTTTTGATGACTACAAAGCCGGTACTCCGTGTACCGACACACATTCAAACACGTGCTCCATTATACGTGGGTGAAGAATTCGAACTCAGACATACACGTGCGGACATACACACACACACACACCTCCTCGAGTAGACGCAGGTCTGTGGGAGGGAAGCCAGGTCACCCGACGGAAGATTAGCAGGCACACGAGGTTATAACACCCGGTGTTATCTCTCCCGTGCGCGCTGCGAGTGTTTGCTCAACGCGATGATCTCCGCGTGATCCACCAACCCCCGCGTCCACCGCGCTGGGAGTCAGGCGCGCCGTCACCACCACCGCCACCTCGTAACACTGACAGGCGGGTCCAGATGTCTTGTGACCCTTATTCAATTGTCAGTCAGCATCATCATCATCCTATTCTCAGAAACTGCTCAGTCCTGTACAGGGTCGCGGTGAACCGGAGCCTATCCCGGCATACAAAGGGCGCAAGGAAGGGATATACCCATGATGGGACGCCAGTCCATCACTGAGCACTGAGGGAATTTAGTCTGCAAGCCAGTTAACCTCTGCGGCAGCATGTTTTTTGGACTGTGGGAGGAAACCGGAGTGCCCGGCGAAAACCCACGCGGACACGGGGAGAGAACATGCAGACGCCACACAGAAAGGCACCCGAGCCGAGATTCGAACCCGAGGCCTTCTTGCTGTGTGGCGACAGCGCTACCCACTGGGCCACCGTGCCGCTCCGCTATTCAATTGACCCCTAATATAGTTTCCCATTGCTCATTACTTTGTGTTTAGAGCAACCCTGCTTCAGATGAAAAACAAGGTGACTGCCAGGGCGTAATGATCAGCACGCAGGACTCACAAAGCCCCTTGAGCCTAAAACCGTGGGGCACGTGCCTTAATAATTAATAAATATTCGAGGATTACTTCCAAAAGCTGCTCTTTCGGGATAGCCGTGTCGAGCTCTCCTCCTCTCTCCTTCACGACGTTCCGCATCTCACGTTGGAGGAATCCTCAGCGTCCTGTCACGGGACGCGGGAGGCGAAACGTCGCGGAGGAGAGCGGAGGAGCGCTCAGCGACGCGGCTATCCCGAGAGAGCAGCTTTAGGAAGCGATCACCGCGCGTCGAGCCGTGACCGACCCCACATCGCTTCAATAAGGAATCGTGCGATCCAGCAAAGCCGTACAACCAGGCTCTGCACTAAAGCACGGCCGACAGTACCATGCTTTCAAAAGTGCGGGAACTTCTCATCTCATCTCATTATCTGAAACCACTTAATCCTATATAGGGTCACGGTGAGCCGGAGCCTATCCCGGAAACACAGGGCGTAAGGCAGGAATACACCCGACGACGGGACGCCGGTCCATCGCCGGGCATTGCGGAACAATTTTAGTCTGCGAGCCAATCAACCTATCCAGGAGCATGCTTTTGGACTGTGGGAGGAAACCAGAGTACCCGGCGAAAACCCACGTGGACACGGGGAGAGCATGCAAACTCCACACAGAAAGGCACCCGAGCCGAGAGATTCGAACCCGGGACCTTCTTGCTGTGAGGCGTCAGCGCTAACCACTGGGCCACCGCGCCGCCCGTGCGGGAACTTGTAAGAAAAAAATAAGGCTAAACGCAAGGCATATAAATAAATCATTATAGTTGAATGTAACTAGGCACGTCTTCAGCAGTGATTTAAATCATTAACGGTCTCCCCCCGGCTCAACCCCCCGACCCACTCTCCGTGCAGCGCTGTGTCTGCGATGCAGCACCTCTCGTCAGTCTGCACCGCGTTCGTGGCACCTGTTGACACGTTAAGGATTCACGTTTCTGGATCGAGGAGGTGGGAAAGCTGCGAGAGACGGATCTGAGGATTTGCAGGAGCGCTCGACACGGCCATCCTGACAGAACAGGTACGGAGAGGAATTCCCATCAGACGCGGAACAGCGAACAAAGCTCCGTCGTTCAGTGAGAGAGGAGAGAGAGGAGAGAGAGGGGAGAGAGGAGAGAGAGAGAGCGCGAGATGAAAATCCCTACCGGAGCGTTCACTCGCCACCTCTCGCAGGTGCCCGCTCGGGATTGCGTGGCGATCTCACTGTGACGTCACAGCCTCCCGCCGCCCCCCCCCCCAGCGCCCCGGCCGCTGCCATGATTCAAGGCCCGACGCACAAGCTGGTGAGGTGCAACATCTCCTTCTACAACCTCAACTGCACGCCATCTGATCTGAGCGAGCTGCAGCGCGGCGGCCTCATCTGCACCTTCAGCGCGATCATCGCCATCACCGTGGTGGGCAACCTGCTCACCATCTCCTCCATCCTCTACTTCAGGCAGCTGCAGACGCGCACCAACGTGCTGGCGCTCTCGCTGGCCCTGACCGACTTCCTGGTGGGTGGCCTCATCATGCCCTTCTCGGTGGTGCGCACCGCCTACAGCTGCTGGTTCTACGGCGAGCTCATGTGCCGCGTGCACACGTGGCTCGACTACACGTTCACCACGTGCTCCATCTTCAACCTGGCGTGCATCTCCATCGACCGCTACGTGGCCATCAGCGACCCGCTGCGCTACGGCCACCGCATCACCAACAGGACACTCGTCGTCATGCTGGCCATCTGCTGGGGCAACATCATCCCGTACGGCATCTCGTACATGCTGCGGCTCAACGTGAGCGGTATCGAGAGAGTGGTGAGCGCCAAGAGCTGCCCGGACAACTGCGCCGTGTTCATGAACGTGCCCTTCGGGCTCACCAACTCGTTGGGCGCCTACGTGCTGCCGATGCTGTTCATCGTGGCCGCCTACTCGCGCATCTACGTGATGGCTCGCAGCCAGGCGAAGCGCATCAGCTCGCTGGGCGAGCAGATGCGCGGCGACTCGGGAGCGCGCAGCCGGTGGAACGCCATGAAGCGGGAGCACAACGCCACCAAGACGCTGGGCATGATCATGGTGGTGCTGTTCGTCGTGTGGATGCCCTTCATCGTGGTGGTGGCCATGGAGCCCGTGATCGGATACAAGATGGACTCGACCGTGTGGGACGTGGCCAACTGGTTCACCTACTTCAACTCGACGATGAATCCCATCCTGTTCGCGGCCTTCAACAACTCGTTCCGCAGCGCCTTCTACCTCATCGCCACCGGCAAGGTGTTCATCAGCAACTACAAGGGCGTCGACCTTTTCAACTTCAGGGCAGAGAAGTGATCGCGCAGAGCTCCCATAGCAGCGTTCTCTCCACTGCTGTCGCTCCGTGCTTAGTCTCGACCAACAGTCATCCCTTCCCTTGACGAGCCGTGCCCAGCAGCCACCCGCACGCTCGTCAAGTCGA
Organism: Mordacia mordax; assembly: GCA_036362905.1. Lineage (NCBI taxonomy): Eukaryota > Metazoa > Chordata > Hyperoartia > Petromyzontiformes > Petromyzontidae > Mordacia > Mordacia mordax. The sequence goes on from JAZEWT010000027.1 coordinate 246,734, forward strand.
CATTGCGAGGGAAGATGACTTATGACATCTGCGCTTCACAGACTTTCTACGCGCAGTTTGTGTAGTTCTCCCCTTTCTGCGTGGATTTTCTCCGAGTTCTCCGGTTTTCTCACACAAACCCCCCCCCCCCTCCCTCCCCTCTCAAATGAATGAATTGGCCGATAACGTAACGTAAGGGAAGCGGTGTCGGTTGTGTGGCTGCTTCCCCCCAAACCCCCCCACGCAACCCCCCTTCACGATGTCCTCGCTACCCCTCTGTATCCGTGTCTCGTCCGTGACTGGGCGTTATATTAGCGCTGCGCCTTATGAAACTGTAATATTATTATTTGACATCGACGTCTCTCCTTCCCTCGTGGTCGTCCCGTGATCATTGAGTCGCTCCTCTCGCGTCTCCGTGTCCGCGGATGAACAATGACACTCATCGCGAAGATGCTCTGTGGTCAGTCATGAGAGAGCAAACTTAACGCGCCAGGAGACCCGCCTTCTGCCTCTCCACACGAGGCGTTAATCACAGAAACTGCTGCTGTGAATTGAATGCAGCCTGAGCTCGTGGCAAACGATTGCACGGCAGTGTCTCATCGATATTGCAGGTGCAGAGGGAGGAGGAGGAAATTATAAACGTGGATGCATTCTCTCAGCTAAAGCAAGCGTTTCCATCTTGTTGAATGATAACATTTCCTAGTGACATATTGCCCCCTCTTAAAATGCCGCTCGGCCGCTCCCCCGTTCCATCTGGAGCAGGGCCTGGCACTCAGTTGTACAATGAATGAATGTGCACGTGGAGAGAGAGTGGGTGGCGTCGTGTGTCACACGCCATGCACGGCGAGGCCTTAATGTGCTGACGTATGACTCATTGTTTCCAATGTCCTTATTTATGCTTCCAGGGCTCGATGTGTGCTGAGAATTTCTCCCCATAGTTGTTCTTTCGGAATAGCCGCATCGAGCGTTCGAATCGACGTTTTCTCCTCCCACGTTCGAGAAGCCTGATGATGTTCATACGCTCCTCGGTTCACTCACAAAGGCATCGATTTGTATCGATGATGTGCGATCGATGCTTGGTTACGTCGCCTGTCGCGCAGCGCTCTACCCACGTGCCAAGGGAGCACACACGGCAGAACAAATGAGATGTAACGTAGAGTGCTTGTGTTTGTCCGTGCTGTTGCAATAAACTGAGCTGTTGTGGAGCAGCAACATCTACTGCAAATTCATTTCACAGTCTCTACCGTAATTTGGCCTAATCTTCCAGTTCGCTGCACGCGTTGGAGGTGGCAGTACCCATACTCTCCCTGCCAATGCGCTCAATGCGGTGTGTACAAGGTGTTCCAGATGTCTTGTGACCCTCATGTAACTGATCCCTAATATTGAGTTTACCTCTACGCACTCATATCTGTTTTAAATTATAACACTTATTTCAGATGAGTATAATGTAGGTGTCATTTTTCATATTGCTGACGTGACACTGCACTCCCATTGAGCACACTAGAATATTACGGTTTAAATGGGGGGGGGGGTCACAAGACATTTGGACCACACCGTACACATTTACACTGCAGACATCAGCGAGCGAGGGGGTTTCAATGCAATTCGCCCATGGGTGACCCGTGGGCGGCGAGTCCCGTCTGCTGACCATCACACCGCGGCAGCATTCCTCGGAAAACTGGTCGCGCGTGGTGGGGTAAGGCGTGGGTAATTCATCCTCTCACAAAAGACCTCTGTAAGCGTAGGCCAACCAACCCCCCCCCCCCCGCTAGAGAGGGCTGGACAGAGCTCCCTCTCGCAGAGGCGCTATCGCCAGGGAGGTAAATGCACGGCCCCGTTGTGTTTACGTGTGTAAATACAATTGGCGCAACCCGATACGTTTGGCGGGTTTGCACCTGCTGTGTTTATATTTAGCTGGTGTGGGCAGAGAGGGTGCTGGACCCGCGGGCAGAAGAAAAAATAGTTCGTAATCAATTCCCCCCCCCCCCCCGGGAATAATCGCTCTGCTGCCCGAACGAATTGACTGCGAGACGTGCGTTCGATGCTGTGTCGTCAAACGCTTTGGATCCTGCAGCTGACGGGAGGGCGAGGCGCGGATTTGCCCGAGAGGATGGGCTTGTGGGGAGAGAGGCAGGCGGATAAGGCAAGCTAATGGGCGGGCGAGTAGGTGGTGGAGTAGGTGGGTCGGTAAACGGGTGAATGGTTGAGCCAGTGGGTAGGTGGGTGGACAATTCATTGAGTATGAGTAGATTGGAGGGTGTTTAACCGTAAGCAGCGGCAGCTCGGCGATAACCGCGCTGCGCTACAATACCTGACGACCCGAGTTCGATTCCCGCTCATGGCCAGCAGCAGTAACAATTTTCTGAACCGGTCCTGAATTTCCCGAAAGTCGATTCAGCTTCAAAAAGAGAACCTAGTGTATAGATATTGCTACTCGGGAGACAAAGTTGGCCGGGTGTGGTGCTTACAACCCACCCCTCGTGTGCTGTGTCGGTTGTCATAATTTCGCTAACGGCACTTGACCCTACAATCCGGTAATGCTATACGGGGTTTCTAAGTCTTTGTTGTTTTTGTGACTCGAGTAAGCGAATAAGTGACTGTTAGGATGAGTGGGTGATTGAGCCGGTGTATGAGTGTGGGTTTAAACAGTTTCGTGAGAACACGTGGGTGAGTGAGCTGTGGGTGAGTGCCACGAACCGTGCGGTGGGAGGAATGGAGGTGTTGGTGAGTTCGAGGCACGGTTAAAGAAGTGAGTGCGTCCAGTGGGCGGGTCGTGGAAAGAGGTGCGCGGGTGGGTAATTGGCTGGTGGAGTGGAGGAGCGCTCTGGGAGGCCAAAGCCCGGGAGATGCCACGTGCGCTCGCATATAAACACGTGGAGCACGAAGGTAGCCGCGGCCGTTCCCTGCACATCAGAGGCAGCTGCACGTGTCGGGGGCTACACCGACATGGAGTGATCAGACTGTGTTTGTATCATCAGCGTCTCGGCCCCAAGCAGGCGCAACAATTGTGCCCGCTGGAAATTGTATTTTTCAATATTATTTCACCGAGTGAAATCACACCGAGGCATCGAACATTTCGCGCGAGGACGACCTTGCAAGAGTCTCCGTCTTCAGCCTAGGTGAGCTGACAGTGCACGAAATATACGTGTAGTTTCCGTGAGAACGATTACCGTGTGCGCACATTCACACGTGCACTCTGCTGTCATCCCACGTTTGGACATGGGTCTCGCTGCCCGATGCTGTTCACTCTCACCATTCTTGACAACACCGGTCAGATCGTTTGGCTGAAGCGTGGACTTCGACTCTGGGCGCTTACGTGCGGTGCAATAACCGATGGGTCTGCGCTGCCCTCTATTCCTCAGAGCGCAGCCCCGTACATCCCCACGGCCACTGGCCATCTTCACCATGGGGCAACACAGGCAATTGCTGGGGGCCCAGAATCACAACACCTGCCTATGTCAACCTGTTTGTGTGTGGCGACCACACATCGAAGCGCTACGCAGGAATAAGCCTGAATAGTCTCCCAAATTTCACTCTGTCAGAGAGATATGGTGATGGCCCCTCCGATAATTACACATTGAACATTGCGTATGATATAGCACCGCCTTGCTCTCTCACCCAATATAAATCCGTGCCAAGCGTCAAGCCCCTTGTCAGGAAGGTCCTGCCAAGCGTTGGACTCGATGATGGAGACTAGAAATGAATTTACAATTTATAACCGGTGGCACGGTATTCGCTCAACGTTGAAAGCATTTGAAAACAGAACGACTCAGAGGCGCGAGGAATCCTCAGGGCGGAGGGGGAAGGAGTCAGCCAGCGCCAACGCACCAGACACCGCGTCCGACATATTACGTTGCTATTGGCCATGTTCTCGTTGTGGGAGGAAAGCAGAGGACACTGGAGAACCTGGAGAAACCCACGCAGAAGAGGGAGAGAACCCAAAAAACTCTGCACAGAATAGGCGCCCCCGGCGATGGACTGGCGTCCCATCGTCGGTATATCCTTGCCTTGCGCCCTGTGTCTGCCGGGATAGGCTCCGGCTTCACCGTGACCCTGTATAGGACGAAGCGGTTTCAGACAATGAGATGAGATGAGAGAATCGGCGCCCAATGCGGGAATCGAACCACCTCGGTGAAGAACTTCTTTCCGTCACGCGTCGAAGTTAGCGATGCATAGACGCCCTGCCGACTCCAGCCCGGACTCGCCCGGTCCCGGTCCCGTGTACGAGAATCATCTCCGCTCTTTCGGGATAACCGTGCCGAGTGTCCGTGCTCTCTCCCTTCGCCGACACGGCCGCCCCCAGAGAACGGCCATTGCGGAACAATTGTTAAACATCGTGCCGCGAAAATAACGCCAGACCATAACACGGGTCACGTCTGTTTCCCCTGCAGATGATGAGCAGTGTGGGGGCGAGTCTCCACTAACTCTCCATCTCGCGAATCCCTCCTGCACAGCGCCGCGATGCTTCACAATGCGAGCAGCGCGCCCATGCCCGTGTGTGCCGTCACATTTCTCAACTTCAACTGCAGCCTCCCCGACCTGAATAATGGCGAGAGGGACGTCTTCATCGGTGGGTTTGCCCTCGTCATCGCCATCACAGCCATGGGGAACCTGCTGACAATCTCCTCCATCCTCTACTTCCGGCAGCTGCAGACGCGCACC
>JAZEWT010000027.1:253475-263719 GCA_036362905.1 Mordacia mordax
GAGACCCCCCCCCCCCCCTCTGCAGCCAACAACAATGTGAGGCAAGGGAGTGACGCTCACAACACCGCACGCTGTGCAGCGCCGATAAAACAGCGAGCTGGTGGAGTGGGGGAGCGGAGGCGGTGGAGTGTGTGTCAGGAATCGCTCACGTGAACTGGCAGGGGTGGGGCGGGGGAATTGACAACACTTGAAGTGCACGTAGCCTGGCACGACTACTTGTGGGTAAATGGCTGCTGCTAAGGTCTTACAACGCTTGACACAACCTTACGTGTTGACCAGCCAGACCGGGCGATGAAGGACGGTCGGCAGGGCACTATTTCATGACAAAGATCCAATCTGTATGATAATAGCTGCCTTCCTATTTTGTACCTGCACTGGCTACGATAACCACCAAAATCGGTCGATGGATACAATAGCTAGCACCTTGCTAACGTCATCAATAGGTCTCTAATGAATAGATCTCGTCCATGGAAATGTGGAGATGTGCAGAGGATGCGCATCGCGCAAACCGAGCGATCGGATTGGTTCGCGAGCCGTTCGCTGCTTGGTGGTGAGTCGTTGCGTCGCGGTGCCGCGAGGGTTGGCGAGCACGCGTGAAGGGAGGCCTTCATCCAGCAGTGGACTGATCACGGCTGATGGTGATAGGGCTCGGAGCACACCGATGCTACCCCATGGTGCCCCGTTGGTTAGTGTGGCCAGCGAATCGCCCCATTAATTGTAATAACGACTGGAAAAACGTGTGAAATGCGTTACAAATCCACGTAGAATGTCTTGCTAAAAGTTGCTTTAAATAAATGATATCTACAGCTCTGCTCTTGCCACTGTTTCAAATGTTTTCCCGGGGAGGTAGGTGAGGAGGGATGGGGGGGGGGTTCTTCCGAGGTGTAATGGTCAGCACACTGGACTTTCGATGTGAGTGGCTCTTCCATTCGATCTCCTGGCGCGACAGATGAAAAAAATAACAATTTTCTTAAATCTCATCTCGTAGCTATAACCAGTCAGCGGAACGAATGGGTACGTCAGCCAGATTGCGTGTGGTGAGGAAAAATGTAGGTAGAACATCCTACCCGGCCGCCTCTGCCTCCCTAGCGGTGATGCTCGCCCATTGCACCAAGTACTCATTTGAGTACTCGCCGCGGGGTCGCCGGGTTTGTCGCGGAGAGCGCTAATGACAACACCCCTCTTGGCCGCCTTTGTATCACTTAATTGTTCTGATATAGGGCACGTGGTGTCGCGTACACCCTCTTTAAAAACTCGCTCATCGAGAACTACACCGCCTCGTGTCCCAAGCACAGAGCCACACGTCACACCACCTTCAATAGCACTACTGACGCAGAGGCATCGCCACGTACTCAGTCAAATCGAAGTTCAATTGATGTAAGCTCTGGGCCATGAATGGAAACTCGGAGGGCCGAGATCATAATGCGTGCAGTGCGCTGATCGCTCTGCCACTGCTTCCCACACACACTCAGAAAGCTCCTTGCTCGAGAAATGCAATTATTATTATTATTATCACTGTAAAGCCTACATAAGCTGGTGGTGCAGGTGCACTGAGCGAGCAGATACGAACGGCAGCGGCTCCCCGCCCAGCCCGCCTTTGTCTCTCCAGTGGCGATGTTAGCAGCTGCCGCTTTCCGCTAAGTGGGGGCGGCACGGTGGCGCAGTGGGTAGCGCTGTCGCCTCCTCGCAGCAAAAAGATCCCGGGTACGAATCTCGTCTCGGGAGCTGCTTTCTGTGTGGAGTTTGCGAGTTCTCTCCCCGTGTCCGCGTGTGTTTTCGCCGGGCACTCCGGTTTCCTTCCACAGTTCAAAAAACATGCTGCTGCATAGGTTAATTGGCTTGTAAACTAAATTGCCCGCAGTGCCCGGTGATAGACTGACGTCCCATCGTGGATATATCCCTGCCTTGCGCCCTGTGTCTGCCGGGACAGGCTCCGGCTCACCGTGACCCTGTATAGGACTAAGCGGTTTCAGACAATGAGATGAGAGGTCAGGACAGACCCAAGTGTTTTGGGCTGATGTTAACAGACACACATCAACACACCGAATGAACACACACGCCTATACACACAGATCCCCCCCACTCACCGCACACACTCAAGCCTATTAAAAACCATTGTAATTATCTCATCTCATCTCATTATCTGAAACCGCTTAATCCTATATAGGGTCACGGTGAGCCGGAGCCTATCCCGGAAACACAGGGCGTAAGGCAGGAATACACCCGACGACGGGACGCCAGTCCATCGCCGGGCATTGCGGGACAATTTTAGTCTGCGAGCCAATCATTGTAATTATATTAATGATTATTATAATGCACTGCTCGCGCTGCTATCGCACTATGAGCCCGTGAGAATCACACAGCGAAGAGTGCCAAGCGCTCTATAATTATAACAAGAACATGCGCCAGAAACAACGAAGTCACTGATAATTGGTCCCTTGATGATTGCTCCACAACTCTCACAATCCCCAGTGAATCAATGAAGTGTGAATTGCCCAGTCTCATAGAGGAGGGGAGAGGGCAGCATTTAGTATGGGATGGGATGGGGGGGGGGGTGTCTCCCTATCACAAGGGATCAAAACGTCACTCACCATCATATTTATAGGGCCCAGGATAGGGGCTCATCTGTGTATGGGTGAGTTTGACTACAGACCGTCGCTCTCCACGTATATGAGCGGTGATCGCCGTGATCTTACCGGTATATGGACAACGCGTCTGCGTGTCTGGAACAGAAGCTTTCGAAAGGTAAGATCCTAACCCCCTCCTCCTCCTCCCCTCCTCCCGCATCGTTGATCTATTCTCAGGTCTTCGTGACCCTCGGGAAAAAGGCATTTTAAAAATGTAAATACCATTATCTCCCGGCGCGGCAGTTCTGAGAGTGGACACGCTTCTCAAACTAGCCCCTCATTCTGACTGGCGAGGCGAACTGAATGGGCACACGGTATGCGCGCTGCGTTAAGACGTCAGGTGGTGGGGTAAAATGTAAGTAACTTCTACCTCTTTTGAGACGTCTGTCCGGAGTCGAAGTGTCGGCCAAACACCACTCGATAGCGCGGCTGTTCTCCAGAGCTCCATCTTCACCCCTCTCTCTGGATCCCTCACGTTACATCTCTCTTGCCTCGACAGCTATTTGTCCCACTCGCCTGTTGGGAACCTCGGCGTCAACCCTCGATTCTTCTCTTTCATTTCATCTCCACATCTCCAGTCTGTCTCGTTCATGCTGGCTTCACTGTCGTAAAATCAGTCCATGGCTTACCGTGGCATCGCTCAACTCTGGTCCAAGTCTTCGTTCTATCCTACAAGGACTACCGCAACGCTCTCAGAGATAATCTTCAGCAAATGTCACCCGGCAACGTCATCTTATTAAACATTTCGCTGGTAGCCTAGTCTTTGCTCTTCTTCGCGAATTCCATTCGACTACTATGCTTTACCCTCGACGTTGAGTGCAGGAGGACTACAGTCAATGATCTCATTTCAGAAACGACTCGACGCATCTGTTCAAACTCCTGCGAGTCCAACAACAATGCTGACACTGCACTGGCTCATAATGGCCGTGTCAGCGCAGCCACGGAGTGGGGCGATCGTATAAATAGTGGGCCTAACGCCTAAAAGCGAAACCAAGTTGCATCTTTCGGTTCCTGCCACCTCATTTGCACGCGGACGCTGCCTCATCTGTGCAGTCTGTGCTGTCCCTCTCGTTGGTAACTGTCGCTGGCTGCGCTGGTTGATGAGTTTGCGTCGACTGATGATCGGGAGTTGTAACGACGCCCCGTCTCGATGCTGTATGGCATCTGGCTCGAACCATAGTCCCAACTTTAGACACATTCCTACTCGTAATATCAGTGATGTTACCCCAACCTAACCGCTAATGTTCAACTCTACCTATTACCCTACTCACACCGATGATATTACCTCTAAACAGGGGTGAGAGTAACTTACATTTCACACCGGTACGGTCGTATCGCAACCTCTTATTCCACTTGTATTGCACTGAATGCTTTGTTCACAACGCGTCACAGCGCGTCACAACGCGTCACAGCGCGTCATAGCGCGTCATAGCGCGTCACAGTGGGCCGCTCAAATTCCACGCTTGGTTATGAACAAGTTACATATATGGCTGTGTGAGGAAACCGCAGAGAAGGGGGGGGAGGATGCGGTCAGTTGGTTCTAGCATCCTAGATATTGTTATCGGCTATTTTTGAATGGTGGAATGAAATCACGGAAGTTGCATGAAACCCATACGGAACAGCGGGAGAACACACCGACTCAGCACATAAAGGCGCTTGAGGCAGAACTCGAACCACCCAGGGTAGGACCTTCTGTCTCTGAGGCACCGATGTTAGCACTGCATGGAAACCGTGCCACGCCATTACCACTCCAGCATGGCTGGCGACACATCCACCTGCTCCCGCCGAGCCCCCTGTGTGAGAACCACCACCGTAATTTCGGGATGTCACATCGAGTGTTCCTGCTCTGCTCCTCGCCAACAGTGAGAAATCTTACCAACCCCACCTTCACTCCAGCCGCCGTGAGGCAACCTCCACCAATCGCCGTATTTTCTGAATTGACAGAGGACTCTGCCGCCACCACCTTTGACTCTATTCTACTCTGGACTCTCTGTGCCCATTACGTTTCCTGACAAGTCCATCCATCCCGGCCAAAGCTATGGCCTTCATCCATCTTAGTCTTTCCAGTCTAAGCTCCACTCTGCTGAACCAATATGGAGATTTTAATGATGTAGGTTTTCACGGCTCGATGCATGATGATTGCTTCGAAAAGCTGCTCTCTCGGGACAGCCGCGTCGATCGCTCTCTCTCTCCATGGAGAGAGTAGATGTTCGAAGCAATCATCAATAAAGAAGTTGACAGGATCACCATCAGCACGAAACCAGAAGCGTTCACTCCTATCTGCCTTTTCATCTGCTTTCATTCTCAACTAAACAATTCCACTTTCAATCTATCATCTAAGCATCTCCTTCACATCTTTGGAAACTGTTCTCTATCTTCTCTTCTCAACCCTCCACCAATTCCACCATCCAGTTTCGTTTTTGCAGAGGAATTTACCAATTTCTTTACCAGCAAGACATCTAATATAGAAAAACAGTTCAACACTTTCCGTGTATCTTCATTAGCTCCCACATCTAGTACTTCGACAATATTCGAGACCAGATACCCTCTCACATAAGTTACGCCACTTTATGAATGCAAACCTCCTAGCACTTATTCAGCATCACAAACCCACCTCATGCATCCAAGATCTCATCTCATCTCATTATCTGAAACCGCTTAATCCTATATAGGGTCACGGTGAAGCCGGAGCCTATCCCGGAAACATAGGGCGTAAGGCAGGAATACACCCGACGACGGGACGCCGGTCCATCGCCGGGCATTGCGGGACAATTTTAGTCTGCGAGCCAATCAACCTATCCAGGAGCATGCTTTTGGACTGTGGGAGGAAACCGGAGTACCCGGCGAAAACCCACGCGGACACGGGGAGAGCATGCAAACTCCACACAGAAAGGCACCGGAGCCGAGAGACTCGAACCCGGGACCTTCTTGCTGTGAGGCGTCAGCGCTAACCACTGCGCCACCGCGCCGCCCTGCATCCAAGATCCCATTCCTATTCACTTGTTGCAGGCATCAGCTGATGTCCTTCTTTCTTTCACTTCATATGTTCTAAACACACAGTTCGCCTGCGTCAACAATTGCTCCACGCCGCGTCCAATATATTATGTTAGGGTCCAATTCATTAATGAGTGCTGAATAGTTTGTGGAAGGAAAACGGAGAGCTCAGAAGTAACGCATGTAGAACAGGGGCAGAACACACAAATCAAACCATCTTCCTTAACATATTGTTGGACGCGGGTGTTCGTGAAACTGCACTATAATGGTTATCTTCCTATCTCACTAATTACACTCATTGGGTGTCCTGGTGTGGCTCAATATCTACTTCCCACTCTTTGCTCACTGGTATCTCTCAAGTTTCAGTACTTGGTCCTCCGCTTTCCCTCTGAATATCCACTCTCTTGGCCCATTGATCACTTCCTTTGGCTTTTATTATCACCTATACACTGATGTTTTCTAGCTCGCTATTTCTTGCCTTCATCTACCTGACATTTATTGCCGAATGGCTTTGTGTCTCGTGGCCATTTCATCGTGGATATGTGAGCACCATTTCCAATGAAACCTTTCAAAAACAGGTGTCCTTTGTCTTAATCTTCTTCTCCCTTCTTACCAAATATTTCATTTTCCATCTCTATTGGTTCGAAAAGTATTTCTGCATCCTCATCCCTTCAAAACATCTGTGTCATCCTGGATTTTCCTCTTTCATAGAATTGCTAAATCGCCACTCCATCTCTTACATGCCGTTTTCAATTACACAATACGCACAAAATCCACACTTTTCTTACCATAGAATCTACTCAGTTCTTGGTCAAGGCATTGGTTCTATCATCTGGACTACTGCAACTATCTCCTGGCTAGTCTGCCTATCTGCCCACTTCAACTTATTGAATACTTTGCTACTCACTAAACCTATTCTCTTCCTTGCTTTTCTCATTGGACTCATTTCATTCGCGCTCTACCCTGGCTGCCAGTAGCTGCATGCATCAAATTCTAAATCGTGGTTCGAATCAATCTCCGGCTTCACCAATCCACTAGATTTTATCTCTGCTCCACTATCTCCCCCCTACACCCCTTTCCGCTCTCTCCACCCGTCAAATTCTGTTCGATTGATCGTGCCACACTTCCGCACACCACACTCCAGGTTCAAAGGCTCGCTGCTTTGCTACCCTTGTCCATTATGACATCTCAGTATAAATCAGAACCACACAGTGAATCAGCTAATTTTGGAACCTACCCGAGACACATCTGTACAACCATTACTTACAGGTCAGATAACAACACTTTAAAATGTTGGGGAACTGGTCGTTTTTATGTTGTATTTATTTGTTTATTAAAATGCATATGTGTGTGATACTATAAGTCGTTCTGGATTATGGCGTTGGCTAAATATTAATTAATAATAGCACCGTGAAAGAATAGCTATGAAGCACATTCTCATACATTGTGCTGTGAAAACCCACATCATAACATTGGTCACCCGTGTTTCCTTTGTAGATGATGAGCAGTGTGGGGGCGAGTCTCCACTAACTCTCCATCTCGCGAATCCCTCCTGCACAGCGCCGCGATGCTTCACAATGGGAGCAGCGCGCCCATGCCCGTGTGTGCCGTCACATTTTTAAACTTCAACTGCAGCCTCCCCGACCTGAATAATGGCGAGAGGGACGTCCTCATCGGAGGGTTTGCCCTCGTCATCGCCATCACAGCCATGGGGAACCTGCTGACAATCTCCTCCATCCTCTACTTCCGGCAGCTGCAGACGCGCACCAACGCATTGGCGATGTCTCTGGCCACTGCCGACCTCTTCGTGGGCATACTGGTGATGCCATACGCGGTGGTGCGCACCGCCTACAACTGCTGGTTCTACGGAAAGACATTCTGCAAAATGCACACGTGGTTTGACTACACGCTCACCACCTCGTCCATCCTACACCTGGCGTGCATCTCCATCGACCGCTACGTGGCCGTCAGCGACCCGCTCCGGTACAAACAGAGGGTGACCAGGAGGCTGGTGGGCAGTATGATGGCGGTGAGTTGGACGAGCTTTGTGATCTACGGCCTCGCGTACATGCTCGAGTGGAATATTGCGGGCATCGAGGACGTCGTGGCCAGGAGCACGTGCCCGCACAACTGCCTCGTCTACACGAACGTGCAGTTCGCGCTGACCAACACGCTGTGCGCCTACGTGGGGCCGATGCTGCTGATGCTGGCCGCGTACGCGAGGATATATGTGATGGCCCGCGCCCAGGCGCGCAGGATCAGCATGGAGATGCTCAAGTCTCGAACGGGCGACACCGAGGCGGCGCGCAGCCGCTGGAGCACCATGAAGCGGGAGCACAGCGCAACCAGGACACTCGGCATCATCATGGGCGCTTTCATCGTCTTCTGGGTGCCTTTTTTCGCGGTTGCTGCATCCGAGCCGCTGCTGGGATACGCGTTTAACCCCAAGGTATATGACGTCGCCAACTGGTTCACCTACTTCAACTCCACCATGAACCCCATCCTCTTCGCTGCCTTCAACCGCTCGTTCCGCACCGCGTTCCGTCTCATCGTGACCGGACGCGTGCTGCGCGGCGGCTACAGAGGGATCGACCTCTTCACCTATAAGTTCGGGAGCAGAGGCATTGGGTTGTCACGAGAACGGTGATTTCTACTCGGGAAGCGAGGTCTTTATTCGATCATGTGTTTTTATTCATTAAGCTTTCTTTTCTTCCTTTAATTTCCCCCGTGGCGATTGTTTCTCTTGTTCGAGGGACCACACCGTTCGGTAATTTCGTGACGAGTGCGGAAATGGTTTGGAGTTATTATGACGCATTGTGGGTGTAAGAGGATTGGCTCAAGCGCTGTGATGTCCAGAGTGTAGGCGGGAGGAGGCGTGGCCCGGTTCATCCACAAACACGGGAGGACGCAATGTGTACACGTAGGGCCGTCTTGCTAATTTAATAATCGGTGTGACTGGCTGAGGTCTCGTAGAAACTGAGTCAGTGGCCCTCGACAACCGGGGAGCGGTTCATCGTGAAACCAGCATGTACTCGAGATGCGTTGTTTCGCCAATGTGGCCAGTGTGTGGGCTTTATGTGTGATGAGTGGCACGCGTAACGGCGTGACCACAGGACGTGATACCGGTGACATGGCTAACGTCGCCGCAGCATCGATTGCGTTACAATGACAGAGCGATTCTAGAACTGATTCAGAATCGACAGCATCTCAGGGGGAAGAAGGATTGCACAAGTAACAATAATTGCATCTCCAGAGCGGTTTTCACCCATGCGCTGAACAGAGCTGTGGAGAGAACGGATTGTCAACAACAACGTCAGAGTAGATCAATTAAGTAACATGAAGGGCACAACATACCAAATAAAGCAATTGTTAACCAAATACATGAAGAAGTGTTCCTGAGCAGGTGTAGTTTAACCGCGCGTATCATCCACATACACAGCAGTGAGCAGGATCAACGGTCCGAGCCAGAGGACCTGAAAGCCTTACGGAACAGGTGAGACTTGACACGAGATTCGGAAGATGCTCAGGGACTCCGCTCATGGAATCTCTAACGAAAGGGAGTTCCGTAGTGTGGGAGCAGCGAGAGGGCTTTGTCACCCATCGAACGGAGGTGCTACCTGGGCACACGCATTAAGGGTCATCATGTGACCTGAACCTAACCAATCAGGATGTATGGTACAGATTTGTGTGATTAATGAGCTCCCCCATAATTCTATTGAGTCACAAATATTAATGGTGATGAAAACATGTAAAACATTAGTTAAAATGTGAATAGTAATATGTATAGTTGTTTAGTGAAGGTTATTTGAGGAATAATGCTCGTTAAAGTATGTTTTGATATTAGAGGGCTGAATCTATCGGCATTTATTAAATAAACATTGTAATATAACAAATAGTTTTTAAAAACAATAGTGTATGATTCCACCGACAGGCGTCTGGGGAGAGTTTCTGCAGTGACCAAGAGGACCCTGCCCGGCGTGTCTGCCCAGCGAATGCAGTGAGTGTGGTCGGTACTGGAGTTAGTCGACGCGCGTGGCTCAGACTCTCTGGACCGCCGTGCGCGCGTGCAAGGACCCAGCCCACACCTGGTGGCGTGGCGCTGCGGTACAAATAACGCAATGCAAGCCTCAACGTCATGTTCGAGGTCAATTAAGTGAGGGTCACATCTGGACCACCCTTACATCAATACGGTGCGCGTACAGTTTTAAATTAAAGGGATTCATGAGAATTACTCTCAATGAGCCATTCTTTCAGGATCGCCGTGTCGAGTGTTTCTCCTCACTCCCTTACGAAGTTTCGCCTGCCACGGAGGCACTCGTAAGTCGGATGATGTCTCCAACGTGAGAGGTGAACCGTGGCGAGGAGGAACGCTCGACATGACTGTCCCGAAAGAAGTCTTGTGGGTAATTCTTAAGCATCGAGCCGTGGAAATCAACGTGAACGCCACTGCTCTACATACCGCTGCACAACTGCAAGTGAGCTGGTAAAACGCGTGAGAGCCGCATAACCGCACGCGTTGGCGGCATCGGTGCGATAGCACAGCTGCCCGTACTGCCCGCTCGCAAGCGAGCAAAGTGAGAGACGTGACTGGGCAGCTGTCGGCGAGACCCCCCCCCCCCCCCC
>JAZEWT010000027.1:266988-277523 GCA_036362905.1 Mordacia mordax
AGCGCTTTTCACCCGAGGGTCACAAAGCGCTGATAAGCAAATTAATTAAGTTTTATCCCTGAGTAGACCCCACATTCGATTCAATGATGTTCTACTCTTGTACATTATGGACGAGGCCCTGCTAGCAGTTGCGTGAGAGAGCCATTGCGGGTGCTGCGCCTTTACCTTTGTGATATCGTCGTCGATCGTCTAAATCACGCGGCGTGCCCCCGATCTGGCTGCGCCGCTCACAGGGACACCGCACGTGACCTCTCTATGACCCCCGTGCATCGCCGTCCCGGTTGCCACTGTCGCTGTGCGCTGAAGGTGGCACTGATGCTGGCGGCGTGCTGGAGCACCACGCTGGCTTACGGGCTGCCGTTCTTCTGCGGCTGGACCGTGGCCGGCATCGAGGCGGTGATCGCGCAGAGCTCGTGCCGGGACGCGTGCCCCGTCGTGGGCAACATGGCCTTCGCCTTCACCAACGCCTTCTTCGCCTACCTGACCCCGCTCTGCGTCATGGTGACGTCATACGCCAAGATATTCCGCATCGCGCGCGCGCAGGTGCGCAGGATCCGCAGCGCGAGCTCGCAGAGCGGCGCCACCGCCGAGTCTTCGTCTGCCCGCCAGCAGTGGGCGGCGATGAAACGCGAGCACAACGCCACCAAGACTCTCGGAATCATCATGGGCGTCTTCTTGCTCTTCTGGCTGCCGTACTGCTCGGTGGCGGTCGTCGACCCGATCATCGGCTACCAAACGAGCGCCACGAGCTGGGACGTCGCGAACTGGATCGCGTACGTGAATTCGGCCGTGAACCCGGTGCTCTTCGCCTCCTTCAACCGCTCCTTCCGCAGCGCATTCCGGCTCATATTCACGGGCAGGATCCACTCGTCCGCCTACCGGAACGCCGATCTCTTCAACCTGAGTGACTCGAGAAACTGAGCACACGAACCGCACGAACTTCCCCACTGTATATAGCGGGTCTTGCTCCGCTCTTCTGTCTTTCAGTCACGCGCAGTTGAACGAAGAAGTAACCCCGCTATATCTGTTGTACATTGGCTGTCGGTCAGCCAAACAACGGTGGCATCAAGGGTGTTCGTTGGAAAACTCTGCCTGCTCCACCAGCACAGCAGCCGTGTTGTATTGCGGGCAGTCACCATTGATATTTACATCTGAAATTTTTGCAGCTCCTCAACAATGCATTTGGAGTTTTATGAAGGGAGTCGCTGACTCCCTCCATAATCCATAAGTATCAGTGTCTGCTTAATCCTGTGCAGGGTCGTGAGGGGCCAGAGCCTATCCCGGCAGACAGAGGCGTAAGACGGGGCTATATCGGGGATGTGACGCCAGTACAACGAAGGACACTTTTTGGGGGAATTTACTCAGCAGGCCAGTTAACCTGGGCAGCGGCTTGTCTTTGCACGGTGGAAGGTAACCGGAGTACCTGGCGAAACCCCACAGGGACACGGGGAAAGAGATAGAGAGAGAGTACACGCAAATCTCCACAAAGAAAGGCAACCGAACCCGGGAGCCAGCATTTTATTGATAAAGTAAATTTTTATCAATAAAGATTACGCGTTTGTCCTCCGCGTGCTGGTGTCGGGAGCCGTTTGAAAGATGTTGTCTCTGTCGTGGGAGTGAAGAATAACTACGGCTGATCCTCCCTGCGATTTTCAATTCGGGGCTAACAGTTCGATTCGACGAATGGACAACACATCAATTGGTTGTCGCTGTTGTCTGTCGCTGTTGATTGCTGTGGTGGACTGTGGCATCCCTCGGGCAGCAGTTGTGGCTCACCTGAACGCATCCCATGCCAGTGTGCAGGCCTTCCCGGAAGAGGTGGTGGTGGGGGGGAGCACAGCCAAGATTTCAATACGGATGACGCGAGGGACGAGGAACCGCACCCACAAACGATCATTGAAGATCGGCGTGAAAAGAGAGACAGGGAATCGGATGATAATAAAACAATACAAATATAGTTTAGGAAAAGAGGAGAGAGGATGCATGTGTATGAGAAGGTCTGAAACAAAGGCTCGAAACCCCGGAAGAGAAAAGTCTAAAGTCAACAATAGCATTCGTGTCCTCTGAGCGTTCCTGTTGTTGAACAGAACAATAGAGTTGCAAATGGGACAATACAGTTCCGATACCAGGACGACCCTGTGGACTCCCTCTCATGGGCTTAAAAGTAAACTACATTGTCATGAAGAGGAACGTGCGGACCTGAGGATGTACGCAAGCTGTTAACGACAAGATTCTAACGGCTAAGAAAAGCAGGTCGTGGGGAAGATTAAGCTGTGGCTCTCTCGTGGCTAAGCGACATCAACACTGTGCGTGTTGACGATTCGATTCTAGGAATGAGATCTGCGATATCGCTGTGCTCTCGTTTCGTGTGCATTATTCTCTCTTGAAGGTGCTTGTCTCGTTTTTCTTCTGTATTGCTTGCACTAGTTCGTAAGCGCTGTCTGCTTCGTATGTGCATTCTCGTTGGAACCGTCTTATTTCTATTGTTTGTGGTGTTCCTTCTGACCAGCTTGTTCCATCTCGTGTGTGTTATATCCTTAATATACCCTGTATACTCTCTGTCGCGTTGTTGGTCCCAAATATGTCCCAATTTATAATCTTGTTGTCATCGTACGCCTAGTTGACGTCTCGTTTCCACTTTCCTGGTCCTATTGTCTGCATTGTATATCTGGTTTCACTTTATCCTGTTCATTCCATTGTCCCATAAGGGTCTGATTCTGTATACGCGTCGTGACTATACAAATAAAGAAATGAATTTTATATGCCTGCCCACTACATCTCTCTTTTTTCCTAATAACCTTCAATGAATAACATAGCTCATGTAGCCAATGGCTACTGATGTGATGAGTTACACATATTAATGTAGCACATAAATTAAAGTGCTGACATATTGGCATGGACACGCCCCCACGTATAGTGAGCCACGCCCATCCTTGCGGACATGCTTCGATGAATGGGAGGGTCGCAGAAGGGTGCGAAGGAGGTTAATGTGGCTCTGTGTGTTGGCGTGTGGGTGTTGTTGACGCAGGTTGTGCAGGTGTTGTTCGAGACAATTAATAAAATTGTTTATATAAAAGAAGATACGCGTTGGCATGGATGCAAGTCTGTGGTGACAGCAGAGGCTCATCACAGCAGACCAGTGGCACGTGTGCAGCACAAGGGGGATTCACAACAAAAAAATACACAACACAGAACTTTACCATCTGAATATCCGCAAGGCATGCCCAGTAGCCCCTCTGCTTAGTCAAAAACAGCGTCTCGTGCCGCGATTGCGTAACTGGAGGTTAATAATTGACCATCGAGTCGTGACTCAGATCACGTGGAACGGTCACCCTCGCGGGTGCTGCGGAGATAAGAAGCGCGTGCGTGCAAGCGCAAGACAGTTCCGATGGGAAGATTGAGGGACCCGCGCCCAGCGTGTAACGAGCTGCTTCGAGTGAGAGCACGAAGCACGAGAGTAGGACTTGAGTTAATAAATGCATCAGACAACCTCAGAAGCCTCTGCTGGTCTACTCGCTGAGTGACTGTTGGGTGCACGCTGTGTGCTGTCGCTGCTGGGAGCCGCAAGAAGTCCGCGTCACGTGGCCGCACGCGCACGTCAGATCCCGGGTACCTGGCGGAGATGCGATGAGTTTGACTCCACGAGAGAAGGTTCCCCGTCGGGCGTCACAGAGTCACACCTGGAAGGATGGAGGAACAGAGTCGCTGGGAAGCAGGGATTCCGAGAGGGGAAGGACAAAGTGGACAGCGGGGTGTTGTCCGGGGTCTTTGCTGTGGCTAGAGTTGTGGAGCAAGATTCTAGAATGAAGAGAGGGTGAGACCTCCTGGCACTCTCTGTGACGATCTATTGCACTTACATGAGCTAAACTAGTGGAGCAAGTGGTTGGGAATAAAAACGAGCGGGAGGAGGTGGGGGATAATAACAGTACACAGTTAACACAAAAATTAGAGCTGCAACTGCAGCGAGGCAGATCATGTGACATCCCTTGGTTTGCTCACTGCTCGAGGGAGGCCCATGCCCTCTACAAATTTCGGGAACAGGCGATCTGTGAGTGTTGACATGCACTTGCCACTGGTAGGACACTTGCCACTGGTAGGACACTTGCCACTGGTAGGACACTTGCCACTGGTAGGACACTTGCCATCAGTGGATGGACACAAAAGAACACAAATGAAACCGGCAGACAACAGTTGTACTTTACTTTAATTTTAATTTCAGAAAAGCACATCAAATGTCTGGTTCCTTTATTCCAATATGGCTGCGTGCCAGTATTTTTTCCCCGAAGACAGTGTGTGGAGATCTCGCTGAACTGCATTGACCAACGCTGTGGTTCAACGACAATAGTGAGCAACGCGCCGTGACAAAAGCTTCGGTCAGCAGTGATTTGGAAATGACCATAAATTATTAACAATCTCATGATACGACGTTGTAAGCAAAGGTCCACATAACCTCGGCAGCCATTACAAGCTGAAATTATGAAGCAAAACAATGCGTGGATCGAATCTCGATGCTAGATTACAATAAATAATCAATAATTAGTTGGGAAGTTAAGGCGAGGGGCGGCATCAAGAGGGGAAGAGGGGAATAGTGCAAAGAATTACTCTTCCACCCTCGACAATGCAACCCGCGTCAACATCATCACCCCTCGTTCTACTATATTCTCATATTTTTCATATGGTATCGTTTCATTGAATTTTCACCAAGCGTTGGGGGGGGATGGCAAGAAGGGGGATTATAGCCAAAGACAGGGCAGATCAGAGGGGGCAAAGGGGGGCAAACATATTAAGATGCGGTGACCCCCCAATAGCCCCAGAAACAAATTGCTGGGCTTGCGGTGATGCTTCAGCGCGCCAATACGAATCCCCAACCAGCCCCCACTATCAAGGGCAATGGAAAGAAGAAAAAAAAGCAACAGAAAATGAAACAAAATTTCCCTGGAACTCCACCAGTGAATTACACTGAAAGCGAATCTATCCACCCGCCAACCCTCCCCTATATAAAGGGGACTTTATTAGGCACCTCGGGTGACAGGAAAGAGCCCTGGAAGTGGGGTCCTGTAGGAGTCCCCTCAATGAACTAACCTCTGACCCATACTGCGAACTGAGCAGAGACACTACTCAGGGGAGTAAACGAAACTCCGTTTTGTGAGATATAGCGGAGACCGGGGGTGAGGCGCAGTCAGATCAAAATAGAGCGGCTCGTGCTCTAACATGGGCCAAACGAACGAATGAGGACCAGAACGATCATCAGCACGGTCTGAAGGCTTGTCGGGGGGGGCTCCAATGTGAACGTGAAGAAACATATCTACAATGTCGAAACCGCACGAAGAACACTCGTGAAACCGACAACGCATCAACAGCGTATACCTCGAGCCCCGAAATTACATCTCAGGTGTTCAACGTCAATGCAATCTCGCACAGAAAATTCTCAACTCCAGCTATAATTCAAGGTCATAACGATTGGGAAGCACCAATTCAATCGCATGCCACATCACCCTCAGCTAACCTGCACCAGTCATGGGCATCCACAATTGAGCAGGGCAGTAGCATACACCCGTTAACGACTCCCGCAGCGGACCGAGTGGATCAGCAAACCCAGGTAAGTGATGTTCGTTGAGTCCACATGAGTGCAACTCAGTGGGTATCAGCGAGTATCTGGCGGTAAAGTCAATGAGTTTGTATCAGAGTGCACCAGTGAGCATCAAAGTAAACAAACAAAAAATAAACGGAGCAAAAAGATGGCAGTGAGCCAGCCCAGCGCAACAGCAATGGCCATCAAACTCAGCTTGACGCTGATGGTTGAGGATGGCTATGACCGGCGTGGCCATGGCAGTCAAGCATCGTTTGGTGGCGGCGACGGCAACCGCTGGGCAAAGACGAAATGGCTGAGCGCATCCTGGCCGCAGCCATACGTGGTGAAACAGGCTTCGACGCAGTGCAGTGGCAGAAGCGTTCCTTACATTACCCTCCTCCAACGACAACGATCATGCGCTTGTGTGATTTCTCCTCCTTGGCTCTCGCTCGCTCCTTCTCTTTATCTCCGGAAACAAGTTGCGTTCCTTGATGTGAATTGTTTTCTTTGATGGCCTCTCGCTCTTTCTCTTTGTCTCCATGGGCGACGAGAGTGCACGCGCGTGTGGCCTCTCCTACTCGTTGTTCTCATGGTCTTTCTCTTTGTCTCCAAGAACAAGGATAGTGCGCGTGTGTGGCCTCTCCTCCTCGTGGTTCTCTTCGTCTTTCCCTTGGTCACCAAGGACAACGATAGTGTGAGTTTGTGGCCTCTCCTTCTTGTTCTGTTCTCGCTGTTTCTCTTTGTCTTTGTGAACAACGATAGTGCGAGTTTGTGGCCTCTCCTTCTTGTTCTGTTCCCGGTCATTCTCTTTGTCTTTGTGAACAACGATAGTGCGTGTCTGTGGCCTCTCCTCCTCGTGGTTCTCATGGTCTTTCTCTTTGTCTCCAAGGACCACAATAGTGCGAGTTTGTGGCCTCTCCTTCTTGTTCTGTTCTCGCTGTTTCTCTTTGTCTCCGTGAACAACGATAGTGCGCGTGTGTGGCCTCTCCTCCTCGTGGTTCTCTTCGTCTTTCTCCTGGTCTCCAAGCACAACGATAGTGTGAGTTTGTGGCCTCTCCTTCTTGTTCTGTTCCCGGTCATTCTCTTTGTCTTTGTGAACAACGATAGTGCGAGTTTGTGGTCTGTCCTTCTTGTGGTTCTGTTCATCTTTCTTTTGGTCTCCAAGAACAACTATAGTGCGAGTTTGTGGCCTCTCCTTCTTGTTCTGTTCCCGGTCATTCTCTTTGTCTCCGTGAACAATGATAGTGCGAGTTTGTGGCCTCTCCTTCTTGTTCTGTTCCCGGTCATTCTCTTTGTCTCCGTGAACAATGATAGTGCGAGTTTGTGGCCTCTCCTTCTTGTGGTTCTCTCGCTCTTTCTTTTTGTCTCCACGGACAACTTCAGTACGCATTTGCGGCCTGCTCTTTCCGCTGTGTTCTCCCTCTTTCTCTTTGTCTCCATGGACAACTATGGTTCGCGTGTGTGGCCTGTCCTTGTTGCCTTCTCGTGCTTTTTCTTTCCCTCCATGGACTACTATGGTCCGCGTGTGTGGCCTCTCCTCCTTGTTATTTTTTCTGTCTTTCTGTTTGTCTCCATGGACAACTATGGTCCGCGTGTGTGGCCTCTCCTCCTTGTTGTCATGATCTTTCTCTTCGTCTCCGTGGACCACAATAGTGTGCGTTTGTGGCCTCGCCTTTTTCTTGTGTTCTCCCTCTTTCTTTTTGTCTCCATGCACCACAATGGTGTGCGTTTGTGGCCTCGCCTTCTTGTTCTGTTCCCGGTGTTTCCCTTTTCCATCATGAACGACTATGGTGCGGGTGTGTGGCCTGTCCTTGTTGGCGCTCTCTCGCCATTGTTCTTGGTCTCCGTTCACGAACTTAGCTCCCTTTTGCTTTTTATTATGATGCTTTTCTGTCACTCCTGATTCCTTGCTGTCCACTCTTTCGTGCCTATTTTTTTCGTCGCTGTGTTCTTCATAACTAAGAGAAGCCAAAATAATGTTTTGTTCTATGTCATCGTCAACTGCAACATTGACTTCTTCATCACTGTCACGACTATCTCCATTCAGCTCCTTACCATGTTTCCTCTTCTTAACCCTCTTATCTGTGTCATCGCTACCCGCTTGTTTACCCTTTCCGTTTCCCCCATCTCGTTTATTACTGTCTGTTTTAAGATCGACCCAAACGTTATCCGCATTCTCAGAGTGACCTTTGTTCTCTTTCCCACCATCTTCCTCACTTTCTCCACTCTTGGATTTCACTTTACTTGCCTGGCCTTGTCGACTCCATTTTCCTTCTTTCTTACCGCTCTGCTTTTTATCGTGTGGCTTTATTTTCCTTTCTGATTCTTTACTCCCCAACCTTTCACCCCTGTTTCTCTCTTTACTTTCTTTTTTATGTTTGTCATCTAGGAATCTTAGAAGATTTCTTTTATTTGGCTTGTCGTCATCCTTATCCTCGCCTACACTCTCATTACTATCTTGAAACCATTGATTTACATTCTTCCCATTTTTATGATTTGCTCCATGTTTTTTATTTCCTTGTTTTACTTCTTTACGCTTCACTCGATCATCATTTCTAGTTGCTTGAGATCCTTTCTTATCACGGTTTCTGCGCGGATCTCCTTCTGATCCTTCTCCTCTCTCCGCTCTGGTTGTCTTTTTTTTGCCATGATTGTTGGTTTTTCTATGGCAGTTCCGCTCATTTTCTGGCTTTGTGCCATGCTTTCTTTTGACGCCATGTTTGATGTGATGTTTCTTGCGGTGAATTAAATCAACCAAATCACGTGCATTTGTTGCACTGTGAACACCAGGAACATTTGAAATTGATATTTTCTCATACGGAAGAGGCAATCTGGAATATTTATTGTAGTCCGTGCAATTATATTTGTGTTTAGAGGACTTGATTTTGTTTATTAATTTTGTTTTATCAATCTTACACACCTTTGCATCATTTGTAGCAGGAATCAGTACATTGTCTGCCATGCTTGGCTGTACATCCGAAATAAACTTAGTTTTGGCCTGAACTAAAATATTAACAGTGGCTTTGAGAAATTCTTTCCACCCATCATTATCTGGATGAAACCCAGGTTTTCCATTATTTCCGATTTTATATTTGTTTTGGTCTGCTTTAGCAATGTGCCACGTGCATCCTTTCTGGTGATTACAGTCATGATTGTGGTTGAATTTGGGGTTGTAGTTTGAGTCACGGTGATGGTTGTCATTGGGGTGGTTGTAGTTAGTGTGATGCTTGTCGTTGAGATGGTTGTGGTTATGGCTGGAGTGAGGGTTGTGGTTGTCGTTGGGGTGATGGTGGTTGTGGGTAGAGTCTGGATTATGGTTGTGCTTGTGGCTAGAGTGAATATTGTGATTATCATTGGTGTTGTGGCCAGAGTGATGGTTGTCATGGTCATTGTGGTGGTGATGGTGATTGTGGGTAGAGTCAGGATTATGGTTATGTTTTGGGTGGTTGTTCTTGTGATTAGAATGTGTGTTATGGTTGTAATTGGCGTTGTGTCTAGAGTGATGGTAATGATTGTAATTGGGGTGGTGGTTGTGGGAAGTTTCTGAATTGTGATTTTGCTTGGGGTGGTTGTGCTTATGATCAGAGTGAGGATTGTGTTTATCATCGGTGTTGTGGCTAGAGTGAGGGTTGTAATGGTCATTGTTGTGGTGGTGGTGGTGATGGTTGTGGTGGTGGTTGTGGGTAGAGTCTGGATTATGGTTATGATTGGTGTGGTTGTGCTTGTGGTCAGAGTGAGGATTGTGTTTATCATTGGTGTTGTGGCTAGAGTGAGGGTTGTAATGGTCATTGTTGTGGTGGTGATGGTGATGGTTGTGGTGGTGGTTGTGGGTAGAGTCTAGATTATGGTTATGATTTGGGTGGTCATGATTATGGTTAGAGTTAGGGGTGTGTTTGTCATTGGTGTTGTGGCTAGAGTGAGGGTTGTAATGGTCATTGTTGTGGTGGTGGTGGTGGTGGTGGTGATGATTTTGCTGGTGGTTGTGGGTAGAGTCTGGATTATGGTTATGATGTGGGTGGTCATGCTTGTGGTTAGAGTTAGGGGTGTGTTTGTCATTGGGGTGGGGGTGGTTGTGGGTAGAGTTTGCATTATGGTTATGTTTGGGGCCGTCACGCTTGTGTTTAGAGTTAGGGTTGTGTTTATCATTGGTGTTGTGGTTAGAGTGAGGGTTGTGGTTGTTATTTGGGTGGGGGTGGTTGTGGGTAGAGTTTGGATTATGGTTATGATTGGGGTGGTCACGCTTGTGGTTAGAGTGAGGGTTGTGGTTGTCATTGAGGTGGGGGTGGTTGTGGGTAGAGTTTGGATTATGGTTATGATTGGGGTGGTCACGCTTGTGGTTAGAGTGAGGGTTGTGGTTGTCAATGGGGTGGGGGTGGTTGTGGGTAGAGTTTGCATTATGGTTATGTTTGGGGTGGTCACGCTTGTGTTTAGAGTTAGGGTTGTGTTTATCATTGGGATTGTGGCGAGATTGAGGGTTGTGGTTGTTATTGGGGTGGGGGTGGTTGTGGGTAGAGTCTGGATTATGGTTATGTTTGGGGTGGTCATGCTTGTGGTTAGAGTGAGGGTTGTGGTTGTCAATGGGGTGGGGGTGGTTGTGGGTAGAGTCTGGATTATGGTTATGATTGGGGTGGTCACGCCTGTGTTTAGAGTTATGGTTGTGTTTATCATTGGTATTTTGGTGGTTGTGGGTAGAGTTTGGATTATGGTTATGTTTGGGGCGGTCACGCTTGTGTTTAGAGTTAGGGTTGTGTTTATCATTGGGATTGTGGCTAGAGTGAGGGTTGTGGTTGTCAATGGGGTGGGGGTGGTTGTGGGTAGAGTCTGGATTATGGTTATGTTTGGGGTGGTCACTCTTGTGGTTAGAGTGAGGGTTGTGGTTGTCAATGGGGTGGGGGTGGTTGTGGGTAGAGTCTGGATTATGGTTATGATTGGGGTGGTCACGCTTGTGGTTAGAGTGAGGGTT
>JAZEWT010000027.1:285467-312367 GCA_036362905.1 Mordacia mordax
GGCAATTTTAGTCAGGAGAATGATCCTAGGCAGCGGGTCTTTGTGGACTGTGGGAAAAAAAACCGGAGCACCCAACAGGAAACCCACGCGGACACAGCGAGGCACCCGAGACGGGGATTGAACTCGGGTCCTTCGTGCTGTGAGGCGACTGCGCGACTTACTGCGAGGCCACCGTGGGGGAGGAAACGGGGAGAGCGAACGACGGCTCTAATAATACGAAGTGCGCAATTCCAACCAAGAAAATCAAACGATCGCCCGTCACTGTGACGTCCAGCGGACGTGAGTGCGAGCCAAGAGCTGAGCCGGGAGCAGGGAATGTGCAGCGGACGTCTGGCACACAGGTTCACCACCGGGAGCTGGCATTGCACAGACGGACAATATACTTTCCATGAGAATGAGGTTTATTCTGCGAAGCGTTAAGAACAAGCTTGACACCAATCGTTGTCGCCATGAGGCTAACGTTGATCGGAAAACTTTTAAGCCATTGTAC
Organism: Mordacia mordax; assembly: GCA_036362905.1. NCBI lineage: Eukaryota > Metazoa > Chordata > Hyperoartia > Petromyzontiformes > Petromyzontidae > Mordacia > Mordacia mordax. Next base: position 285,958 of record JAZEWT010000027.1, read on the forward strand.
AGATGATTAAAAAAAAGTAGTAATGGGGAAAAGATTTTACCATTTCTGGAAAAATATATATGTATGTGTAGATGTTTAAGTTGCTCAAACAGCAAATATACGCCTGTCACCTTGTGAATATTAGTTCTCGTAAACGATACTTTGTGAACGTTACAGCTTGCGGCAGGTGTGTACTTGGCGCTTGAACCGTTTAACATCGATATTATTGCCAGAAAGGGGTAAAACCTTCTCGCTTTTATCGTCAAGGTTGAAATCGGTTGCGAGTTTATTTTATAAAATATTGCCGTGACGCGCTCCTTGACCACAATGACCAAATCATCGACACGCAGGGTTAAGTTCCGGCTCATTGAGACCATAACCAAGTGAATGAATGTATAAAGTGATCAGCATGGGCCCCGGCACAGATCCTCGTGGAGCAGAACTCTCATGCGGAGAGGGCCGGAGGAGATGTTATTGGATGCGCATACAGATTGTACGCGCCGCGATCTACGTCGCATCGCTGCGCTCCTCACACACATCCGCGTTGCGGCCGCACACTGGGGAAGTGCACCGAGGGGTGTGCGGGCGCATGGCGGTGCGCGCCTGCAAGGCACTGTGCTGTGCGCAGTGTGGCGTGGATGCGGCGTGGATGTGGCACGGCGTGTTGTGATCCGAGCGTGCGGTGTAGGTGCGACTGTAGTGCTGGGTGGTTGTCGCGTGCGATTGAGATGCGTGGTGCGTGCGTAGCATAATGCGGATGAGTGCAGTATATAGCAAGTTGTGTGTCGTGTTTTGTGGGTGTTGAGGGCGGTGCGTTACGTGCCCGAGTTTAATGTGATGCGGGTGCTGTGTGTGGCGTGGTGATGCCGGACTTAATAGGTGCTCGCTAATAGCGCTTGCCCACGTGTGTTAAAGACTACACGGGGATCAGAGTATTCGGACGTTTGAATATGTATGCATGTGAATGTACGTTACACATCCATGGGCTTGAATGTATATGCATGACTAAAAATGGTTGCATAGCACTCACCGAACAGCAGACGTCAGCTCACCATCGTCAGCATCATCAGCACTGCAATCACCACCATCACCACAGCCAGCAGCACTGCCATCACCCAACACTAACGCAGCCATCTTCACGGCCGACTGCCTTGACCGTGGGAACACGGGTTATTGAAGGCGCACAACCAATGGCCAAATCTTTTATCTCAGAGAAGCCCTCACCGGGTCTCAAGACTCCTTCTTGGCAAGATCCTGCCTCGAGAATGCTTGGGCAACTTCTCATGTATCAGATAAAAGACTTGGCCAGTTGAAGTCGCCACGGACCGGTTAGCAACCGGAGAACCATGCAGCCATCTGTAGGGACTATCCAGCCCCGAAGTCCCTCCGTAGTCCCAATAGCCTGGGCTCCCCGGTGACCAGCCTCCGGACTATGAGACGCTAAACTCTAGGCAAAAAACAGCTGCGGGTCTCCCAGCCTCCTGACTACGAGACGCTGAGCTCCGGGCCTCCTTATAAACGAAGAGACTGGGCGGCTAACGGCTGGCTTTAAAGGACTCTCTCATGGCCTTAATTAGACGGGCTAATTAGGAGTGGTGGTTCGGTGCTCATTGTTGTTCACAAGCCAATGATAATAATAACGGCGATGATTGTGTAATTACTGAGCTCACGCTGAGCGAATCACAAAATTATTTTTGGTCGCAGCCACCTGCCCTTCGCGTGATGACTCGATCTTTTGATTGTGTCAGGTGGTGGGCGGCACACATTTCCACCTGATATTGCATCACTGCGATCGGACCAATACAACTGATTACAGACTGTGGGGTTGGCGCAATAGAATTTATCACAGTATGCGATATTGCGTGGGCGGCACGGTGGCCCAGTGGTTAGCGCTGTCGCCTCACAGCAAGAAGGTCCCGGGTTCGAATCTCTCGGCTCGGGCGCCTTTCTGTGTGGAGTTTGCATGCTCTCCCCGTGTTCGCGTGGGTTTTCGCCGGGCACTCCGGTTTCCTCCCACAGTCCAAAATCATGCTGCTGCATAGGTTGATTGGCTCGCAGGATAAATTGCCCCGCAGTGCCCGGCGATGGACTGGCGTCCCATCGTGGGTGTATCCCTGCCTTGCACCCTGTGTCTGCCGGGATAGGCTCTGGCTCACCGTGACCCTGTATAGGAATAAGCGGTTTCAGACAATGAGAGGAGATATTGCGTCTCCCGATAATGAACATCGCGATAACGGCTCTGTCTCGTATTTCACATTCATATCGGTGCCTTTTCCATGAGACGCTTAAACTGGAGCCAACGGTCGCGATCCCTTTCACTCTGCTCTGTTGAAGCAGACAATAGCGACGGTCAATTCATCTGCGAACTTAACCAGGGTGGCCACCGAACCGAAAACCTCTGCAAGCAAGTGCTTAACAACACTTAGATGTAGGAGTTTATTTGCATCATGTAACAGCAATCCCACGTTCTGAAGGCACAGACATGGCCGAACACCAAAGCCTCGTGGTCACTTTTAAACATCGCATCAGCGATTTGTGCTTCTCCGGTGAAAGGCACTTCAGAAGTACAGATATTATTGTCTCAAACATCAGATAACGTAGGCTTTCAGCTCTTTAAGGGTCTGACTGATCATATTGCACTACGCTAGTCCATGGATGTTTGTGAAGTGGTGTATGTTGGGGTCAGAAAGGGTACGGTTATAGTTCACCGTAAATGCCATCTGCGACAAGGGACTGAACTCATCACCAGGTTTGGAGCGGAGTGTGCTAACCGCTGCACTCGCAACCCACCAGGGATAAGTAACGGGAGGGAAAGAAGGCTTGGTACGTATTGCAAATATGATCAATAGCTAAAGATGACAAGCAGATGCAGAGAAGTAAATGTGAGTTAGGGCTACAGCTAGGGTTGGGGGCTGGTTGGCGGGTGTGGGCAAGGTTTGGTTTGATTGGCTAGTGTGGTTATGGTTAGGGTAAACATCTCATTGGCTCGCGTGGCACACCAAGCAGTGTCTGCTCTTCCCACCATTAAAAAAAACTGGCTTTTCCCGAACTACATACGTGTTTCACTGTTGGAGTTCACAGCCTGTCTCCAGAAACGTAAACATAATTCCCAGCGTAAATTGCAGACAGCGTGAACCTTATTGTTTCTTGCCTGTACTTAGCCAAAAACTTCAATTCGTATAAAATATATCGGAAGAAACATTAGTGGTAAAAACTCTCACTTTCAGGAGATAAAAACTGCTTGTTATTGTGCTACCCACTGTAGCTTATAATTCCCATAACTTGTAAACAGCCGATTCTCTCAAGCACAGTTGCATCCATTACGGTGGGTGCGAAACTGGATTATGATGAATCGCCTACTGGGTGTCGTACATACTACAGCTGCACGATTGTTTGTGGTTGCATAGTCAATTAGAGAACACACGGGTTTCTAAAACAATACTAATAGCAGCGGCTGAGAAAAGATTATGCATTCGTGTGATTGCTCTGATGCCTTCCTAAGTACTGCTCGCTGCGGTAGTATTAAACGAGCCGTGAAGAGCTCGAGAGGTGAGCTGTCCATAGACTGAGTCCGGAATAGCAGCGCAACCGTGTACTAAGGTCGGGTTCCACTTTACAGGAGTTCTACTCTCAAGCTCCAAGCCACCGCCTCCCTTTTCGGTCTGACAAACGTAACTTGTAAACCCGTACAACTGTTGTTGGGAAGCTTTAAAAAGTGGAATCGTTAATCCCCCATTCTCCACATTATCGATGTACAAAACCGACTCGATCACCAAAGCACGAACGCGAATGGAGGTCACGACCCACGCAGAGTCACCTAAAACGAGAAGGCAGACTTGACATTCGCCTGTGTGCTTGTGTGTGTCTAGTTTTTCAGAGGGCTTTTCATACTTCACGTGGCATCAAGGTGCATCTAGCCTGGCACAAGCGCCATGGTGATGTCACCGCCACTTAGTGGCAAACGACAGCTGTTGTTTTGTGTTTAACAGGTGCTCGCTAACAGCAATTGCCCCAACAGCCTGTTAAAGTCTCATGGGGTATCTGTTTTTGTGTTTGAAATGTAAAGGTGCAGACCTGCAATGTATGGCTCGAGAAACTGCTTTGGAACTTTTGGCACGTAATTTGTCACACGTGCAACTGCACATGGTAATAATCGTAACATCTCGTGACACAGACGGCATCGCTGGATCGGCAGACGTGACCCTGCTGATGCGATCCAGATAATTCAACCAGCCTGGGCCTTTGGTCTGCTGAGAACGAACGTCTGTGAAAAAATAATGAAAACACTAGTCCGTAAAACTCCCCGAGGTGGACGGCCTGGAAAACGTTGGTATCCATTTGCTATATTCTTTACCGACATTAAAGTGTTTTAAAAAGTTTTCACATGCTGCGAAAACCGAATTGGCAACATCGAGACCCTGGCTTCGAATCAAAATCCGAGTGTTGGCCGCCTCTGAATAAAGGGTGTTCTGTAGCATTGTGATTGGAAAAATTCAGCCCAGCGCATTAAAAACAAAAACGTATATTAAATGTGGTTGTGCACCGTGATTTGATCCCGGTAACATTTACTCCGCAGCAGGATGAGCTGCTCCGCCATGCCCACTTCTGTGGGACAGTCTGTAACATGGGAGGAGCGCGGTGCCGATTCTTCGGCTCGAATAAAACCTGGGGGATTGTTTTTGCTTCAAAAAAAAAACGAAGAATTTTTTTTTTTAAATCCCCATTGAGTTCCATCTCTCGCCAACATCCTCCTCCTTCTCTCCAGAGGTGGTGGCCGGCGCTGCTCCGTCGGGCATTTCGAAGCCGAAGAGCAGGTAGTCCAACCTGTAGCGGTCCGTGAGCTCTCCGAGCATGCCCTTTGGCAGGGTGGACAGGAAGTAGGCGTGCAGTTGCGGCGTGACGGGGCGATACCAGCTCTGCCGCTCGGGGAAGGCGAAACCGCGAGGTGCGCCGACCATCGCCAGCACGGCACGCGCGTCGGCGTGTAGGCTCTTGTAGGAACCTGTACGCGTGCACAACACAAATCAGCCCGTACACCATTAACAGACTGCTTGGGTAAGTACTGTTAGCGAGTAGCTAACAAGCGGGTGTGGTGACCAGCACTACTCCCGGCCACCATTGTCTCCCCCACTGAAAATGTTTAAATCATCACAAACATCTGCCTTATAGCTTTAACAAATAAACTCTTGGGACAAATGCTGTTCGTGAATAGCACCTACGAATTCCATCATGACACGCAAGGCGGAAGGAAGGTGGGCGTTGATAACGCCACCACCACCAAGAACCGCTATTCGCTACCAAGTGATGGTGACATCATCATGACGCTTGTACAAGGCCATATGCACTCAGAGACCAGGTGAAGTGTCGAAGGCTTGCTGACAGGTCACGGGATGGGCCAAGGTGTTATGGCTTGCCTGAGATGCCCGGTGGATGCACCACCTGTGCTCGCTACTCCAACTTGCGATCTTTAAGTCACCTTTTGTTGTCAGCATCGCTTCTCTGCCCTCTTTGTTGTTGGAGGGCAAATGCCTTCCACTGCCCCGTAGCGTCCTTCATGAACCTCCTCCATAGAGGTGGATCTTGACACCGCTGGCACCAGTCTTCAGCAAGTCCACTCAGTTAAAGGTTCTCCCGTGCCACATCGATCCATCTCTTCTCCAGCCCATGCCGTGCCCATTTCGACCCCTCTATCCGGCCAAACAGATGCCGCTTGGACATGCGATGACTGGCAACGTAGGTGACATGACCCAGCCGCCGTAGCCTCGCCTGCGGAAGGAGCTCACTAATGGGACTTTGTCCAGATCGTTTGACACTTAACTCCTTACACAATCCACCCTTGTTAAACCCAAGATGGATCGTAGGCAGGCCAACCAGAAAAGTTTAGAATCGGTACAGACGACCCCCCCATTAGGGGCGGGTCTACGTTTCACAAGCATACAGAAGACACCACACCTGACCTGCACACCAAGACACTCGCACCTCTATGTACATGTATCGTCTATGACCAGGCTTGGAATTTGCGGGTGTTACAAACCGTATTTTTTTGATTATTTTATCTGTGCACACTCCTGCACACAATGCCTCATCCGTGTGAAAGTCAGCATGTCAGTACCGCCCCCCCTGCCCCACGTACCCACACGGTCATATCCCATGATGCACGGCTGGCAGAGTGAGGTGGCGGGTGCCCAGTGCTCGTCCACTCGCCAGGGATCAGAGGCATCCAGAGTGTCAACGATGAAATGCGCAAACTCCGTGAATGTGACGTCATCGGCCAGCCCGCCCTGCCAGCTCTACGCACAAAGACACAGTTCGCCTTGTAACCTCGACAGACTGTAGGGTCAAGTGCTATTAACGAGCAGCAACGATGAAGGCTAGCATGGCACATGAGAAGATGACCAGCATCGCCCACAATGTACGGCACATAGTACGACGTAAGGTCAACAATATTTGTATTGTCCATTTTGCAAAACATTATGATTTTATGATTATCGTGGCTCTGTTAAAACTGCAAGGATATTTATCCAAGCGACCAAAATAAAAACATTCCCACAAACTCAACAGTTAAACTCCTACGTAAAGAGGTATTATCCAATGAAATTGTTGCTTCGCAAACTCTATTTTTCTTTCCAAGTATTTATTGAAACATGGTCATTAATTATATGACATAACCATGGTGGTCACATTATGTGGGAAGGTTGGTTCCACTCACGCCAGCCAACCGAGGGATGAAGCAGACAAATTTATTGGTAATCGTACAACTTCCCCGTGTTCTGGACAATCCAGCCGCTGAAATACAGGACGTCTGAGCAGGCGCAGTCCAGGCATTGTCAAACTTACCGAGACTCTAATTGTGTCTCAAGATGCAGCAGTATACAAAGTGGGCATATTTATTTCATAGAGGCCGTTATTTGTCTAAATGTGAGTGTAAACATCTTTATACATGTTAACATTTAAAGCTCATGGTTATTGATGGTGTTGGCTTTGTAAATTGTGATTTATTTTTTCTTTCACCTTTCACATTTGCTCATAAAAGAACATAGTCACGATATTTAATGTTTACAACTGAGTCCCTATTCTCAAAATGTGACACACATACACGTATGGCAACCTATAAAACCATGATTTTATCTAAGATTCGTGCTGTGCAACATCTCTACTACACAGGATGCCCATGAAATAGAGCCTGGCAGCTCAGTGTGCCCTTTCTGCCGAAATAAATAAAATCTAAAACAATCGAATCACTGTGTGAGTCTAAGAAAGCTATGTGAATCTATGCAATGCAATACAATGTGGCTTTGTTTTATACAATCAGCAGTCACTCATTTATCTATGTGAAGTTGTTGGTTTTCATGACAGTCTATGGGTCTAAACATTACATTGTATCTCAGAATCCTTCGCTCGTCTCGACAAGTCATGGAACTTACGCGCATTATAATTGTACTATGTTTGTCATTAAATGTGCATTTTATACCACGCTTAAATACGACCGCATGTTAAGATGCTGCGCACAGATAGAGATGCAGTCCATCAGGGCCCTCGGGCTGGCGTTAAACCTTGGTTGTAAAGCACTACCAAGTAGAGGAATTGATACTAACGGGGCGGTACTTGCGGAGGATCTGCGAGCCGACGCGGCGCTGATATTCCACCGTCTCTCCAAACTTGTTGCGGTAGGCAGACAGAAGTCTCTCCAGTGGGTCCCGCACGAACATGAACTTGTAATAGTGCTGTGTGTTACAGAAATACAGATACGCAGCAACAACCGCCCGTTCGCCACTAAGTGGTAGTGGCGTCATCACGGTGCTTGTGCCAGGCTAGGTACACCTTGAGGCTAGGTGCATCGTGAAGTGTTGATGGTTTGCTGATAGGACGTCACAGAAGAGACCCAGGTGCCATAGACTGCCCAGGATAACTGGAAGACGCACCACCTGTGCTCGCTACTGTGCCAATTGTGTCAGACACACACAACCAAAACAGCGGTGTGCTGCTTGTAACACACTGGTGTACTGAAGTAGTATAGAATTGGCACGTTATGTTCATGTGACAAATCCTTACTGGTTGGCAGTGTCGGGCAGAGGTGGGTTTCTGAAACTTTCTGTTACGTAACATAAACCATGATTACTTTATTATGTACGATTCGTATTATTATCAGAATAACAATCATCATCTTAAGAACATAACAAGTTGTACAATGATACAGCACAATAATGAAATGATAACATAATCCAGGAGCGAACGATGATGCAAATTGCCCGTTCAACTGCGGCCCATCATGACCCAGGTCAAATGTTTTACACAGCACTCGTTAGAACACATTTTGGCCATGACCCAACATAGCAGATTATTCAGTTATACGTCTTAGCTAGTGAAGCACAGGCAAAAATGACAACATGCTCAACACATTTGGCAATAACACTGTGGCCTTAAAAGTAAATATATATATATATACACTAGGCAACGTTGTGTGCCATGGCTCTTCTTCAGGGCACATAAGTAAAGAAGCTTCTACCTCCCTGGCCTGTGTGCTATGAAACAAGTCCGCTGCTGTAATGTCGGACACAATATATATTTACATACCTTCATTGTAAGTCCATGTGAAGCTGTTGATGAATATGTAACGATTTCATTTGGGTTATGGCAGAGGTCTGCAACTGTCGGTACACGGAGTGACCACATGGCTGTGCGACCTCACCGTGAGATGCTGCAAACATCTTTGATGCCGTGGCTGCTCCACGAGTGAAGGTCATTATGAACCTCAACTGTCAGCTGTGCCTCACTCACCTTGAGTCGATAATCGATCTCCTCTGCAGTGAGGTCGGACAGGAAGAGCAGGTCGCGCTTGTGATCCATCTTGCCTCCTTGATTCAGTGAATCCATGGCTCCACTTAGCACTGCAAAAATAAACATTCCCGTAGCCTACACAGACTGCTGGGGCAAGTGCTGATGAGCAATTATGAAGGCTGGCATGAGACACAATGAGGTAGGGTGTGGCCAGCACCGTGTGAGCGCCTTTATCTCCATGATGATTACACATCGCACCAGGTTCTTAATGCCAATTTGACCAAGAGGAGACCAAGGCGCAGTTCAAATATCACATTTCTACATCACAGTCATGCCTATCCCTTTTCCGCTAATATATCTGAGACAAATCAGGGCAGGGCATCCACGGTACTGGTTATTTTCCACTGGCTATTGACAAACCAAGCCAGAACGAAACCGCTAGCTTCACAAGGAATATGAATCTCATTCCGATCCAATCAGAACCAAGGATGGGATTAATGATGCGTTTGTTGCGTTAGACATCATCAGCACAGCTCCACTTTTGCTGCGGAAACACACATTTGTATCTTTATTGATGTAGGTATCCACAGCTGGATGTACGAGAATTACTGCCAGCGAGCATCTACGAAGGAGGAATGCTCGCCACCACTATCTCAAAAAAGCAGCTCTCGAGTCGAATTCTCAACCCCGCGTGTTACGAGTTGTGCCTGGCTTGCTCAGCACAAGCCAAAGCCTGCACGGTTGTAGAGTTGGATATTAAGAAATCACCGACAGAGACGCACAGACCCAGGGCACGATCCCCGGATCTCAGTGTTACGCCATCTTCGTCTTTCCGTCAGGGCCATTATGAATCGTCCCTCCCCCCCGCGGGCAAGCGCTCACCCTTGACAACGCGTTTCCAGTTGGAGCAGGCAACCTTGGGCACGTAGCAGTACAGGAAGCGGTACTTGTCACTGACAAGCACGTGGCGCAGCAGCAGGGAGCGAGCGCCCGCCGGGAGGGAGGACAGCGAGCGGGGCAGGGTTCCGCGCGCGCAGCCCGCGGCGATAGACGCGTTACGGGCTCGCCACGCAACCTGCGCGGCAAAACACACAGGCGCACGATGCGCCAGTTATTATCTATTTATTTTCCTCACCCTTAGTTCTGTACAGTGTTCTGCGACTTTTGAGTGAAAGGCGTATAAAAAAATATCAATTATTATTTTATAGCCATCTCTCCCACAAGAAAAATAAAACTATCCTTCAAACAACCCACTGGCCCTACGGCTTTTTGGGAGTGAACAATTTCATCAGCGTGAATTCAGTGCAAGCGAAGTCTGGACCAGTTTCGATAATAGATGTCTCATCAGCAGTCAGACTTGATTCAATCAATGGTAGCGAACAGCCAAAAATGTTAAACACAACGGCGACAAAACAATGGTGCCCTATAATAATAATATTTGCATTTCTAGAGCGCATTCACCCGATGGTCACAAAGCGCTGCACAGAGCTGTGGAGAGAACGGCACGTTAACAACAACGGCACTAGAACGTAAAATCAGCAACAATAACTTTTTTGGAGATTAAAAAAAAAATATACACATCGTTGCAGAACATGTAAAAATATAATTAGACTTTCAACTATAATTTTAAAATGCAAAATCATCAGTGATAGTAATACATATATTGGGAAATGGTTTCATGTGACATTTATCGTATAATAATTGCACTTCTAGAGCGCTCATCACCCAAGGGTCACAAAGCGCTGCACAGAGCTGTGGAGGGAAGAGTGCATCAACAACGAGATAAGAACAGGAAATCAGGCTGCCTCTGGCGCAGCGGCGATGTCCCCGCAACGAATAATAATAATAGAAAATGCAATTTACTATGCGCAAATATTAAAACTTGAAGCTGCTCATTTGAAGAGAGGCGCAAGGTATCCTGCAGAGGGGGGTGGGGGGAAGTCAGGCCACGCAGTTAGGCGGTGCCAACTCACCATACAGTGAGTCCTATATATTATGCTAGGGGCAAATTGATTAATTAGGGGGGTTTTGTGTCAGTTATGGGAGGAAACTGGAGAACACGCAGAACAGGAGAGAACACACAAACTCCACACTGCTGGGAACGGAAAGTGCTGCTTGCAGGACTGCGAGACGCAGATGGTACCGCTGCGCCACCCGCCGCCCCCAAGGTACTCATTTAGAGACTGAGCTGACCTAGAGGAAGGCCCATGAATGGTTCAGACCGTCCTCACTGATGTTGCTCATTAGCGGGAATCGAACTCTGGGTTACCTTGCCAGTCCACTGCTAGATGAGGGTCTCGTGCGTGTCACAGGGATTATTTGTCTATACTTCACCGTACAGGGCGGCACGTGGCCCAACGGGTAGCGCTGTCGCCTCCTCACAGCAAGAAGGTCCCGGGTTCGAATCTCCACTCGAGTGCCTTTCTGTGCGGAGTTTGCGAGTTCTCTCCCCCTGTCCGCGTGAGTTTTCGCCGGGCACTCCGGTTTCCTCCCACAGTTCAAAAACACATGCTGCCGCATAGGTTAATTGGCTCGCGGATTAAATTGCCCGCAGTGCCCGGTGACGGACTGGCGTCCCATCGTGGGTGTATCCCTGCCTTGCGCCCTGTGTTTGCCGGGACAGACTCCGGCTCACCGCGACCCTGCACACGGACGAAGCGATTTCTAACAATGACTTCACCGTGCGGGGGTCTCTGGCCTTCGCTGCGATGCCCCCATGCTGCTGCACGGAACAAGGCAGCCCCGTGGCAACGCGACTGGGCCCCATCCAGGCCATTGCGAGGAGAAGGAGGAGGGGGGGGGACCAGCGCGGCAACATCGCCGCGACTGAACCCACGGCACAACAAGAGCAACCTCCAGGCTGCATTGTAAAACAGTGCAGCAACCATGCGGTGGTGGTAATTAGGTCACGGATAACGACGATGCTAACTTTAAGCACAAACATCGGCCAATTAACAACATCGGCGATGCTAAACCCGCAGCTCAGCAACGCATCTCAAAACACGCAGAGGCGCTAAGCCACAAACTTCAGGCGGCCAGCAACAAGCAGCACTTTATTAACGATTAAAAGAGCTGCGCCGGGAGAGAGTTGAGAGTTACTCGCAACTTCCGCGTTAACTTCGCCATGAAGAAGAGTGACGAGGCGACTTACCGCGTCAAAACGAGTGACCGCTGTGACTTATACTGCAGACTCACAAATACACGGATCAGAAGCACCTGCCAAATCGAGGCGCTATTAATTAAACATTGCATTTAGCAACAATCGTAATTTTCTTAAAATAACACACAACCTCTGCCGACGCATCCGCCTCCGGGCCTACGTCGCCGTCGAGCCCCCCTTGCTCGACTGGCCGCTCAACCGGCGAGGGAGCGCCTTCCTTGGTAGCCCTCGCCAGCCACCGCCGCTCCAACACCACGAGCAAGAGGGCGGACGCGACGACGAGGGCGAACGTGAAGAAACTTGGAGCCAGGGCTCGCCTCCCGGCCATGGTGCCGAGGAGACAAACTCTCCCCCTCCAACAATATACCTCCCGGCGGTCTTTAGGTCGCGGCGGTGTAGGTGTTCATAAGTGTTTAACGGGGGTCACACGGGACCCCCTTGCGCATCTAAGTTGCCGCTGTTTGTTGCCACGCGTGCGTGTGGTGCACAGGCGCTGTGCCGTTAGATGTCGCCAGATTCCAAGAATTAACCTCAAATACTGAGCGGCGCCGTGGGTGGCCCAGCGGGTAGCGCCGTCGCCTCCTCCTCACAGCAAGAAGCCCTCGGGTTCGAATCTCGGCTCGGGTGCTACTTTCTGTGTGGGGGGAGTTTGCGAGTTCTCTCCCCGTGTCCGCGTGGGTTTTCGCCGGGCACTCCGGTTTCCTCCCACAGTCCAAAAAACATGCTGCTGCATAGGTTAATTGGCTCGCAGACTACATTGCCCGCAGTGCCCGGTGGACTGGCGTCCCATCGTGGGTATATCCCTGCCTTGCGCCCTGTGTCTGCCGGGATAAGCTCCGGCTCACCGCGACCTTGCACAGGACTCAGCGGTTTCTGACAATGAGACCTCAAAAACTCGCCTCGGGTGCCTTCCCGTGCGGAGTTCGCCTGTCCGCGTAGGGTTTTGTCGTGTACTCCAGTTCCTGCCCACTGTCCCAGTGCAAACTGTTACTCTCCAGGTGACTTGGCCTGTTGACTAAATCACCCCCCCCCAGCCCCCCCCAGTGATATATCCGTGAAGGACTGACGTCCCATTCTGGGTATTGTCCTGCTTTGCGCCGTGTCTGCTGGCACAGGCTTCACTCGTCGCGACTCTGAACAGGACGAAGCAGGCACTGCTAATGAACAAATGATAATTTTTAAAAAGCATGTCACTCAAACGATGCCCAGCTGTAGTGTTTTATCTTTTCATTTAGCCTCGGGAGGCCCTTGAACGTTGCTGTCCCTACACGGTTCAAGGCGACGCAGTGGCCATTGGTCACATCTGTAAATTACAAGACAATCATAAAAGAATAGTCATGTAGGCCGGATCATCACAAGGTAAACACAATACAAACTGAACCCACTACATAAATCTGCTTTTCTATTTGCTTTAGATGCCCCCTACAACATTCACCATTGTGAATTATATATTGTCCCAAAATGAACTTTGCTAAATAATCGTAGTCACTGGGTCCTATGTATACTTTACTTTCTACTTTACAAGCCGGCAAAATATTTCATGGCTTTGTTGACCATACCAATTAACAAAACATAATCTTGGAGAAGCTCTACCTACTCTCTGCTAATTGTTCGTCGGTGCAAATGAAAATGCGGAGAAAAGGTTTCCGTGGCAGCCATCCCTCGCTTTTTGAGCAATGTTGTTATGAGCTTGAGGCTACAGATACTACCATCGTTGAGCCACCTTAGATCCCAATGAGAACTTTACAATTTTGTCAAGATGCAATTGTAAAAAATGCGAGATCGTTTTGAAGCATTACATATGCTCTTTATTTAAGCAAAATGCTTCTTCATTGTATTCCAATTGCACTTGAACATGTTTTATTATCTCAGTAATTTATTAGTATTGGTCATTTTTGTGCTGTGTAATGTTGTTACTATTTCCTTTATGATTATGGTTAGGGTTTCAACTTTGCACAAATTTGCGATGCGAGTTTGCTTATTTGTGCAATTGTGCATGCTATTTATGTTACGATCATGGATTAATCTTTGCACAATGGGTGCTGTGAGTTTGTTTATTTACCTTTTAATTTCATGTTGTTGCGTTGGTCAGTTCGAATATTTTTTTGTATCTTGGGAATCCCGCATCCAGAGCTTGCAAGCTCACTGGGTATTTTTCGCTGTGATGACCAAATATCTCTCAATGGTTCCACGTTGGGTAATGATACCAATTGCAGCTCTAGAGAGCTTTTCTTTTCACCCTAGGATCACAAAACGCCGTACAATGCGGTGGAGAATAAAAACTGATAAGTGCAGTTAACTACACTTGATCTCAGTCAAAAGGCCAAGGAGCGATGCTGTAGAGAGAACGGCACGTAAATGTTAACAACAACATATGAACGGCACAACAAAAATAAGAATTGTTTTGCTAATGGAGGGTAAGCCCTCCATTAGCAAGACATCTTCATTCCCAACGTTTCGTTCATATTGGATCATCTCCAGGAGTGTTATCGTGATCCCGAGGTTACAACCTGACACAAGGATGGAATTCATGCATACACGCTATCAAGATAAAAATCGGAAGCGTTAAGCAACGAAAAGTGATGCAACATATTGATGGGATTTCATCTCAAACATCAGAATATCTGTGCCCCCCCCCCCATCGGCGCTTGGCAAAAATTCACGTGGCATCCACGTGTTGCTGATGGAGAGTGTGGCATGTGTTTTTGTCGGCAGAAACATTTTTTGGAGAGCTGACCGCATAACAGGCTTGGTTATTTTTGTCACCATTATCAGCAATAGCAGCATCAGCTGCAGCCATGATCCATTCACTGCTGAAGGAAGACCTCTCCAAGCCATTGCCATCTCAATCTAGCGCCTGTATAAGCTAATTGGGATGTCCTCTCGGTAGTTCTTACCCCTTCGACTGACGGTCCGTAGTCTCGGCTACCGTTCAACATCACTTTTGTCAGAGACGTGTTCTGATCAAGCCCACTTTAACAATCAATATGATGTGTCTAACTTCTGTATGTGTACATTCTCTTGTCTACGAGTTCCTCTTTTTGTCAAGAGAGCATTTACATGCATGCGTCTCTCAATAATTGTGATTATTTACAGCCCATTGCCAATCCACTGTTGGAAGATCTTCGCGTGTTGTGTTGGTCATTGCGGGTGTTGTTTGTTTTACGATACTTCCCCACGGTGGTCAAAAATCGGAGGACCAGTTCATATATCGCTAACTTGTCACTTAGATCGTGACCGAGACTCCAATTCGTATGGCCTGGTTCAGTGTGGCGTTTAAACCGTTCCACCCCCCCTCCCGCCCCCGCAGTTGTGGGTTTTTAATTATTTATTGTGTAGTTTTGGAAGTTCCGCTTTCTACGGGTTTGAGGATGTGCAGATGTGGTCTGCAGAGGTGTGCCTGGGCTCAGATAATAACATGTTTTTTTTTAGCAGAGAAAAATATGTCTAAACAAAAATTATATTTTGAACGTCTCTGTTTACAATATTTGGGTAGCAGCGGCACAGTGGTTAGCGCCGTGCACTACAAACCGGGTGAACCAAGTTCGAAACCCAGTCACGGCTAATATCAGTACCGAATATCTGAATCGATCCTGAGGATCCCCAAGGCCGACCCAACCTTGAGTATGTGTGCAGTAAGTAAACATGAGGGAGATGAAGGCCACCATGCATGCCATGTCGGCATTCATATATTCGCACTTAGTATTCGTCTCAACAGCCTATGTCTATATGCGGGATCTGTCTTAGTGTGTGGATGACTGTGTGTGTGTCTGCAGGCATAGGTGTATGTATACGGATAAAAATGTGCCATCTTATTTGGTACGAATTTCCGCTCTGATCCATAAAGACGAAAAAAATGGTTACTCCCGTCAGTCGATTTGCAGTAGGTGATGGGGCAAAGCGTGGGCATTTATCACAATGATGCATTATTTATTAATAATATCAAGAAGTCTGATCAGCGTGGAAGAGTAGGCCAAATATACAGCAGAGCTCATGCTGGTGAAGGCTTTTTCTGCTTGCAGTGGCCTAAGCCAGATATCACCACGCTTTTTTCTACATTAAAATCGCAAATTCAGCGATTATTTTGCTTTGTTTTTAGTCATAAATATTTAACCACGGTATGGCTGCCCGATATTTCCTTTTAATTAGCATTTTTTAGAAAAAAAAAATCACGTGCCCATTGCTTAACAAATTCGCAGTCGAGTCGGCTCATTGTGGCTCACTGCTGCTCTATTGCGAGGCTGCAGTTCATATCCATCATCATGTTTGTCGTCAAGGCGGCGCGGTGGCCCAGTGGTTAGCGCTGACGCCTCACAGCAACAAGGTCCCGGGTTCGAATCTCTCGGCTCGGGTGCCTTTATGTGTGGAGTTTGCATGCTCTCCCCGTGTCCGCGTGGGTTTTCGCCGGGTACTCCGGTTTCCTCCCACAGTCCAAAAGCATGCTCCTGGATAGGTTGATTGGCTCGCAGACTAAAATTGTCCCGCAATGCCCGGCAATGAACCGGCGTCCCGTCGTCGCGTGTATTCCTGCCTTACGCCCTGTTTCCGGGACAGGCTCCAGCTCACCGTGACCCTATATAGGATTAAGCGGTTTCAGACAATGAGATGAGATCTTTGGTCGTATTCCACGCATGTTTGGTCTCATCCTTCCCGCTCACTTGCCTCCTCCTGTTTCCAAGTCTTCTTCTCCATCTTCCTCCTCCTGTTGCACCGATGCCATGTGACTTCGTTCGGCTCAGGCATTCCAAAACGCGAGGTGTTCGTCATTTCTACTCGACGTTCTCGCGCAGGACGTTTCCTTGGCTGCACCGTCAAGTTTTCGAACGCCCGCGAGCAGGCTGGTGGCAGCAGAAGTGGCGCAATGTCGCACAAGACACGGTCCACAGGTACGCGTTAAAAAAGCGAACACTTTATAACGCGCACATTCCTCGATCAATGACGAAAAGCATTCTTTCGAAGAGAAAAAGACACGGATGGAAGGAAACCACAGAGCGGGAGGGGAAGACAGACAGAGGTAGCAGATGCCTACCCGCCAGACACTGGAACCTATATTTTATAATGGTATCGGCCATATAATTAGATTTTATTCGTTGTGGGAGGAAACCGGAGAACCCGGAAGAAACCCATGCCCGGTATTCCCGCTATTTATCGCATGAATAAGACGACGCGTTGGAGAGGCAGACGCGTCAACAAGCTGTACCCAGTGGATCAGTAAAAGTCTGCAAATATAATCGCACACGTACATCTACCAGATAAGGCGCAGCCGCAATTTGTGATTCGAGCCGATCTCCAGGCACTGGAAGCGCTCATGGCAGCCTACAACCTGGCCAGCCTCGGCCACCAGCTTGATGAAGCGCTCATGGCAGCCTACAACCTGGTCTGTGCAGCCTCGGCCACCAGCTTCATGAAGCGCTCATGGCAGCCTACAACCTGGCCTGTGCAGCCTCGGCCACCAGCTTCACGGCAGCAATGTTGAGGAAGCTCGATCTGTTCAAGGAACACACGGCCTAGTAGGAGGCAGCCCTACGCGATGTCACCCTCTCGGCCGATGACTGGGTCCCCACGTGCGGCGATGGTGGTGCTCGTGTTGATGACGGTGGCAGTGATGGAGACAGGATGCAGACGCACATGCTTTTCACGGTCTTCCAAGGCGTGCAGGTAAGCGAGACGCTTCTCGGAGACGGCTCCTGTATGGCCACATTCGGGACATCACACGGGCCTGGGTCGTTCCCTGTAAAGGCGTTCTCCTGATGTGCCAGGACTTCAGGAACTGTCAGTCTCAACATGGCCCCCAGCAGCAACTGGCAGCAAATATTAGCCATGGAGAAAATCTGGGGTCCACGGGTGGCAGTGACCACGAGGTGGGGACGGTTGTTTTGTCAGTCACTATACCTCCATCAAATAGTTCTGGCGATGCATCTGCAAGGATCCGAAGAGGCATTCAGCCGAGATTGCTCTCGGAGAGGCCCATAGCGACACAGAGCAAGGAATGGTGATAATTGGGGTGGCCAAGCGGGCCTCCGCCTTGACGGATGAGAAAGGTATTCGGATTTGAGTCTGCCTGGAAGTCAGGCAGGGCCAAGCCCGACTTTTTGGGCTCGCCAAACCTGCAGAGCTCTGTGGAGATGGGCAACGGTCAGTGGCAGATCTAGTTTTGAAACCGGAAGCCAATCAGAGAACGTGCATGAGGACAGCACGATGGAACGACACCAAAGTGGGACAAATAAGGGCAATCATCGATCTCCAGGACATGAGCGTGAAACCAGGCTGCACCCTCAAGGTCCACAAGACCCTGATCGAGCCAGACATGGGCCAGCTGTAGACATGCGAGGGCAGAGGTGCACAATTTATTTTTCATGAGGGCCAGTTCCAGGTAAAATAACTGAAGGGCAATAAACTAGTCACAAAACCCATTCCCTATCCAGGCCCCCCCTCCCATTGTCGGCATTTATAATCGGAATCGGCTATAGGCCTACGGGCCATAGAGACTTTACCGACTGAACCAGGCCTGCAGGCTGTATGTTGTGCAACCTGCTCTAGAGCACCTTAGAGAAGAGATGGCAGTACCCACACTTTAGCCTACCACACATTACCTGCCCATGGATTGTGGTGCCACACCACAGGAAATAAAAGTCCAGTGTATTGACCGATGCAGTTTCATGATTAAACATTAACTAAAAAATAAAATTACCATGGTATCAGTGTTTGACAAATATTTAACGGTATTCAAAGGCAATGGTGAATTTTGAGTCCATTAAGGGCAATTGTCCAAAAGGTGTACAGTTCTATGTATCAGACACCTTTCATTGATCTACTGATGAAGGCATTTCAAGGCAACGTCAATCATGAGGATTTGTGGCTATACTTCACCATGCTGGTCAATATGCGCATGGATGAAGGGTCACGGAGGGGATTCCGAGGATCGGCTCTGATATCCTTCACCCACTGTCTGGTGTTGTCAGCCATGGCCAGGAATTGAACTCGGTGGTCAGATTCATAACAAAATACATTCCTTGCCGGTGCCATGCAATCAGCCTCTTATTTAATCCCCAAATTGTGCTGAGAGCCTGATGTGGGGGAAGACAACCGTGATCAAACTCAACTAGCAAACAGAAATCTCACCAGCCACTTTAAAATATAAACACCACATTTATTATCAAACGTGAGAAAACACCAGCTAGCACCGTGCCTCAATCTCATCTGCTCTCAGCAGACACACGCTCATCATTCGGCCACAAGCTCCTCAACCTCATCAGGCCCACATTGGCCAGAGCACCAGAGGGTACATGAGCAGAGCAGCCATTATGCACCCACGACTCCCCACAGTTGCGACGATGCCGTCAATGCGTGGTGTTCATGATCCTTTAAATTCAGTCTTCGTGTCTCCACCACTGGCATAGCACTTTTTATTTTCCATGCGTACCACTCTTCAAAGTTAAGTGCTTCACGTCTCTGATGATTGCTAAACCCGTTCGACGTAGTGTAGCGCGCACTGTGATTTAAATGACGAGTTATCGCTCTCTGAAGGTCACGTGGGGCACGTGTGCGAACAAGGTTTTGAAGCTACTTTTAAGTCGAAGGCTTTCGTGACCAATATTATCGATGAAAAACATTTTTTGGGTCAGTCACGTACGCGACCTGACCCAAAAAATGGATCTCATCGAAGGTTTTAAAGTTTGAATTAGGGGCTTGGGTGATAACGTGGACTCGCGATAACGCGTTCGCCCAAGTGTTGCATAGGTTCATAGTTTCAATCCATCGGCCACCCTGGTTATTACTGCGGGTGTAATAACCGTGACAATGCTACTACTTCAGTGTACATAAACGATCCCACGACATTATTCGCACGTCGAGGCCACTGTGTGTTCCAGGGTAATGGTCCAAATTAGCAACATTTTTAAACAAGTGTACATCACGAATTAACCATGGATTATACATAAGCAACCGCTGCCTACAACTTACACTTGACAGTACCCTCCTGAACAAGTTTAATGAGACCTGGAGCTTTTCCTGGGTGACAAAACGTATTACTAATCATAAGAGCTATGTTTACTATCATGTGGGACGTGCCAACACACATTATGTCTATTCATAAGTTCTCAACATCACACGGGGAACACCGACACACTAGAGCTCACACACAACCTCTATCTCCAATAAGCATCTGCAACAACCGCCCCCCTCCCCAACAAAACTTTGGATTTTCTTAGCAATCATCAGGTACGTACAGTGTAACGTGATATCAAGAGCGAATTACGAAGTAATCTTGCAAGTTTTGAGAAACCCTGGCATATTAAAAAAAAAGCTAACCCTGACCTATGACCTATTCCTGCCACCATCTGTGACTAGAGCAGTTGACCTCATACTCAGGTCGTGACTTCAACTTCCTGGTCAGTGTTAAACGAAAAAAAATTCATGGTAAAACTTCATGATCGGTTCTTTAAACAAGAGCATCCTCACCACAGGCACGTGGAAGTCCACAATTGGCTCATGGAGTTAGGCTTAATCATCCAGCTGTCGTGTGCATGCAGTACATCACGTATATGCAACCGTCACCGGACCAATTCAGCGCGCACACACACAGTGCAGTGTTTTATTTACTACGGATGTTCAGAGATAGCCGACCCCCAGTCACACCCAGTGAAGCTCTCTTCAATCCGGTGTACATTCGTGTCGCACTCAACACGACTGCAGTTTCTCTTGGTGACCTCTTCGCGCACGGTGTAGCTGTCGTTTCGTATTAACGTCTGCACGTGTGACAATTTCACACGCCCACCAAGTGAGCTACGCGAAGTTGTACTGCATCCAGTTGACTAACAGCATTAGAGACCAGGCTTTTCAGAATTTGCTTGCTTGGGTCGCTAGTTTGTTTTATTTACATGGATGAATACCAAAAAAGCTGTTATCACCTTGCAAACTATCACCAACCCAGGGACAATCATCGTGAAGAATGGTCAACAAGCTTCATAATGCCCAACATGGGATGGGTAAGGCTATCAATTAGCAGTGGATAGAGAGGTTCTGCAAGTCGTTTAAATGTGTAACGTGGCAATCTGATTTATCTGCTTTTTAAGGACAATTTCAAATCCGTTTGGATCATTTACACAACAGTTGAGCGCAGAAGTTATGTAATAGAGGTGTTATATTTTCGAATCCGAATATTTATCAAAAACTTCGTATCAACGTCGGATTTGTTATATTAATGCGACAAAAGGCGCAACAGCCGTGCTGCGCAATGGGTGGCCCACACAACCACTTAAGAACTAACCGTGCATGCCAATCTACTCCACCGCCAACTGCAAGCATATTCGCGTCAAGGATCACCAATAAAATCTACAAGTCTCACCTTAATCAAAACACCTAACAACCCCACTGAAATTAAACTGCTGTGCGAATTCTTACCGCTGGAAATAGGTCTCAATAATTTTAATTCGAAGGCTTTTGTGACCAACGTTATCGATGAAATCCATTTTTGGGTTAAGTCGCGTAAAAACTAAGTTGAGACGAGTTCGCTGCATAAAACATATACCAGCGAACTCGTCTTCAGATCGTGAGAGTTTATCTGAGGCTGCAAACTGCAATAATCAGCGAAACATCGTTATTTCTCTTGTAAATACTGCGCGTTTACTCCCCAACGCACCGGTTTGCTGGGATAGCGAAGAATTGTTCACGTTGACAAACTTTACTAATTAGCCTTTGCCGGATGGTGGAGGGTTTACGACAAACGTTTTTTTCTGGTATTCATAGAAGTCTCAATAAGTTACGCCTCTTTCTCATGTGGGTCTTTGTATGTGGAAAAAATAAGACTTACATAGCCCACCACCCACACGGCCTTCAAGAAGTGCAATAGAGTATCCGCCGCACTGGCTCGGCGGTCAGTGCTGGTAAGTTTCCCAATGTTCACAGTTGACACTCAACCAGTTTGTGCGTTAAATCAATTGCTCACACTTGTGTGGCTGTCAATCAAACACTGAATGCTTGACATTGGTCCAGTTTGCTTAGATTGAACCAATGGTGCTGATAAAATAACTACTGCTGTGACGCTGTCGGGTTGCGTTTAAGAAACACTTTTGTTTATGTGAAGACACATATATGGAAAGGTATATTTAGTAATCGATCTTTTCCACAATACCACTGATTATTATAATAGCAGTAAAATTGGGAAATTAAACATTTAATGAAAACCTTTATTGTGATAAAACCAAAACTTCCCAGCAACGGTTGTGTGAATGGTTACGGTCTGGAGTAGCGTGTATAACCAAAGTGGCATCACTGAGAATGATCAAATGTCACGGGTCACATGTGTCGCATTACTCACAGTACTGCTGGTGGAAGCAGTCTCCACCTCGTGAGCTCAACCGACTCTACGTTGGCCAGACTTAGCTTATAAGATACTACAGTACCCACAATAGGACATTGCAGCCCGACTCGAGTATGTACTGTAAATTGTACTATTTGTACCACTGGGTGGGCAGGGCAGATGAGGTTGGGTGGTTAGGAGTTCTTGCCCCATTTTCGTTCAAATATTTCACCAGGAGATCGAATAACATCGGCTGGCATATGGACTGTAGGCCAATATGCTACCCACTGGCACGGCAGCAGTACCACAGTGAAATCACGTGCATTCAGAAACTTACGCCGGCCCTGTGCAGGAATGGGCAGAGTCGTGGTATAGAGATCAGCATCGCACCACAAATCTGGCCACCTGGTTTCGACTCCCGATCACAGATCCCATCGGTGGTGACTTACATCTGAGTAACTAGCTCCATCCAACCGCACTGACCAGTGTGGAGAAGTATGACTAAACAACCGCTCTGGATGGCATGGTATAGAGACGTCTTCATCCAGCAGTGGACTGACAGAGGGCATCACTCTTATGTTGGTATGTAGAGGATTCACATCACCCCTGCGGCCACAAGAGCTTACTATCCAACAAAACCCATTCATTTCAATTCCAGCAATGCGTAGAGAAACTACACCATCCACCCACATCTTTGCGATTAAATACAGTCTCACAATCCGATCACTATCTCGGCCGTTGCGGAAAACATCGTGCCTCCAGTGGCTGCAGGGTTTACCGTCAATGCAGCATTATTCACACGTTTTCACGAGCTTTAATCTTAACAAAAAAATTCATGGCTTCAAAATCAAGCCCCCCGCATCTTGTCGGCAAGTGCAGAGAGGTTTACATTTTTGCTGGAACGCTAGCACTTGCAGCCCTTTTCCACCGACAAACCCGAGCTGAGCCTATCGAGTTCTATTCCATTGGCTGTTTCTTAAGCGAGGCTGGAACCAGTGATTATTGCGAGAACAACATCTGGCCACAGACCAAACATCGAACGAGTGTGACATTGGCAAGCACACCGACCGCGCGGCACTCATACGTGCCTCGGCTCACTCGATGCATGCAATATTAGTGGTGGCACGGTTCAAACTGTGTTGTGGAAAAACACACCCGTGCCACTCCAGGCTGGCTCGTCTCCACCCCGGCACGTCTCAGGTTGTGTGGTGGAAAGAGACTCCTGTGTACGCAAGCACGTTCGAGGCAATAGGTGGGAACACCGGCTCTGCTATCCTTGGGAGTTCGGGGGGGGGAAAAAAAAGCACCTTCCATCCCCCACCCTCCTTTGCTTGGAGATGAAAAGGGGTTGTGAGAAAGGGTGCAATAAAGAGGGTGATTGGGAGATTTACCCGAGCTCTACCTGCCCCCTCAACTCCCGTTCCCACTCTCTAGTTTTGTGCAAGAAAACTTTTGGACCTACATGGAACTGCATTTCCACAGGAAACAAACTCGGGCGCCAGCTCGAGCCACCACTCGGACTAGTTTCAAAACCTCCAAATCATGTGCGGCTGCCACTGTGGACTGGGGTCCGAATCCCCAGGGCAGCTAAGTTTAACTGGCTTCCCCAAATTCCCTAAACGTCAGAATTAAGGCTGTTGGGCCGAGTGGATGTGTATACCAAAACGTGCGAATGTTCCATGACATTTTTTTGGGAATCCAGACCGTGTTAAAATCGTGCATTTCCCCCACGATTATACCCAATTGTGCTATTGGCATCGTGTCATGAGATGAAGCCTCCCACTAAGATCTCGCAGAACATCCTCAACAGACATCTCAAAACTACCTCCGAGCGCCCGTCAAGTGACTAATATGGTCCACGCACTGTATACGAAGAGGTCGTTGTAGCTGTTTGGCTGAGCTCCGTAAGTGAGCACCTATTAAGGCTGGCATGGCACTCCAGGCTGCACAAAATCCAGTTGCCCCAGTACTTCCATAAAGTCGAGTGAAGAAGTTTTCCACTTGCTATGCATAAAAGCGTATTATTCATCCAATGACAAGCCGATACTTAAGGTATATATTAATATAGGCACGCATGACCAAACTTAACGCGGCGGTTTGTTGCACACCTCCTGTCGGCTTGAGTTCGGCTGTCCAGGGAACCAAGACATCGAGATGTTTATTTGCGGTGTCGGGGGGGGGATGACCCAATCGAAACGGGGAGGCTCCCGGAATCACGCAACCATGCCTGCCACACACAGCTGGGCACGTCCGTTAAGACGCGTCCAAGTATACTGGGGTCGATGCGCGCACGTGCGGCACAGCGGAGCGCGCGACCGACTCGGCGATGTGAGTTCGGTTCCCACTCACAGCCAGCACCATCGATGAACATCTGAAACGGTCCTGGGCCTCCACTCGGTCGGCCCAGCCTTTATACGAGTACATTGTGCAGTGTGTAAACATCGGCACTGCGGAACCAAATGTGACTGGATGTAGTGTTCGCAAACGACCGGTGCACCGTGCCAGCCTTAATTGGTGCTCAAGCACAGCACTTGCTCCCAACAGTCTGTTAAGGCGAAACGAGGGATCTTGGTCTTTGCAGCAGTGAGGACGGGTGGAACATCTGCTATCATCTTAGTCAATCCCCATCATGTGGAGGTCACATGACCCCCTGCCAGCAAGTCTTGGACACTTCAAGCCATATCCTCAACGTGCACATAGCCTGGCACGAGCACCGTGGGGATGTCACCATCCCTTTGTGGCCAATTGCATCTTCTGCTGTTATGTACGTGTGATATGTAGATGACTGTTGATAATGTCTATGAGACCGCGGTGCACACTGTGTCGTGTTCATGTGAGGTGTTATGTTCAAGATTAAGTTAGGTTTATGTCAATTCACTGTGCGTCATAGCAACAAAAGCGTACTCAGTCACTCCTGCACCATCAGCCGTCCACTCATTCTCCCACTAATGCACTCATCCACTAACACATCAACTGACCCTTGAGACAAGGGTGAGAGTCCAGTCTCCACATTGGCATTCACTCGCCCACTTATCCTGTTGCTCACTTGTTCCCACTCACTCATGCACCAACACACTAATCCGTCTACCCACATAATTCACCCAACCACTCGCACACCTCAACTAACCCATTCACTTACACACTGACACTGTCACTCACCCGTCCAATCAATAACCCATTCACTCAACAAAATGGCTTGTGCCAGGGGTATGCATTGAGTTACCGCTCACCTTCTCACTCACTCATCCGCCCGCACACATCGCTCACTCGTTCACCCATGTACTCAGTCCCTGCCTCTCGCGCCCTGGCACCGCCGCTAGCACTTGAGCCAGGGGTGAGCATTGAGCGCCTCGCGGCTGCGATCACCGTAGTCATACATGAGCTCCTCACCAAGGCCGATACTCCGTGCCGCCACCAGGATGAGGCGGGGCACGCCTCCGCGCCGCATCTCCGGGCTGCCCCCATCCCCGGAGCAAACGAGGTGCAGCTTGGTCCTGCAGTTTCCCATCTTGCTGTGGTTCAAGAGACGACCCAGGCGTCCGGTCTCGGTGGTGGCGTCGACGCTAACAATGGCGACAACCACGGCACGTTAACGAGTCTGTTCGCATTTCTACGGCGCTCGCACCACGCCTCAAACGTTCTAAGGGCGCCCCGAGAGGCAGCCGTCCCCGTGCGGCACACGAGTGGTTTGACACCGGCCTGCAAGCGCAAATCGTTTGCCGGTGGGTCGCGAGAATCTCTGCGCGCCATTCTCGCCGAGACATTCGCTGCGTAAGTTTTACAAATCGGTGAATTTGAACCTTCAAATAGCTCGCGCACTGGTTCGCTTGTTTCGAATTACATCATCGCGAGCAGAGCGGACCGGGTGTAGAATGTTGTGCTTCACGTTCACTGTGCTCCCTAGAGCTCCGTCTCGAGCCGTCATTGTTAACTGGTCTGGTGATGGCCCATCAGTGAGCCGCGGATACCACCTAATGCTCGAGAGACCACGCCAAGTGGGCCTCGAGGTGCGAATGGTTGAGAATTCCTGCTCTGGAGAGGGGAGGGGGCGGGCTATTGCAAGCTGTGGCATGAGCAATATATTTGAGACAAGCATGCCACCGCGACGGTCACGTAGCGCGCCATCGCTATGGTCCCGTAGCTACTATCGCTACGTTCTAATTGCGCACCATCAATGCAGGATGCAGAGAAGC
>JAZEWT010000027.1:312399-324864 GCA_036362905.1 Mordacia mordax
AGGGCCTTGTGCCAGCGGCTGTGCCCGCGCACTCACCAGTACGTCTTGTTGAGGTAGCAGAAGTAGTACATGTAGCAGCCCTTCTCGGGGTCTCGGGCGTAGTTCACTTCACGAGTCTTCGCTTCCATTAGCCCGATGAGTTCCCCCGAGTACTCGACCACAAAGTCTCCCCGTCCAAACGAGCGGGTGGCGAACACTCCCCGGCCCTTACCCAGCACTTCCCGTACCTGCTCGCGCGCGCGCACGCACAAACACCCGGTTCCCACTCGCGCCATGCAAGCAGAGACAGAGCTGTGAGGAGTCGCTGCCTCACAGCACGGGTGATTTTTTCATCGGCTACATACCGAGCTGGAACCAAACCACTGGCCTCGCATGATTTCTTAATGTGGCTCATGGGCCAAGCAGCACCAGGGCTTGAGCTATTGTATGCCGGCAGGCAGTGTACCGTAGAGACGCGGCATTATGACACCTGGAGTTTACAACCTTTTCCACCTCAAGGCCTACATGGCTATAGCATCCATGGATTGGTTATTAAATCATTATATTTACACTAAAAACATTGGGGCCTTGTCTACCGACAGCGACTGAAGGCTCTCCACGCATTACAAATACCAGTCAACTGCTTCCCGCGATAACTGGAACACCTTTAATCAGCTCTCGCACCACACTCACCGTGCATTACAACCCCACGCTCACCCTCACCTCATTCTCCCTCCACATATTCTGCTTCATTACCCACATCACACTCACCACGTTATACAACGATAATCCTCTTATACTTATACAGTCTAGAGTGTATACATGCGGTTTATGGTCTGTGTGGTCTACACACGCAGTCTGTAGTGTATACATACGGTCTATAGTCTATACAGTCTATAGTATATATAGTCTAGTCAATACCGTTTTATAAATAGTCTATAGTGTATACATTTTGTGTATTGTAGCAGCCTTTATCATTCAATAATTGTTATGTTGCTTTGATTTCTATTCCTTTCAATCCTGATAATACTAAATTCGTTTAAATCAGATTTCACGCTTAAAACATTGGTGCAACACTCTGACTCGTATAGAAGTCTGCGGCGTTCCCTTAACTACCGCCACAGCGGCATTATCCTGAGTTCGAATCCATGCTCGGGCACCTGTTCAGTGTGGACTTGGTTTTTTTGCTGGGTTCTTTAGTTTCCTCCCGCCGTTCAGGGAAGCACCGCTCTCCGGGTTAATTTGCTTGCTGAGTAAATTACTCTCCGGGTTAATTGGCTTGCTGAGTCAATTACTCTCCGGGTTAATTAGCTTGCTGAGTAAATTACTCTTCGGGGAAGGTGCCCCGTGGTGTGTTGGCATCGCGTCCTGGGTGTGGCCTTTCCTTTCGCCCCGTGTCTCCCGCAGTGGGCTCCGGTCCCTATTCAATATGATCACGTACACTCTCGCGCTGCTCTAAAGAACTTGATTCCTACATCAGAACCCTCAACATTTTGGCCATTTGCCGTGAGCTGATGATACTTCGAAGCCCTTGTTATATCCATTAGGGTGCTGGCAACAAAAAGCCCACTTATTTTGTCAATGAACTGTCCGAGCTGCTTTTTAAGCTGTGCTCCAGTTCTGAAAGGATTCTGATACTTGGCGATTTCAACATTCATGTTCACTCTCTAAAGCGCCCTCTTGCAAGGGATCTCATGGCCAGTCTAAACTCACTTGGTTTCACTCCGCACGTGACACCTGCCACTCACAGATGCGGCCGTACTCTCAACTTGGCTTGCTCATGGGGCATATCGGTAACCACCTTCAAGTACCGCCTCCCATTTCCATCACCAAGCATCAAAGCCGGTTTCAGTAGAGACAGCTGAAACTTACAACAAGCTTACAACAGCTTGCTATAAAGCATACGGGATGATTTGGCCCCATTAAAGTTACGCTATGGCTCAGGCAGAAAACCATCCCCCCTGGTATCCTGCTGAACTCCGCGATCTCAAAACGAATGCACGCAGGGCCCAACGGACTTGGAGAAAATCTGGCCTCATCGTTTATGCCCAAATCTTTAACAGCTCCACCGCTACAGGATGGCACTTGCCGTACCAATCACTTTTCCAGCAATCTGGCTGATACCTGCCTCTAACGTGCGAGGCGAAACGTCGCGAGGT
Organism: Mordacia mordax; assembly: GCA_036362905.1. Lineage (NCBI taxonomy): Eukaryota > Metazoa > Chordata > Hyperoartia > Petromyzontiformes > Petromyzontidae > Mordacia > Mordacia mordax. The sequence continues at coordinate 314,538 of JAZEWT010000027.1, forward strand.
GGAGAGAGGAAGCGATCGACGCGGCTGTCCCGAGAGAGCAGCTTTTCGAAGGAATCATCATGCACCGAGCCGTGAAAACCTACATCGTTACAAAATCTTATTGTTGTTGATATGCCGTTCATATGTTGTTGTTAACGTTGACATACCGTTCTCTCCATAGCTCTGTGCAGTGCTTTGTGACCGCTCGGGTGAAAAACGTTCTAGAAGTGCAATTATTATTATTATTATTACTAGGTGATGCTTGTAGTCGACTGATGGGTTCCAACCAGTTGAGAATAGCGGACCCAGGCAAGTCTTGACTCCTACAGTGTTCAAACAACGTGGTGTCTCCCAAAAAACTGGTGTCGGCTCAGCCTGGCCCTGGTGTATCTCAGTCGTGTCAGTAGAAAAAGTAAAAATTTCTCCCGAACACATGCACAGACAAACACACGATGACAATCCCCCAGAGAGTGAGAGGTGGCGGGGACAACTACTTCTAAAGTAGGACACACCTCCAAGCCTTCCTCTTTGCCACAAAGAATCGCCTGGTCGATTTTAGTTTGCTCCTCCGTCTGCGAAGTGACACGAAAATAGTCAAGCGAACGATGCGGAACAAACGAGGCGGACCATATAAATAAAACAACAGCAAAAGGAGACACAGGATAAATACATTACCCACAACAAGACAGCATGAAACAAATACACACGAGAAATAAAATGATCATGTGAGAGCGGTATTATGATACAGACCATTCTATTTCACGTCAAATGTAAACCTGCTTATTCAAGAGCCCGGGAATTGTTGAACATTTATAATTATTATGCTTGACCCGTGATCCATGTTGGTTGATTGTGCTTATAATGCATGAAAGTCTCACTGAGAAAGATCAGTATTTTTTAAGAGTCCTCCCAAGTAAGAGGCAGTCGTTGATATGCATAATCCTATACATTTATTGACTGACATGTGACGCACAGACTTATGTGACAGACGATGGCACACATCCAGAATTACACAAGAGCCGTACAAGCTGATATACACGCATCCCAAGAAATCTAGAGACTCCAAAAATCAGACTTATAGTGACTCCTGTGTGCACAGCGCCACAGATTCAGAGCTCACAAAAAAACAGAAACGCACACGGACGCCAAGTCGCACAGAGCTCCAGCGGTACAGAGGAAGGAGCTCACCTGCAGCTGAGACCTGCACCGTCGAAGGCTTCTTCGCACGGGAAAGTAGTCTGTGACCTTGTGATTGTGAGCGAGCACTGCCTCCTGCCTGCTCACACACAGCAACACGCGTGCGCGCGAACTCTCGTGTACGCGTGGGGGGAAGCAGTGGCGTCGTGAGCCTGTGGGTTTCTGCAGAAGTCTGTGTGGACTCTGGAAGTCTGCAAGGCTTTGTGAAAGCGTGAGATTTTTTACGCGTGTGCGTGTGTGTACGTGTGTCAATCATCTTGGTGAGTTAACCCATGACACCTGCCTCTGCCTCGTGACATTCTGCCAGTAATATGAACCCAGAAAGCCAAATTTGATTCCCAAAGGAGGCAAACATCAGTGGTGATATGTGAACTGGTACTAGGCCTCCCCCAAGGTCAGCTCAACTTTAAATGATACAAAGGCAGGCAACAAAACCTTCCAAACAAAAGAGCAACAATGATCACCACGTTGTTGTTAAGTTATAAAATGGGTGACACGACTATCACAGATATGACATCATATGCTGACTCGGTGTTTTTCTGGATCCTGGAAACCATAACACAAGATTCTAAAAATTCAAAATAAATTAACACTATCTCTTCCAAGACATCGGGCCAGCGTAGACCCAGGACACCTCTTTGAAGTGAGCCCCCTCTGACTGCTGGCTAGTGGAGGGAAATCTTCAATTAGTGGTGTGAACAAGAAATTGTGGGGCTGCACTTTTACCTTTTCTCCTTGTAAATCAACACAGGTCTCAGGGCAATATGCAGGGCCCCCTTACCTCTTGGCCCGGTTTCTTCGCCTCCCGCCCACTTTATTCCGCGGGAAGGAGTTCCCCGCCGCAACTGGCGATGCCGCTGTTGCAGGCGGCGAGGCCGTCAACGGCGAGCCGATGGCGGTACCAGCGGCAGCCATCGGCGCCGCTGCCGCAGGAGACCGGCCCGTGAAGGGGAGACCATGCCCCGCCGGCGCGGAAGGCGATTTGGTGGCGGTGGCGGAAGCGGAGGCTGCTGGGGGAGACCGCAGCACCGAGGGCACGAGCGTCGTTCGAGGCTTGCGGCTACCCTTACCTGCAGGAGCGCAAGGCAAAGACAAGATCCCCCCGTGTAGTCTGTTGGGGAGAGCTGTGTGTGCGGATGCCCATTAAAGCTAGCACAGCATATGAGGCGCTGGTTGGGCGAAGAGCCATGCCCACCTGTTGCCTTTGTCTTTCCGATGCTGATTTGTACATATCTCACAAGTTACTTATTTACGGCTACACATGTACAACGAACAGGAAGACCTTCAATTACTGATGTTGATATATACAGTGCAGAGTATGTACCAGTTTTGTTTGCTGAAGCTGACATATCTGACTTTTGTTTGGCTCATTTATCTTGATCACCACTTTATCTCATCTCATGGTAAGAAACCGCTTAGTCGCGGTGAGCCAGAGCCGATCCCGGCAGACACAGGGCGCAAGGCAAGAATATACCCACGATGGGACGCCAGTCCATCACCGGGCACTGCGGGCAATTTAGTCTACAAGCCAATTAACCTATACAGCGGCGTGTTTTTTGGACTGTGGGAGGAAACCGGAGTGCCCGGCGAAAACCCACTCGACATGGGGAGAGAACTCGCAAACTCCACACAGAAAGGCACCCGAGCCGAGATTCGAACCCGGGATCTTCTTGCTGTGAGGCAACAGTGCTAACCACTGGGCCACCGTGCCGCCCCAATCCCCCACTTTATAACATTGTTAATTACGTTCTTCAAGCTCTCGTCAGAGTAGGAGCTCACCGACAAAGATGGGGCAATAACGTCGGTGTGAGGGCTAAGCTGTGTGGATCGTCAAATCGCAGGAATGCAAGAAACGGCAGTAGTTTGGAGAAGGCCTTCATCCAATTGTGGGCAGAACAACGACGATGATAATGACCATGAGCCTTACTGCTGTGCGAACGGGTCCCTTTCTTGGGACCTCCTCCCGCCTTGACGGGCGAAGTAAAGGACATGGGGGACCCAATTACTGCTCCCCCTCCGGCTACATTGCCCTCCTCCTGCAGGGGAGAGCGCTGGTGCGAGGTGCGGGACAGTGGGCACCAGCAGGGCAATCGCTCGTTCTCCTGGCGCCGGTCAAGGGCAAGAGGCGGAGGGGGCAGACAGAGGCAGGCAGATGAGGACAGGCATACAGCAACAGAGAACATTGATTAAACAGAGTGACGTAAGACAGGTGAGGAAGGCATGGAACAAATAGAGACAGGAAAGGGTAGCGAAGAAGCAGAGACAGTGGGCAGGAAGGGAAGAAGAGGATAGAGCAAGAGAGAGAGAACACGTGACAAACACAGAGGAGACAGGCCAAACACAGAGACACAGGTAGGAACAATGTTTAAAGTTTACATGAACATCTGAAGGCATTCAGATAACATTTGCAGTTATATGACATATACATATGTAACGTCTGTTGCTGCATATGGATTTAAAATCCAAATCATGACATTGGGGGTTTCCATCTCCACTTTATGCCATTAGCCATAAGTAGAAATTCCACATTCCCCATGGCAGACACCAAACACTTACATACAGCATCTACTATTTAAATAGAAAAAAAAATATTTTACCATTTTTGACAATAATACAATTGTTAAGATCTTAAAATACGAAATGGATACTTTTCATACGGAAAGTGTCAAGTTTGCAAAAAACGCACACACAGGTATGCAAGCTTAACAGGAGCTACCACTAGATTTGATGTGTAGTCCTGAACTGCTTGACTTTTGCCACACCTCGCTAACATTGGTAAGACAAGGCTACAGAGACAGCCATCTCTGGTGTCGGCCAATCAGTTGAAAGGACAATGCATACGACATTGCCACAATCATGTTTTTTTCTTGTTGCAAACTTGCCATTGTGTGAATGGCATCCAGTTGGTGTTTTTAAATCTGAACCCTTATATTCGTCAAACCTTTGCCATTTTCGCATCTGTATACTGGCGATAAGGCATCCATACATCTACCATCTATTTTACCAAAATGATATCTGTTTTATCCACCAGGGTATGGAGATGGCAGCACAATAAAGCAGTATAAGAACAGATAAAACAGAACCTTTAGCATTGCTACCCTTGGGTCAAACTCATCAGTAAAACGTTACTTAAAATACTAGACAATTTACATTAAAATAGTTGTCTACATTTACTCAGAAAAGCCTTGCCGGTGTTCAAGACTGTCAGAAGAGTGCAGCTACGCTGGAATATTTATCCAATTTCTTTTTAATCATCAAGCGTTGCGTCATGTGGGCAGAAACCTAAGACAGAAAAACAGCTGAGCAGACGAGGGAATACTTTTTACAGACAGGCTCATGAGTCAACCTCCAGACCGCACTATCCGGGGCTGGCACCTTCAGCAGTCCAGACGGTCTCGCCAAGAGTTTCAGAATAAATCTTCTTGATCCACCAACCCTTGCATTGAATGCGCTGGATGGCAGGGACACAATATTGCGTTGACATGGGAGAAACTATATTTGGAGACGTAGAAACCTGATTTATCCGAATTGCATACCAGCAAATGCTTGCGAAGCTCAGCGCGTTCCTCACACCGACGTGACAAATGGTAAACGGCGCTTGTCTATGTGTCACGCTCCCTTTCAGAGGGTTAATAATGACTGTTTCGAAGACACTGCATCATTACTGCCGAGATGCAGTGTCTTCCATATGCAAATGCATATTTGTAAATGTGCAGCCATGCGGATGTATAGCTCAACACCACCACTGGCCCAAAGGCCTCCACTAGAAAGAGCTCAGGAGAGCATTTGGCCTACTCTTCCACACTTAGCTACAGCTGGGACGAGTGCGTCCACACCACACCAAACGGGCTGATGGACCAAATGTGGTGCCCCCCCAGCTCAGACACGCACGCTGCACTACACCTCATGCTGTTGCTCCATCTCCACGGTGGCCGTCCTCCGTTGTTAGCATTAAGAGTTCCCATTTGGCTCGAATCACCTGACTCGACCAAGCTCATCTCTTGACGATCACTACTGTTACAACCGCACTACCACAGCCAGTGCCCCAAGCAAGTCCATCATCGTCACCGCCAACGCCCCTGCCACCTCTCCCGTCTACCCGCCATCATCACCTGAGCCCTTCCATGTAGGCGTCCCAGTCCCGAGACGGCCCCGGCACCGTTGTCGCCTAGCGCTCCGCCGGCTAACACGCGTCCTGGCGGGCAGCGCTCGCAGGCTTCCACACGGCTAGGCCTCTCTGGAGGCCGCGGAGCCGCGTTGGATGAAGCTGACGACGGCGGCGGCGGCGCGTTGACGAGGAGAGGAAGCTCAACGGCGGCGGTCGGGGCCGCCGAGCCGCTCCGGTTCCCCCTGCTGTTGCCGCTGCTGTTGCCGCCGCCGCCGCCGCTTCTCCAGCCGCACACCCGTCCATTGTCACACATGTTCCACTGCCCTATCGCGCATGCGTGGACACTGGCCACGCCCCCGCTTTTATACCACGCCCCCCCCCCAGCAGGCCAGCGCGACGCTCACGTGACCGCAGCACCAGCCAATCGGCGGCGGAGGTTTGTGTTTGAACGTGGAGGGGGCGGTTAACGGTTATTCCTCCCCTCCCCCCGCTTCACGTCGACACGTGGTCTGGCGTTTGACCAATCGCGAGCCGCTCACGAGTGTGCGCTCGTGCGTAACGAGTGACGTCGCGGGGGAGGGGGGGCGAGGAGGGCGGGGCGAGGGGGCGGGGCGGGGCTGCGGGAAGACGCACGGGCAGGCAGCCACGTGGTAAGGCGGCGCCTACCAGCCGGACATTGCGTCTCCTATACGTCATCATGGTATCGGGCAATTAGTTAACAGACGATAGTGATGGAAAGCGATGGCGCACAACAACGCACGAAATCCATTTACATGTTTCAATTACATAGGCCTCTGCTGCACTCGCGCTGCTGCTACTCTCCTGCGACTCTCTCCCGCATCTCCTCCTCGCCGCTGCCGCCCCTTCGGCGGCGCGCAGACGCCTCCGCTAGCGCGCCGCTGGCTCCGCTGCCGGCTTGCTGGCATCCTCACTCGGCTCACCGGGTCCGCCGCTGGACTCCTCCTCGCCGCTCTCCCCGGCCGCCACTCGCCGCAATCGGACCCCGCTGACTGCTGTCTCCGACATGAGTCCGCACCCCGCTTCTGACACCAAACTGTGGCGCAACGGCCGCGACTCCGGGCTTGTAACGGCTTAAGGCGGCAACACCACGGCGAGGATCAGCATTCACTCCACCGCGATAGATCAGCCAGCGAGCAGAGATGAGCAGAGACTTCTTGGCTTCCGATGCTTTATTAGCACAACATAACGGCCGGGGTAATCGTCGCACATTGACTCCTACCCCTCACGGGCTCAGCGCGTCGAGCTGCGTGTCGACGCTGCCTCCTCCTTCCAATTCCCCTGGAGAACTCCCTCGCCCATGCACTCAATGCTCCTTATAACTCCGCGGCGCCGTGAATGTGACTCACGCACGGCTCGTTGGTCAATCATTAATCTTGTGCATTGAGTCACCACATCACGAGACACCGATGGCGATGGAAAAGCTATTGCGTTACCATATCACGAGACACCACGAGACACCGCATGACGAGATAAGAAAGCGGATAAATAGCGATGCCCCCTCCGCCTCCTATTCCTTAACTCCGCAATAGTAAACGTTAAAGGCCAACATTTTAAAGCCAAGTTCAAAAAGAGGCAACCGTGTGAATGTAGAAACACTCGCGTTGTTGTCTGGAGTCCCCGAGACTGAGGAAACACTCTGCATGAGCAGGACGAGGGACTGGCGACTCGGCGAACTGAGCCCAGGCTCAGTGAGCAGCATCCTTGACTCTCCCAATTCTCGCAACAATGAATCAACATGAAGCGCTGTGGATATTACATTAATTAAGGCATGTACCAATGCAAAAACTCATGAGCTATTCTGATTATTATTGTTCAACTTGAATAAGGAAACGTTTCCGTTTGGAAAAGAGAAACACCAATGTCCCCGTGATCCGATGAATATATTTTAAAATATGGGAAATTAATTGTTGAATGTCTGGCCGGAAAAAAAACAGGTAACTAAAGTTGTAACTGTGTCCGGGGGGCATCTGGGGATGAAGTTCAGGGTCTCTCGCTGTGAAGTTGTCTCTCCTCTGATTGGTCAGGAAAGTCCCGTGAAGGAAGTGAAACCGCACTGCGTTCAGAGTGATGAGTGTATGACGTCATAGAGGGCTCCCCTCACTTGAGTCCCACTACTCCTCTCTCCCGAAGGGGAGCTCCCCGCCACAGGGTGTCACTGCTTTTCCAATTCAGTTACCGCTAATTCACAAACACGATGTTAACAGCGCCACCAGTTACTCATAGGAGGTGACTTTCATTTACACCCAGCGAAGGGAGCCTGCAGGGGAGTGGTGGCGCAGTGGTTGGCTCACTGCATTGCGAATCCGGCTCCATCTGAGTTCCTGAGTTCGTCGTCACCCAGAAACATATATGACCCCCTTGGGGAGAGACTGCAGCTGGTTTGTATCCAAATACAACTGCTGCAGATTCACCAAGTGGTTAATCACGCCATCGGGCAGAGCCTGCAGCTTGTTGGTACCAAGGTTCAGATGAGTCAGCTGAGTGACTCTGTCAAACATTCCGGGCTCGAGCTTCGTAAGCAGATTGACGCCTAACATCAGTTTGATCGTGTTGCTGGGGATTCCCGCAGGCACAGACGCGAGGCTTCTATGCAAGCAGTCTACAGTTGTCCCTGAGCACGAACACTGCGAGGGACGGGAGACGGTCGAGAGGCGGCTCACAGCGGCCTCCCCTTCGTCGCGGGTGCGGAGTGTTTTTGCTAAGTCATTTGCTCAGTGCACAGAAGAGTAGCCGATTACAAAAGGCGTCGCTTGAACAAACAAAGTAAAACTTTATTTGTCGTCGTAATGAGTCCTACAGGGAAGGCAGCAAACGGGAGGCGCTCCGCTGCTGGCAAACGATCTGCGTTTGTGAGATCTGCTGAGACTCCACAGCACAGACCGGCCTGACTCAACAACAACAAGCGAGAGACACTGCACGGGGTGCTGCTGAGTCTCCACAGCACCCACGCGACTGCAAGGCCAGCGAGCAAGAACGGCTGTGAGGAGAGCAGCTGAGATGCCATAGATGCAGCAGACTCGCCTTGATGCTGATCCAGCGAGACAAGAGGTCTCCTGTACCTATGGAGCCTGAGATGCCATAGATGCAGCAGACTCGCCTTGATGCTGATCCAGCGAGACAAGAGGTCTCCTGTACCTATGGAGCCCTACTGAAGAAAGACCAGCACGCATTGCGGCTGGACATCCGCCACTGCGAGGCGGAGCAGAGTCAATTGGTCACGAGTCGCATTCACGGACGTCCAAACCTCCGATTTCGGTCAAGACGAAATGGTTTCCATCGGACCAATGGACAGCACCTGCAGCCATTGGGGAGCGCTGAATTGGAATGGGGAGGCCTCTGGTATGTGTTGTTCCAGAGGCAGATCGTGCCTACCGCTGCTCACGGAGCCACCAGAACCACTGAAATCATTGCCGATTGGTACAAATCCCGAGTGCAAGCACTTCACAGCGAATGTACGGAAGTACAACTCCTCTTTGTCAATGGCATCGTTCAGAGTAACGCGTGTAATTCGTGAGCAAGGCTTCATGCCAACCTTCAAGATTCAGGGTCAAGTCTGTCATCACAGTGGATCACTCCTTCCTCTTCCCCGGCGGAGACCCTCTGTTCCTTCACATCTATTTCGTGCCCGATCAAGAAAGAGAGGCGCGACTCCGCCTGCAACGCTCTCCGCGACACTCGGCGGCACATCCTGCTGGTCCGACAGCACCACGTCTACGTGCAGAGCTTCAAGGCCGCCCTCGAGAAAATGAATTCAGATGAGTTGAAGGCGAGGGAACACCGGTGTCCGGTCACCATGGGATCTCGGGTCTTCGGACACCTTTGCTCGGGTCTGCACTGCGCACCCCAACAATGTCGAATGCTTCTTCCTCCGTCTCCTGCGTCACACGGTCAGGGCTCCGACATCAATCGTCGCAGCTACCGAGACGCTTGACAACAGCTGGGAATGTTGGAAAGCGATGGCCATCGGCATGCGACTATGAGTGAGGCGGCAAGTTGCAGATCACCGCCGCGGTTGAGAGACCTGTCTTCGATCTTGTTGGCAACATGTGGACTTTCCAGCCCTCCACAGTCGTGGGAGAGAAGACCTAAAAAACCCTCTCGGACGAGGTGCCGAGGACTGCTCGCCGACGGACTCCAAGGTTACAAATCGACTTCACATCTGCGATAGTCAATCAGGCGTTGGTGACGATTGAGGACTAAGTGTTGGCGATGGTGGGGAAGATGCTGACAGACTTCGAACTCTGTGACCCCGAGAGAAGTGGTGGAGATCGACGCGGCTGAGAGATGCTTTGGGAAACGAACCACAAGGTCGATCGCCTCCGTAGATGCGTGGACGAGAATCAGCCGAAGTTGGTGGATGACCAGCGAACTGTGTACGACAAAGTCATTCATCTGGTGGAAGGCGGCAGGTGGAACCGGGAAGACTTTTGTGATCAACCTGCGGCCGGCCAAGCTCAGATACGAAGCCAACATTGCACTGGCTGTGGCGTCATCGGAGATTGCCGCGACCTTGCTGGATGGCGTGAGGACAGCACAATCAGCCTTCAAGTTGCCTCTAAATTTAGTTCGCTCGGAGGCGCCCCTATGCAATATCAGTCGGGGGACCGGGGCCGCAAGGGTTCTTCTGCTGGAGTGTGCGCGGATCGGCTGGGCTGAGTGCACGATGTCCCATAAGCTGGCACTGGAAGCTGTGAAACGATCCCTGACCGGCAGTGTCTGGCGTCTTCCGTCAGACACTGCCGGTCATGCTAATAGCCACTCCAGCTGACGAACTCAATGCATGCTTAAAGCAGTCGCTTCCGTGGAGACATGTGGAGAAGATGACTCTCACGATCAATATGCGCGTGCACGTCCTCGCTGATACCACGGCAAGTCAGTTTGCACAAGATCTTCTCGCGTTGGGAAACGGTCAAATTCCAGTTGATCCTGTGACAAGCACCATATCATTTCCAAATCTCATCTCATCTCATTGGGCGGCGCGGTGGCCCAGTGGTTAGCGCTGACGCCTCACAGCAAGAATGT
>JAZEWT010000027.1:400496-416937 GCA_036362905.1 Mordacia mordax
CCGCAGACCCCCCCCCGTGCGTTGCTGTTTGTACCGAGTGCCGCGTGGTGTTAACCTCGCTGCCAGTGAAACAAAGGCGGCCGCGTGTGGAGCTGGCTGGCCACCCACCCCCTCATGTGCCCAGCTGGCATTCACAGGCGCTAACAGCGCTTCACCCTAAAGTCTGTTAAGGCTGTAACGTTTGTGCTTGCTGATAACGTACAAGGGATCATTGTCTTTTCATAAATGTGTGTCTGTGTCTGAATTTGTGTGTGTGTGTGTGTATATGTGTGTGTGTATATGTGTGTGTGTGTATATGTGTGTGTGTATATGTGTGTGTATGTATATGTGTGTGTGTATATGTGTGTGTGTGTATATGTGTGTGTGTATGTGTGTGTGTGTATGTGTGTATGTGTGTGTGTGTATATGTGTGTGTGTATATGTGTGTGTGTATATGTGTGTGTGTGTGTATATATGGCCAAAGAGATGCTGCCTACGACGTTAATTGTCTCGACTAAATGGCCCGCAGTGCCCTGGAGGTGTTGTAATTTGACTACTACTCCCCGCTGGACAACTGTAAAAACGAGCTACGCAGCTCAACGGTTTCCCCGTCCAACGTCAACACGAACGGACTGTGTGCAGGGCCTGGCGCACATGAGCCGCCTGGAGGAGCTCGAGCACGCCGTGGAGACGTGCAAGGTGGCGGTGCTGGAGGCGTCCGAGTTCTCGGCTCGCCGCGAGCAGGCGCTCGCCCGCCTCGTGCGGCTCCGCATCAAGATCCAGGAGATGAAGGCACGCGGCGGCCGCGTCACGCGTTCCAGTTGCCGCCACCTCGGGGGCGCGCAGAGTCCGCGACGGGTCGCGGGGTGTGGACGGAGTTAAGAGAGATTGGACTGCACGTGTGATTGTAATGATGTAGGTTTTCACGGCAGATTTCCCAGGACGTCTACCCTCCTCAAAGAGATTAATCCTGGGAAAAAAAAACTGGACAGGTGGCAACCGTCAGCTCCCAGAGAGAGGAGCTCGCGGGCTGAGTGCCCCTGACTCGGAATTGGTCACTGACTGCTCCACTGGACTCGTGTGGAGACGTGCAGCGGGAACACGGCAGCGTCCCTCTGGAGCATCTTGAGACGCAGTCGCATTCAAATGCCACGTCGCATCGTTAATAACGACCAATCACAACCCTCCCCGAACTCCTCTCACCCTCATGTCCACCCACCATTCCCTCATCTTCCCTCCCACTACCTCTCCCACTTTTCCTCCTCCCCCACTATAATTCCCTCCCCTCCACTGCCTCCTCCCTCTCCTCCACCGCCTCCGCCGTCCCCTTCCGCCGCCTCCCCTCCACCGCCTCCCCCCTCAGGAGCCGGAGGAGGAGGAGCCAGACGTGAAGCTGCTGCTGGATCACCGCTTCCGCAAGCGGCACAGCCGCAGCGTGAAGCACAGCTGCGAGCGCTGCGGCACTCTCATCTGGGGCGTGCTGCAGACCTGGTACACCTGCTCGGGTGAGTCGACCGGCAAGCCGTTTGCCGGCGGAAACACCACGAGCGTGGAGATCGCGGAGGTCGCGTCCACTAATCCACACGGTGGCCGGAAGTTCAGAGTCAAGGAGGCGGCAACGCCAGAGGCTGTGTTCCTATCCGGGCATGCGCGCCGCGACCACTTCCAGCGCAGCGGGTTCACCGTTACAGCGACGAGGTGGTTTCCATTGACTCTCGTAGAAACCCGCACACTCAAGTCGAGATCCACGAACGGACACAGAGACCTGCAGACTCGCAGTTGGTGGTTCAGGGCAAGGCCATCAACCGACTCAACTCGAACAACCTGCAGTTGAACCGATTATCTTAGAAATGCCAGATCGTCGAATACGAATCTCTTTTGTAAAGTATCTGACGCACACCTCGTGCCACAGGCTGCCACTTTAACTGCCACAGCCGCTGCCTGGACTCCATCGTGAAACGCTGCGTGAGGGTCAGGGTCAGCCACCAGTCGGAATTCGAGCTCCGCATTTGCCCAGAGTTGGGCCTGGACCTGCAGGGCTACCGCTGCGCAGAGTGCCGGGCGCCCATCGCAATCGGTGAGCTGCTCTCTCTTACTTTCCCCTACCTACAGGCAGCTGGCGGCTGCCTGTAGGTCATTACACGTTGTTGCTGATTTGCCGTTCTTATGTCGTTGTTGGTGATGTGCTGTTCTCTCCGCAGCTCTGTGCAGCGCTTTGTGACCCTCGGGTGAAATGCGCTCTAGAAATGCAATAATTACTATATTGCAAACACCATCTGTACTGCACTGCATCCTTCAGCCATTTTCTTAATGGTCAACCATACTGGGCTGTACCCGCTTACTTGGACCTCTGCCTCAAACATCATCTGTTCCCAGTAGACTATTAAAGGATACCCAAGGGATCTTTATCCCTGGTGTGTGAGTGTAGGCTTGGGAGAAATGATCTCCCAAGCAAAATGTTGAAAGAAGGTGATGTCTGTCTGGAGATTCCCCGATATGACATTACAATCGTCTGAAGCACAGAATGAGTTCTGCAGGATTGGAAGGATGCCCCCTTTTTTTAAAGAGGGGGACCACTAGGGTTGCCACTGTAACAACTACAGAGGCAGGGCATCTCACTCCTCGGTGTGCCGGGAAAGGTCTTGGCAAGAATTATTCAACATTGCCTTGCCAGACACGTTGTGGAGAGACTTGCGGACGTAGAATGTGACTTCAGGCTAGGGTGATCCTGCGCTGAAGGCTGGTACAAGCGGTGTTAAGATCGGCCTCTGTGGAGGAAGATCATGAAGGACGCTGCCAGTTGGAGGCGGTCTCCCTACAACAACAAAGGGAGCCAGAGGAGTGACGCTCACAATAACGAGCGGAGCGCCTGGCAGTGAGAACACAGCACGTTGGTAGAGTAGGGAGCACAGGTAGTGCACCTGCCAGTCATCTCAGTCAGGAAATCCATAACACCTGGGTCTGTCCCGTAATCTCCTGCTGACGAGCCTTCGACACTTCACGTGACAGCCTCAATCAAAGTGGCTATGGCCTGGCACAGGCGCCGTGGTGACGTCACCGGCACTCAGTGGCGAATGGCGTTTCTGGCTGCTGTTGTTGCGCAGGCCTGGTAGCGAACGAGGCCCGTCTGTGCGATTACTCTGGCTGCTACTACTGCGCCAACTGCCACTGGAACGACGCGATCGCCATCCCGGCCCACGTCCTGCACAACTGGGACTTTGACTCTCGCAAGGTGAGAACGCTTACCTGCAGAGGTGAAAGGTCGTCGGAGGGGCAAATGAGCAGGTGAGGTGTGGTGGCCATGGGAGGGAGTTGATTTCATGTTCTTCACACGCCCCGCGCACACCCAGACGCCCCGCGCACACCCAGACGCCCCGCGCACACCCACACGCGCCGCTCACACCCACACGCCCCGNNGCCCCGCGCACACCCACACGCCCCGCGCACACCCACACGCCCCGCCCACACCCACACGCCCAGCTCACACCCACACGCCCCGCCCACACCCGCTCACACCCACACACCCACACACTGCGCTCACACTCCCCACTTACGCCCAACCTTCAAACAATGCCGTTTCTCCATCTCTTCCTCTTTATTTTCTCTCAACCGCATCATTGCACTTCCAGAATTCCCCACAACATTCATACCTCCATCCAAAAGCACATCTCTTCATCACTGCCTGTAAACGTTTCTGAGCGAGGCCTCCCTCCTCCTAAGTTCGCTTCCACTTTGTTACGCTCACCACATATTGAGCGTGTTACAAGTTACGCTTTTGATTGAAACCCCAGCGAGCTACGTGAGTAAGTTATGTCGATGTTACGTGTGGACTCGAGGAGTGAATAATGAACGTAATTTGCAGTCATGGTCTCGATGGGCCGGAGCGCTGATGCCTGTGTTTCCTTGACGCCCACCACCGTGCGCCAGGTCTGCCGCTCGAGTCTGCGCTTCCTCACGCTCATGCAGGCCCGACCGGTGATCAACGTTAGACTCATCAACCCGCTGCTCTTCAAGCACGTGGAGGAGCTGGCGCAGACCAAGGTGAGCGGCGGTGAGGGGCGGTGAGGGGGTGGTGAGCGGCTGGGGGCGGAGCTAAACCGCACCATCGCCGCGGATCATTCGGGGACACGACGTCACCGCGTCGTCCACGCGCGGCTGGACTCGACCGCCACGTGCGGCAGGAGTGGCACGGCTTGGTTCTGCAGTGGAAAAACACCCCGGTATCTTCAGATCCGTGCTAGGCTGGCTCAGCTCTGCAGTGGAAATACAAACCGGTGTCTCCAAAGCCGTGCAAAACTAGCTCGGTTCTGTAGTTGAAAAAAATAACCCGGCGCCTCCAGACCCGTACCTTCTTTATCATCAAAGCATGGCTCAGTAATACGGTTGAAAACAAATAGAGCCCCCCCCCTCCCCCCACCTCCCTTCTCTAAATCCACCTCGTCCTGTCGGGAACAGAAGCTGCGATCGGATATCCTGAAGATGAAGCCGTACCTCGTCACCTGCAAAGACGCCCTGGAGTCTCGCATTCTCCTGCAGGTTAGCTCCGCAGCTTCCCCGCGTCTACGTTCAGGCGCTTCCCACAAATTCATCTGCGGATGCCGCCGCCGCCGCCGCCGCCACAGTGGAGCGGCGGTGAGCAGAAGCACTGGAACTTGCAGCCCAAAGTCACCGGTTCGATTCCATCGCCTCCGGCGCGGCTTGAAACAGCGGCGCACGTTTCTTAAATCGCCCAGCTCCCTCTCCTCCGCCCACACCGTTGTTGTCCACCCCCATAACACAGCAGAGGCTCACTCATTGGACTGGCTTCTAAGGAAAGGCAAAGGTGAAGCTCTGCAGTTAACTCAGACCGTTGCTGGCAGAACGTCCTCCACACAGTGGTGCTCATGATAGCCCTGGTGTTGTCCATTGTTTCAACTGCCGCGTCGGGAGATCACATTTGAAACACAGATCTCTAGATTGCAAGTCCAGTGTGCTAATGCGTACAGCACGGTGGCATCTGTCAGCTTGCAAATAACGTATTTTGTAGACGTCATTGTTCTCAATGCTCACTCATTGGATAGAATTGGCAGCTTGTAACATATGCATGTTTAATATGCTTACTGTATTTTAGTTTTTGTTCCAGAGATTGTGACTGGACCTGCTTAGTGAACTCTGTTTCTTATTGCATGCAGCTCTTTTGGAATCTTGCCCATTCAACCGGCTTGGCAACTTTTCTTATCAATTTATCCAACTGGTAGAAGGCTCTATGGGTACTTTTTTGCCAGTATACATATATAAGATTACAACAGGTTTTACCGTATCTGCATAATCGCCAGATTCGGTAAAACCTGTTGTAATCTGGTAGAAGATCTTAACACCTGCATAATCGCCAGATACGGTAAAACCTGTTGTAATCTGGTAGAAGGCTCTCTCGTTGGACTGGCTTGGCTGCTTGCAATGATTACCACTGTTGTCGCTGCGTCCCGCTGCCCGCAGCTGCAGGAGCGGCAGCACTTTGTGGAGAACGTGGACATGTTCTCCATGCAGGACCTCATCGATGTGGTCACGGGGCGGCTCAGCTGCACGCTCACAGAGGTCCACACCACCTTCGCCAAGCATATCAAACTCGACTGCCAGGTCCGCACGCGCGCACACGCACACACACTTGAATGCACACGCACATGTGCTTGCATACACACACAAAAACAAATGTGCCCGTACAGCGACCGGGCATGGTGCTGGCCACTCAACCCCTTATGTTCCGTGCTGGCCTTCGTAGGTGCTAGTTGCTGACATCACTTGACCCTGCAGTCTGCACGTAGACACGTGTGCCCATGTGTTTGTGCAGTGGCGTCGCCCTGGCGTTCCTCCCAGATTCGGAGCACTTTTGGGCTGTCACCTGAGATGTGAAATGCGCATTGGCAGCAGTTCAAGGCACAGATCCAGGAGTTTTGGGTTTAAGCGACTGGGATGAACAACAGGTGTGCCACCTGTGCGCCCCACTCTGCCCACTCCCTGCATTTTTATTCAGCCCAGTGCTCCTGCTCATCGTTGTGAACATTTGCTCCTCTGTTGTCTTAGGGCGACTGCCTCCAAATGCCCAGCAGCTTCCCTCACGAGTGTCGTCCACAATTTATGCTCTCGCTCGCGCTCTCTCGCACGCTCGTGTGCACGCTCGCTCTCTCGCTCACGCTCTTGTGCTCACACTCTCGTGCTCGCGCGCTCTCGCTCGCGCTCTCTCGCACGCTCGTGCGCACGCTCTTGTGCACGCTCGCTCTCTCGCTCGCGCTCTCTCGCACGCTCGTGTGCACGCTCGCTCTCTCGCTCGCGCTCTCTCGCTCGCGCTCTCTCACACGCTCTTGTGCTCACGCTCTCGTGCTCGCGCTCTCCCGCTCGCTCTCCTGTCGCTCACACCGGCGCCCCCCCCCTTGCTCTCAGCGATGCCAGGCGAAAGGCTTCATCTGTGAGCTCTGCCGTCAGGGGGAGGCGCTCTTCGCATTCGACAACCATACGGCCGTGTGTCCCAACTGCTCAGCCGTCTTCCACAGGTCAGTAGCACCAGCAGCACCATCAGCAGCACCATCAGCAGGAGCAACAGCATCATCATCGCGAAGGGCATTATCCAGCAGTGGATAGATCACGATGATGACTGATAACTGAAGATTGTGACAACGATGACTTTGGTGACTGACAGCTGATGACGAAGATGATGATGATGATGATGGCTGTGACGATGGTGACTGGTGCTGTTGTTGCTCTATTGCCGCAGGGACTGTTACTATGACAATGCCACTGTGTGCTCCAAGTGCCAGCGCTTAGCAGCACGGAAGAAATCCCTGCAGCACCTCACACGCGGTGGGGAGGAGGAGGAGGAGGAGGAGGCCCCGGGCGCTGGGGAGGAGGGGGACTCAGGCAGTGGGGGGGAGGGGGCCCTGAGCGGTGGGGAAGAGGGGGCCCCACGTGGAAGGGAGGTTGATGATGAAGGTGACGATGATGGTGACCACTGCGACAATGAAGTTGACGACACACGATGACTGCGAATTAGGAGCAAGCTGTCTCAGTTCAGCAAGTCGCTGGGAAAGTCTGCAACTGTTGGCCAATCATGAGCAGGAATCATTCAACGTTTGACTCATCACGAGCGAGCAAAGTATTGCCTAATCGCGAGTGAGTGGTCGACACATTGTGACCGCTTGCAGGCCACTGGTTTTGGGCTCTTCACGTTTCCTTCCCCTTGTTGACATTGTCTCACTCGCGAGGTCTGAGGTTCCACTTCGGACATCCGGGCAAAATGCACAGTGGCTCCCATGAGCAGTGACACGATGTGAGTTCCTGAATTCAAGACGAACCTTCATCAACACTCGGCGCTCCTCGTGTGAATTCACAGAGACTTTTGACGACGAAATCCATTCCCTCTCACCCCAGCAAAATTGCCCAGCGTTGACCCCAACGATTGCTTGTGGCTGGGACCGCGTTTACATGGATGTCGTCTCACTTGTGGGATCGCTTTCGGTTTTCCTCCGATTCAGGGTTGCAATCCAATTTCAGGATCGGTTCCTTGCTCGTCTCGTTCGTATTGCGTCTCGATTGTTTTTGCCCTTTGCACAGTGTCATTGGCTCCGCTACCCTCGTCGGTTACGTGTCGCGAGGTTTCGGTGACGAGAAGGCCGTGGCAGAGGAGGCAGCCTCGCGTTGTTGGGACCCCACTTGAAGAAATAGTCAACGGGAGCTGTGTTCGTAGCGGAAGTTAATCAAAGCACGCCTTCGAAATGTGAAACGCAACTAAAAAGTAATGTGAATCTAGCACCGCGGAAATCGTCAGGAAAATTAATGTCTCGAGGAAAATAACGTCATAAAACCGCTGGTGGTGATAAGTGACTGAACACAGCAAGGTCACCGGTGACAGAGCACTTTCTGCCTGGTGCTGTATTTAAGGTTGGCCAATTGCCAGCTCTGAGTAAGAAGTAAATCGGGTTCTGACTGTTTTGCGACCAGTCTCGCTGTCATATGCCGAGCAGGTGAGAATGTGCTGCCCTGACTGTGTGAAGCAGGGGTCCCCTGGGATAGCTCTGGCCGTCGGCTGCCGTGAGCCTCTCCCGGGTGCGCAGGGGACCCGCCGCTCTCTGCCTGCACGAGCGTTACCAATATAGTCTTCACTTCGTGACGCCGCGGCGCCGGCACAAACGAAAAAAAACACACGAAGATAAATAGATCACTCGCTGCCGACACGTTGTGTCGAGTGAGGTTACCTGCTCCGAGTCCTCTGCGAGCCGATAAGGAAATTGTGTGTCTGGGAAATGTACGGATGTCGGTTCTCATGGCTCGATGCATGATGCTTGCTTTCCAAAGCTGCTCCGTCAGGAAAGCGGTGTCGAGCGGTGGCCCCGCTCTCCTTCCCGACGTTTCGCCTCCCACATTGTCGGCGTTCTCAAGCGTTGCAAGGACGCCTCCGATGAGGCTTCCTCCAACGTGTGAGAAGAAATGTTGCGCAGCGGAGTCTGAGCGCTCGCCATGGCTCTCACGAAAGATCAGCTTTTGGGAGAGCAATTTTATTCAGGAAATATTGTGCGTGTGGTTTCGTCCGTCTGGTGTTCTCATACAAAATCTTCAAGCCAGTGGTTCCCAACACATCACTCGTCACGCAGCCCTAACCTGAAATGGCTGCGTTTTCCTGCCCGGTTGTAATAATAATATTTGCACATTTCTAAAACGCCTTTTCATCCGAGGGTCACAATGCGCTGCACAAAGCTATGGAGTGAATGGCATATCAACAGCAACACGAGAATGAATCAAAAACGTAAATAATGACTAAATCAATGAAGGACATCAATTAAGATCAAGTAGTTCTTAAAATGAAGGAAGGAAGAGGAGTTCCTAAGTGTTCTACACACAGGTCAACAGCGCGCTATCATCCAAGCACACAGCAGTGAGTAGCATCAACAGTCCTAGCCAAAGGACTTCAAGGCTTTACGCAACAAGTGAGTCTTGAGACGGAATTTGAAGATGCCCAGGGACTCGGCTGAGCGAATTTCTAATAAAAGTTCCAGAGTCTGGGAGTAACGCGGGAGAAGGCTCTGTCACCCATCGAACGGAGGTGCGATCTGGACACATGCAGCAAGCCCGCATTGGTGGATTGAAGTTGTCATCTACAGGAGGGTACCTGAAGTATGTCACGGATGTGTGTCAGAGCAGTGCAAGTGATACCCTTGTAGGTGAGAAGTAGGGGTCATCAATTCAATCCTGTATATAACCGGTAGCTGGTGGAGAGACACCAGCACTGAGGATGTGTGATCGTGGATCGGAGTGTGGGTGAGGATTCTAGCAGCTGCTTTTTCCGCACGTTTGGAGACGATTGATAAGGTGGGCAGGGATGCCAGGAATTCGTGAATAACAATAATCGATTTGTGAAGAGATGACAATGTGGATTAGCTGTGGAGTATCGGTCGTAACAAAATGTTACGCGGCCGAGCTATATTTCATAGATTAAAATAGGCTACCTTCGTCACCTTCCTGATGTGTCTTTCGAAGTTGAGTAAGCAATTAAGAATAACTCCTACACTCCGGACTGCCTTAACAACGTCGAGAGTCTGGTCATCAAGCATCGCATGGATGTGTTCAGCTTTGGACGATTGGTGCAGGGTTCCAATAAGCAAAACTACTGTTTTGTCGCCATCTACTTTTCAGAAATTTGAATTGAGCCAGGCCTTCACAGGTCACCGTGAGGACGACCTGCGAAGTCCAGACGCGCTGATGGACGGCTTTGCATGGGTATAGATGTGGATGTCATCGGTGTAACAGTGGTAGCTTTGATTGAGGCTGCGCGGGATATGGCCAAGTGGTTGTAGATGCTGAAGAGGAGCGGGTCGAGGACTGAATCCTGAGGAACACCAGACAAAACGGGATTGAGTTACGTCCACCAAGGATGACGAACTGCTTGTGAGCAGCGGTGGGAGCTCAGCCAGTGCAGGGCACAGCCAGAGACGCCTATGCCCTCCAGTACTAACAAAAAAACCTTCATGTACAGTTATACATTTACACATCATTAAAACACACGAGATTTAACTAATACTTGACAATTACATATGCACACATAACGCGTTTTTATTAATGATACCATTGTAATAGCGGTGATTTCAAGGTGTAACGCAGCGCACAGTAGTCCGTTCACTCGCGAAGAGACGGCGGATTATTCTATCGTGGGAGCAATCACAATCGGGCACTGCAGTCGCAGGGTGGGTGTTCTCCGGGGTCTCACGGGTCAAAGCCAAACTCTCATTGAGAATGGAAACGGCCAAACATTCCACTCTTACGGCACCCGACTGACAAAGTGTTGAGGCCCACCGAAGCTTAAGTAATATTGCATCATTTATTTGTATTCATATTTAAGCGTCTCGACCTTTATACATGTACGAGTCCTGTGGTTCGAAATGCCCAGTACAGTCCTTGTCTTTGAATAATAAACATATGAAGTCACTGAGCTGGGGTGGTGTGGCGGATGCACTGTCGTTCGTTTACATCTGTCTCAATATATCTCCCAATTGTATTTATTGCTCCACGTATCTCTATATCGCTATGGCCCTGTGTATCGGCGAACATCTCACGATGGCTCTTGTACATATCGATGGCTCGACAATGTGTCTGCATGTCTACGTGTGTCTGTGTCTGTGCATCCCTGTGAACGGCTCTGTTGCTCCATGGCTGTCATTGCCTGCGAGTCTCTCTCACTTTGGTGGTCCGGACCACTCGCACACGAGGCTTAGCCTGACTTCTGAATCTCTGACCTGGTGCACCGTAGTCCACTTGAAAAATGGCGACGTCAGCAGATTGGCGAGAGGCCTATGCAGAGTAAACTGCAGAGGCTGCGTTAAGTTCTGTGACCTTCATCAAAGCACAATAGTGCAGTGGCAGCAACACCACAGTGGTGGCAAATCGGTTTCCCAATAATCGTCACATCGTCAGCACGAATCGCAGCAACCGGAATCATCTCACGGAGCGGTCCGAGGTTATGCACCGGGTGGGGCAAAATGTGGGTAACCCGAACTCTTCAGAGATCTCCTGGCCAGCATGAAAGTGTAGATCAAACAACCGCGTATGCAGAGTTTCCACATCCCAGCACACAAAACCCTGAATATATAATGATGATAAATACAATGTATAACGCGTGGCACATTGATTCCATTTCTAACGCAGTTATTCGGAGAGAGAACGACTTTGAGAGGCGAGGTAACCTGCAGAGGGGGGGGGGAGGAGGAACATTCAAGCCACGTGGTTAGCCGGCGCCAACTTGCCAGACACTGCGTGCTATTATATTATATATTATCCGGACCCGAGAACCTGAAGAAAACCAATGGAAGAGAGAAGAGAACAGACAGCTCTGATTTGCTGTTCTTATATCGTTGTTGCTGACGTGCCGTTCTAACCACAGCTCTGTGCAGCGCTTTGTGACCCTCGGGTGAAAAGCGCTCTAGAAGTGCAATGATTATAATTGTCTCAGAAAGTCGCCCGAGACGGAAATCGAACCGCCTCGCTCAGGACGCATCGCGTATTGAATAAGCGAGCGAGAGAGAGAAGGCTGTACTCTGTATAAACCACACGTGGAATAATAAGCTTGGTCCGTGAACACGGAACTCCCATGACAGCTGCTTCTCAAACAAGGACGCTCCTGCAGATGTCAAACAACTCCATGCAGGGGCGCTCTCCGCTATCGCGGCCTCGAGCGGCGGCCGCTCCCGCTGGCAGTGGCGGGACGGAGCCCTTGCAGCGCTGCGCCTTTGTCTTGTCGGAGGTGACGTCACGGCGCACTGTAGCGGCACGGGGAGGAAGCGCGCTGCGGGCGAGGCGACGTCTCGCCGTTCCCATGGCGCGACCGGCGGGTACCCTGGGGGCATCGCGCGTTCAACCTGACTCGCTCATCCTGGACGCTCGACTCTCACCAGACTCTCACCCGGCTCACCCTCACCAGACTCTCACCAGACCCTCACCAGACTCTCACCAGACTCTCACCAGACTCTCACTCGTCTCACCCTCACCAGACTCTCACCAGACTCTCACCAGACTCTCACCCGGCTCACCCTCACCAGACTCTCACCAGACTCTCACCAGACTCTCACCCGGCTCACCCTCACCAGACTCTCACCAGACTCTCACCCGGCTCACTCTCACCAGACTCACCAGACTCTCACCAGACTCTCACCAGACTCCCACCAGACTCTCACCAGACTCTCACCCGACTCTCACCAGACTCCCAATCAACTCACTCTCACCAGACTCCCACCAGACCCTCACCAGACTCTCACCAGACTCTCACTCGTTGGGGAGTGTGTGCGAGTCGCGAGAGGAGCCAGGACTCTCACCAGACTCTCACCAGACTCTCACTCGTTGGGGAGTGTGTGCGAGTCGCGAGAGGAGCCAGGACTCGCGCCGAGAGAGCGGGCTCGGCGCGAGTCACGCCGTGGTGGCGCCGTGGTGGCGCCGTGGCTCAACCAGGTGGCGCTGGACGCAGAGGAAACACAACGGGGAAGACACGTGGAGAGACACAGACACGTGGAGAGACACAGACACGTGGAGAGACACAGACACGTGGAGAGACACAGACACGTGGAGAGAGACAGACACAGGCGGAGAGACACAGACACGCGGCGAGAGACAGACACGTGGAGAGAGACAGACACAGGCGGAGAGACACAGACACGCGGAGACACACACACAGACACGCGGAGCGACACAGACACGCGGAGAGACACAGACACGCGGAGAGACACAGACACACACAGACACGTGGAGAGACACAGACACACACAGACACGCGGCGAGAGACACGAAGACACGCGCCATCCACCTTGTTAACCCGAGACCCAACGCAATTGAACTTCTTGCTCTGTTGTTGTTCAGATGCCGTTCTCTCCAGAGCTCAGGTTTGCAACAAAAAAGCACGGAGGTTATTGTTGTTGATATGTGCAGCTCATATGTCGTTGTTGTTGCAGACATGCCGCCCTCCCCAGAGCCTCTGTGCAGCGCCTCGTGACCCTCGGGTGAAACGCGCTCTACAAGCGTAAATATTATTATCCCTGGCCCCAACCCCTGCCGGCCCCAACCCCTGCCGCCCCCGGGGCAGGTGTCGACGCCCTGCGCGCGCACGCGTACTCGCTGGCCAAGCACCTGTCCGATGTGTCGGTGTTGGGCATCACGCAGAGCCTGCTGAGCGCCGGCGTGCTGAACCAGCACGAGTGCGACGCGGTGAACGTGAAGCCCACGCCGCTCGAGAAGGCCTCGGCCCTCACGGCGACCGTGATACGCAAGGGCCGCTCCGCCTACCCGCACTTCTACGCCGCGCTCGAGGAGAGCGACCCGGCGCTCTACGAAAGCCTCACCGGCAACCGGGGTGAGCGGCTCGCCCGCCCGCTCGCTCGCCCGCCCGCTCGATGGCCCGCTCGCTCGGTGGCCCGCTCGCTCGATGGCCCGCTCGCTCGGTGGCCCGCGGCGCTCGCTCAGTGGCCCGCAGCGCATGCTCGATGGCCCGCCCGCCCACTCGCTCGCACGCTCGCTCTCCCGCTCGCTCGATCGCCCGCTCGCCCACGCGCCCGGCCGCCCGCGCGCCCGGCCGCCCGCGCGCTCGCTCAGTCGCTTGATCAGCGAGCCGGTCAGTTTGTCGATCGGTAGCATGAGTGCTCAGTTGGTTTGTCGATCAGTAAATAATAATAAGTATCACAGCAGAAGGTACCCAGTGAGCTTACAAGCTCGAGATGTGGGATTCCTGCGACACAACAAGCTTCCGACATGGCCAGCGTAAGAACACATACATTCAAAGGGCAGCTAAAGTTGCAGCAACAATCTCTGCAAAAATGAATTTTTTACCATAATCATAAACGTAAACAGTCACACAGACGATCCCACAAATAAACTCACAGTACCAGCTTGTACAAAGACGCCAACCATAATAATGACCGTAGCTCTCAAGATTGCACAGCACAAGAAAATAATAAGACTCGTAGTTAAACGGCACAGCGCTGGCACGATCTTATCCCCCGCGCTTGTCACCGATCCACCTTCACGTCAACATTAAGATTGCCATCGTTGTCTCGCTCTGATTGGCTGATGTCTTACTCGCTCATCCCTCTCAGTTCCGCGTCGCTCTCCAGAATCCGATCACATCTCGCGCGTGGGCAAGCGTACGGCAGAGTGGCACCGGTGGGTTGAGGCTTAACTGATGCTCACGACACCTCTCTGCCTCGACAGCCAGAAGACAACATCCACATCAACGGGCCTCGGTCACCACCGCTCCTTCAGGTGTGAACTCCTTGACAGGGCAGCGGTGCCCTCACAGAGCTCCGTCCCATGGCCATAGTGCCCTCACAGAGCTCCGTCCCATGGCCATAGTGCCCACTCGGAGCTCCATCCCACGGCTGTGGTGCCCTCACAGAGCTCCGTCCCATGGCCATAGTGCCCACTCGGAGCTCCATCCCACGGCTGTGGTCCCCTCACAGAGCTCCGTCCCATGGCCATAGTGCCCACTCGGAGCTCCATCCCACGGCTGTGGTGCCTTTGCGGAACTCTGGCCACGCAGACTGAATCCCTGCCCTCGCAACGCTGCCCCTTTTCCCGACCCTTTGCTCCCTTCGTCGTGTTCGTCTCACTTCTCATTCGTTCGCTCTCTACCTTTATTCTCTTTTTTCCTTATGTACACTTGACACTGCTCCTCTTCTCGTGTTGCACCACGGGTAAACATCTGCTGGCATCGCACTATGTCACGTGGCGTCCCGACAAGGCGCTTCAGAAATACAAATATTGTTATTATTATTATCACGGCAGCCATACCAAACGGTGTGCTTCCGCTGCCGGCAAATGATTCGCTACCGCGCGGGAGAGGAAACCGCTGACACATGACGAGAGAGAGTTGGTGTCTCGTTGTTGGCGCGCCGTCCTCGCCGCAGCTCCGTGCAGCGCTTTGTGACCCTCGGGTGAGAAGCGCTCTGTAAATGCAGTTATTATTGTTATTATTCACGCCATTCTCAGAGCGCAAGCCCATCACAAAAGGCGCCGTGTTTTAGAGACGAGTATAATCTGCAGTAGGCACACAGCAGCGGTGATGATTGATTGATTTGATTTTAATTATTAAATTCGAGGCCAATTTGTACCGTTATGCTGGCACAGGTGGCTTACTTACATTCAACCATTTCCCAATATATGTATTATAAACACTGAGAGAAAGTCAGATCATATTTGACATGTTGTTCTGCAACGATGTGTATATTTTTTTTAAAAATTGTTATTGTTGCTGATTTTCCATTCTAATGTCGTTGTTGTTGAGGTGCCGGTCTCTCCGCAGCTCTGTGCAGCGCTTTGTGACCCTCGGGTGAAAAGCGCTCTATACAAATGCAATTATTATTTTTAATATCACTTGTTTTTGGGTGAAGAGATGGCGGCAGACTTAGCGAAGTGACAACTCGGCAGTCTGCCTGATTGTTCTCTTTCGGTGCCACAGTCACTTACATCATCAACTCCGCCATCACGAACTCGATCGTGGGATCTGAGAACGAGATGAGACTCTCCACCCCAAATCCTGTGGCGTGTCGAGGAGGTAAGGCGCGAGGCCACGGGGTTCGTATGGGCGGCGGTGAGTCAACCACTTGCTCTGTGGACATCACTGCAACCGCGAGCTCGAGATGGAGCCGACTCCATCGTGTGATTGGCCGTTTGCAGGCGTCGGTACGCTGGGTAATTTCCTCGCTGCACCACCAGTCGCTGGGTTGTGCGGGCGATGGCTGGGGTTGCACGATTGCGAGAGCCACCTGATTGTGCAACCGATCGCCTTGCTCTGGACTGGGTTGCTGAGCGGTCATAGACGAACCACACTCGAGCACCACCCCCCGGTGTTAGAATCGCGGACGCGGTTTCCAAATCGTGATTGAAGTTGCTTCGAAGTGCTGGTCTCATGCGGGTCACCAGTGGTCGCGTTCTCCAGTCCTCACGCAGTCCATGCATCACCTCTCTGCACGTGTCTTGCTCCGTCCGCTCGGATCTGTGTGTGTGGGTGCGTGCGTCCCTGTGCGCGCGCGCGTGACCTTCATTGCTGCCCACTAATGGCACTTGTCAAGGCTTATGTGGGGGATCTTCGTCTTTACGCTTGTGTTTATACGGCCCCGCGATTGTTTGTGTCCATGTGTGCGCGCGCGTGTCTGTCGAGATTCCTCATCGTCGAACGCGTGCAGCGGACAGGGAGAGGAGACGGCACCCTCGATGAGCGGGGGCTCGGACGCATCACGTTGAGTCTTCAGCCACCGTCTGTGCGCACTCCCTGCTGTCGCTCTCCCTGCTGTCGCTCTCCCTGCTGTCGCTCTCCTGCTCTGCACGTCAACTCTCCCACCTCTCGGCTTCCCGACCGCACATCTGAGCCCATTCACAGCTCCTCCGCCGTCTCATCTCATCTCATTATCTGAAACCGCTTAATCCTATATAGGGTCACGGTGAGCCGGAGCCTATCCCGGAA
>JAZEWT010000027.1:477743-490774 GCA_036362905.1 Mordacia mordax
GCTCACCGCCGCCCGCTCACCACGTCTTCTCACCTCTATATCTCCCACCTAGAACTACATCCGCTGCTGCTCCTGTAATTGCCGTTTCTGCAGCAGTAGCTGCTGCTGGTGATGTCGCAGCTTTTGCCTATGTAACGGCTTCTGTCATTGCCACGACTGCTAAAGTTGTTGCTGCTGCTATTGTTGTGACTAATATTAACATTATATCGCTCATCACCAGCATTGTGGCCATCGCGAGCGATGCAATGTCCGTTGGTGCTGCCGTGGTCGCCGTTGTCGTCATTGCGTTCCCTTGCTCAGGACGCGACTCGCTCACGCTGGTGTTTGTGGAGACCAAGAAGGGGGCCGATGCGCTGCAGGGCTTCCTATGCTCGGAGGGCTACTCGTGCACGAGCATCCACGGGGACCGCTCGCAGCGCGACCGCGAGGAGGCGCTCAGCCTCTTCCGCACGGGGCGCCGGCCCATCCTCGTCGCCACGGCGGTAAACCTCCCTTCTTCCTCGCCCCGTCCAGCCTCCACAGGGTCGTTTTTAAAAAGGCGTCAAACGAACGCGGCTGCTCGCGCAACCGCTGTCCGGACCACTCCGCGGACGAGGTCGCCGGCGTCGTTAGCGCCGACCGGCCGAGCAGCCGGAGACGGCGCACACGACGCGCACCGGCTCGCGCGCTCGCGACGGAGCACTCGTGAGGGCTGCGCTTCTTGCCACAAAGGAGCGGACTGGCGACCCCCGCTTAATCTCACCGACCTCCCCACACAGGTGGCAGCGCGTGGTTTGGACATCCCGAACGTGAAGCACGTCATCAACTTTGACCTCCCGAGCGACATTGAGGAGTATGTCCATCGCATCGGACGTACGGGGCGCGTCGGCAACCTGGGTACGTGCACGAGTACTGCACTACCGCTGCCCACAGACCCCCCCCCTCTCCCGTGGCATGTACACGGTCCATCGCTACGTATGTGTAGCGCGCCGCTCAATTGGGCTTCTTAATTAGCAATTAACAAATACCCTTATACTTGGACGAGCCGCTTTATCAAACAATAAAAAAATATCCGTTTACGTCCACCACTCCACCCCTCGTGCAGGCCAGGCGACGTCGTTCTATAACGAGAAGAACGAGAACATGACACGGGAGCTGCTGCACCTGCTGGTGGAGGCGCACCAGGAGGTGCCCTCGTGGCTCGAGACAATGGCACAGGAGCACCGCAGCAAGCCGGCACGCGGACGCCCCAAGCGGTGACCGCAGCACCCGCTCGCGAGTCACCGACGCCACATCAGCCACCGGCGACACCAACGCTCTCCACGCCCGCCAGCCAGCCACACTGGCACACCTCACCAACCAACCACCCACCAACACCGCAACATTCACCACAGCCACCACCTTACTACGACCACCACCAATGCCATTGCCACCGCCGTTACAAGCATTGGATTGTGCTCGCACTAATGCATCATTTATAATTCACACACGTGACAATTCACGATCTGCGAATGGTAGTGGTGAACTTGAACTGCGGTGCACCGTCCCCAGTGTTATCACCAACCCATGAGTTTCCACGGTTATCTTCTGTTGCGCCAATTCTTTTTCCTCATCCACCAGCTTTGCCGGAGGATTCGGCGGACGAGACTACCGACAGACGAGCGCTGGTAGCGGCGGGGGCACATACAGCGCCCACCAGCGTGGGGGCCCGCGGGGGGCCCCAGGCACCACGGCAGTGTGCAACCCTGGCATGGTGCGCGGGGTCGGAGCCGGGCAGCCCACACGGGGGTTTAACCGAGGTGAGAGATGGGGGAGGGCGGTGGGAGAGTGGCAGTGGGGGCAGGTACGACAACAACGGCCTTTCGCTACGCAATAGCGCTTGTGCCAACCACGTGCGATTTGAGGCAAAAATACAAACGCACGTACGTATTTGTTCACGGGCACACAGGTACTACGATAGCTGTATTGTGATTATTTAGCAAACGCCCTTATTCAGAGCGACTTACATCACCACAGAGGTGAGGCGAGGGGAAGGTAGCCATGCATTCAGCCGGTGCCAACATTTCCGGAACACTGCGTATCCCAGCCGACAGAGGGCGCGAGGCGGGCGGAAACCCAGAATGGGACGCCAGTACCTCACAGGGCACACTTTTAGGACAATTTACTAAGCAGGCCAATTAACCTCGGCAGCAGTGTGTCTTTAGAAGTGCGGCTATACAGACACATGTGCAAGGACAGACACAAGGACCAAGATATGGTCACAAGTACAGGGACAATTATGGGGACCTTATTGTCCATATACAAATGAAGAATAAAAGATAAAAGGTGTTTCTGTTTTGGGCAACAATATCGGTGTTAAGATGTTCAAACGCAAATGATGCCAAAGGTGTCTGAGACATTGAATGTTCAACTGCGGTGAGATGCGAGGGTTAAGGTCCGTACGCACGCACACAGACACACACACACCCATACACGAACAATAGCGGCATGTATGCAGACAGGGATGAGTGAGCCTGTGGATATACGTGCGGTTACATGACTTGCATGTATCTGCCAGTCATCTCATTTGCATGCCCCGAGTCAACCTTGCCGGACCTTGCCTAACCTTGATGCCATGTTGATCGTCACTGCCTCTTAGTGGCGCATTCCATCTGGTATCGCTTTGTGTGTGTTTGTGTGTGTCATGTGTGATTATGTCCGCACACACCTGCGTACGTAATGTGTGTTGGCCTGTTTTTCTACGTGCGTGACGCGTCTGTCTTCTGTGTTTGTGTGCAGGTGGCTATGGGAACTTTGGCCACTTTGCCCCACAGCCGATGCCGGGCGGGTTCCCGATGGCGTATGGGACCCCCATGGATTGGTGGACCAGTTAGACCGGCCCGGTATACGGCACGAGTACACAGCCAGAGTACACAGATGAATAACACGAGCACACGGTGTGAGTACACGGCAACGGCACGAGCACACAGCCTCAACACGAGTTCGCAGCGGTGTGAGCACACGGCACCGACTTGTACGTGGCTCGAGCACACGAGCTAGCGCAGCAAGATTAGCATTGTGTACACGGCGAGACGAGTACACGAGCACGGGGCGTGAGTAAACAGCCGCAGCTAGCGCAAGCACAAATTGCGTAGTAAAATGATAGAGTGCGCACTGCGGAAATCATGGCTCGGGTGTACGAGGCTGACGCACAAGTGTGCAACGGACACATTACATACAGACACACAGGCGTGTACACAAACGTACTCACATAAGCATATGCACCCACGTACTTGTGTGTACACACGCGTACACACGTGTGCACACGCACGTGTGCAAACATCACTTCACGTTTAGACGCGCGTATACACTTACATGCGTACAAGCATACACACTCTAGTACACTTTTGCAAATGCTTGCATGTACGTGCACACATGCTCCCCTCCAACCTTGTACTCGTGTTTAACAAGAAATAGTTTAAACGTATAACAAGTACCAACGCCTAATCTTTTCTTCTTCTTCTTCTTCATGATTAATTCTGATTTGCTTATTAAAGTGTTACATTGACTTAGCTGCGTTTGAGGTTAGAGTAGCTGTTCCTTAAGTAATTACAAAAAACGCGTTTCGCTAGCGGCATAACGACGAGGGGACACAATTTTTTATTTTGTTCTTAGATTCTTTTCTGTTTTTCTTCGATGCAACGTCGAAACAAAAGTCTCGCATGGGGAATCCAACCGATGCACTCACACCTCGGGAGAGGGTTTAGCCCGGAACGGTGACGCAACGCAGAGTGGACCGAACGGGCAAAAGCACCGC
Source organism: Mordacia mordax (assembly GCA_036362905.1). Classification (NCBI taxonomy): domain Eukaryota; kingdom Metazoa; phylum Chordata; class Hyperoartia; order Petromyzontiformes; family Petromyzontidae; genus Mordacia; species Mordacia mordax. The sequence continues at coordinate 481,519 of JAZEWT010000027.1, forward strand.
CACACCACGTCAAGTACGGGGGGGGAGGGACTATTATCAGTGTCGCGACACCTGTCCAAAGTTTGATGCCGTGGAGAGGCGTCAGCATATAACGTTGCTCCCACCGATGATTCCCGCTGCTTGGGAATATATTGACAGCTTCAGCTCTTGACCGTTCCCTGTCCCCGCAGCCCTAATCCTAGGTTCAACTTTAACCCTAAATCCTAAACCCATGACAGGCTGAACCAGTGTAGCCTCATTGTGTTACAAAAAAGCTGGTTTAGCCTCGTGTGATTATAGCGGCAAATGAGCCACTGCGAATTATAAACCAATCGGCAAAGGGTTATCGTTTGCTCGCGTTAACGAGAGGGGAAAACGAGCGACAGAGAGTCCGAGGCACTTTGCAGTCACACATGCAGACGCACAGGATGCACATGCAATGTGACGGGGCATGGATCAAAGACACTCGAGATGAATGCACTGGTGGACGCGAATACACGCTGACATGGGTATGCATGCATAGATAAATAATACCGGGCCTGTATAGAATGACACAGGCTAACACACATGCTACACAAACACTCGCAGAGGGTATACACATGACAAACAGCACATGCCACATAGGACACAATACAAATTGCACGTGTCCATCCACAATTTTGCATGAGTGCAACTGTCATTGACAAATATTAGCGTAGCAGTAAAGGATTTTTTAAAAGTATAGCCATTTTCATTGCTCTGCTAGCACCTCTGTCTCTCTCTCTCTCATGACACACGATACCAATGTTGGGTTTCGTCGAAACCGTTACCGGGCGGCAGGAGCAAACACCCGTAAACTTTCAAAATTCCTGAAAATCACTGCTCTGCCGCGCTAAAGCGGTGGCATCGAGGCGGTGGTGGTGTGATCGGGTGCCAGTTAGCGCTAACGCGCGCGCGCGCACACCCTTTCCTCCCACGGATTCTCCGCGCTCACCCACACTAGCACACACCTCTGCTCGCACCGTGAACGCTGTCAGGCATGACAGGACGTTCTCGACAGGTGTGGTGGGCATACGGTGCAGTTGGCGGAGTTAACCTTTCCCGGCAATTGTTAGTTTGTATCCCAAGCTGTCTTGGATTTTGCCGTTCCAGTTGAGCCGTAGTGGACTGCCTGTTCCACAGCGGGCGAGGAGGTAGTGGTGGTGGTGGTGGTGTTGGTGGTGATTTTCTGATTGGTCAGCGAGCGAGGTTCCGCTTGTGCCAACAGTATGTCGTCGGCAGGCCCCCGCTTGGGCGTTCGTTTGTCGGTGAGAATAGTTGGTCTGCGGTCAGGCAAGTGTCTATCCGCCGTTGTCGACATGCCGGTCGTCTCCGCCAAGGTGTTTGTGTCTCTTGTCCGTAGTGTCGTCTATCGGATCGGGCACGGCGAGTCGAGTCGCCGGATGATTTGGATTCACGGTCGAGGTGTTTCCGTCCACGGTTTAGATCCGCGGACGTTTTTTTGACTTGGTGAGGGGAAACGTGCGCACTTAGCTGCCACCGTGACTTAACGGCACCTCTATATTACACAGATCTTTTAAAAGAAAAATCCGACTCGATTATTTTAATGGGAACTTTGATCACAACTCTTATTGGTGCGATGGTGTTTTTTTTCTTTTGTCAGGTTTTCCGTTTTTAAGAATCCAAAGCTGTGACGCTGCGTGTGGCGTCATAAAGGGTATGTGTTCGAACTTATCTGGCCGATATTGCGGCCAATGACCTTGCCAGAGAGCGGCTGTGTTCATTTGTGAGATTCTGACCGTGTTTAGTCGTAAAGAGAGAGGCGAGTGTATTAGGTGATGGCACTAACACGCACACGTACTCACAGACAGGTTTAGACACACACACGGGGCTATAGTTAGGTGTCTTAAAAAAACAAGGGTCAAGACGGAAAAATACCACATGTGGTGTTGGAATGGACGCTTTAAATGCATCCGCAAATAATAATGGATAAAAACAAAAATAATTAAAGATGTAAGAAAAACGGGAAAGTGCGCGGAATAATACAATATGAAATTTAAACGCGACGAATATAAACGCAAGATGGTGAGAATGACGTGCGACCCCAGGCAAGGACCGTCGTGGACTGTTGACCATCCCCAACGTTTCCGCAAAACAACCGTCGATGGAACGAAAAAAGGTGTTTAATGGAAGCGTTACCACGCGAATCGTATCTCTTCCGTTTTCTCTGTCTGCCGCGTCGGTGGGGCAACATGATGGAGTGGCTCGGAGCACCGCTTTCACCGCGAGCAAACGTACGAGTGCAGTAGAATAATTCACATTAAGGATGACGACGATGGTGACCCATCCCCTTGCCAATTAACCCCATGTAGTCCTTCAATTTGAGCAAATTAAAGCCGTCGCTTGGTGACTGCGTATGACGTTACGACGGTTGTCATTTTCGATTCCGTTTTCGAGCGTCAGTCGGGCAAGAGCTAAACGTGGTCGTGAAGTTCTGGCGGTTTTCCCACCCTGACGATTCATCTGTTCGTCCAGCGACTCTGTGCTCGAAAAATCGCAGAACTGACGTGACGGGTGGATGTTGCCTTACTCCATAACAGGCTTCATGCACGGCCTGCTTTGCGTCCTTGTTCAAAACGTGCACTTTACGGCGAACAGAACAACCGAGCAACCTTGCTGATGCAGTACAACTGCCCCCCCCCCATCCTACAGGTGCCTTAGTTGGACTAGTCGAGTTCTCAGATCCTCTCGGATGAGCGGCGATAATCAACCGCAGACCCTAAGCAAGCACGACCGTTAAGACGGGCTTCTCCCATCACTTGGGACCAATTGTGATTTACCATCGAACGTGCGATTCGTCTTGGCTTACCCGAGTGCGCATCGTTAGCCATTCTGTGTAATTAACGGGTTTTCAGCTGTGGGTTTGGCGTTCTTGGAACTGCAGGCATCTTCGAGGGGTTTAAGGCGAGGCAAATAGGGTCACTCTAATGGGGAGCCATGGCGAGTTAATCCTAGCTGTTAAAGTTCTTCATCTCACAAGAGTTGGAAAAGTATACAATGCCACTTATTTACCCAGGAACGCGTCACCGACTCTTACGGCTGGTTTTCAGGAGGGTTCTGAGATATTTGTCCAATTTCATTTACAAATGTTTCAGAAACTCAAGAGAAACCATATATATTAGTGGATAGTGTTTATTAAGCCACCCACAGATGTGTTAGCAGCCCACTTGTCCTACAACCTCTAGATTTAACAAAATTCTAGGGGGTTTTTTGAGTCCTGGAATTTTATTATGTACCACAGAAATATGCTGAATTAATCAGTTCTTAGGTATTAAATCCCTTATTCAAATATTTGTAAACGCTCTTCATCAGTGGACTTGCAAAGGGCTGTTGATTGCATTATATAGCCTTTCATTAAGCCAGTCGCCCCTTGTGGCATATACCTGGCTGCTGGTCGTGTGCCACCTACTCCAGACTACCAGCCATTCAAAAAGTACATTGTCATTGTCGTCAGCTTTTAAGAGTGTGGCGAGCCTGGTCTCGGCCCGGTCACCGATGACCGCGCACAAAGAAAAAATGCACTTCCATTTCTAAAGCGTGTTAACGAAAGGGCCTGCCTGTTTTGAATTTGTTCACTTTGCGTTAAGTTTGTAAAATGTTTCGAAAGGATGCTGCAGCGAAACGACGATAACTGCTGCGGGTTTGACACAGAGGCACCGTCTGTTTCTCCATCATTATCGGGAAGGAAAATCCTAGCGGGAATGTTTGCGATTTTTTTATTTGTTACACAGCCTAACGCTTGCACTTGCGTTAAACCCTTCCAAGCCCCCTTCCTGTTTCGATAGCGAAACTGAAATATACGACCGTATAATTCCTAATTCGCGCGATATTTAAACAAAAATCCAAAAATGCGGCCAGAAGGAGGTATAACGACGCTCCCAATATGAATGAAGTTTTCTCTAAACGCGTCGAGTGTATGTTGTAGGAATCGATACATCTCGACTCGTGTGCGTTCTACCTAATCGGTTCGCGTGGTCGACTGCAACCACAGGCCGCTGCATTCACTGCGATGTTTACAAAAAGTAATCGATAATCGAATCGAGGTGCGACCCTGAATCGCGATAATCCATCGATTCGTCGCCAGTGCGTGGGGCAGAGGCGTGAATCGTTTCTTCAACGTTAGCAGTAGTTGTAGCAAAACAATGGCGGTGAGAGTGATTTTTCTTTTGTGTGTTAGATGCAAACAAGAATGGACAACTGTAATCTTTTTTTTGGCGAAAGATGTAAAGATGGCAAGGCGTTCGTCACCTGAGCCACGTCCGTTACTTGAGTTCATTTCTTGGCCAAAAAAAAATGCCTCCGCAGTGGTAATTGTAAGCAGCATTAAGCCTTGATTAACCCTCGGGTGTCCGTGGGAATATTATCAGCTTGTGGTTTAAATGCTCTTACCTAAAACATATTTGCACGTGTGGGCTGGTTCAGTCATTGCCTGCTCCAAATGGAGGGGCCTCTGAATCGGCGGCGCCCACTGAACCGCGATGGACGGACATGGTTTGGCGTGTAGACGGATTACGCTAGCAAAGCGCTCATTGAACGCCAGCGAAATACGGCCTGATATCCGTTCACTTAGCGGCTGCCCCCCCTTCCTCCCGTCGTCATCCCGGATAATCGAGCGTTGTTGACTATTTCCAAAACTGAAGCAACGACCACACTTTGTTTATAAGGCGCGAGTATTTATATCTTCGCGAAACGTTTTTTTATTGGAGGCTAAAGCGGACGAGACCGTCAACTTACTTGAATTGGTTTAACCTATGACCTTGCGCGCTGTTTAAAGAAGTGACCTTTTTATTATTACGTGCTCACACCGTTGTTTAAGCTTGCACCAACCTTGCGTTCGATAGAAGTTTCCTGCCAGACTGCGTCATCGGAGAGGGAAAGATTTAATGTGGTGCCATTCGTTGAAAAAGGTAATTTAAAAAAAAGGTGCTCATGCCACTGGTGGCAGTAGGGCCTCCGCTTGAGGGAGCTCTAGAGAGAGCACCTCTGGAGGATATTTAAGAGTAGTCATGCTGATTATAATGTCATTTGTTTCGTCTGAAGAAGCTGCATCGAGTCTCGAGGCTCTGTTCACAGCAGGTTGCCCTGCTATGTTGGGGATGTTTGGCCGATTATCGTTGTTGTTATGTATTTTTAATTGACGATCGCTTTGGCTTCGTCAAGGGGGTAAGAAACCGGAGAGCCCGGAGAAATTCTACCCACGTGTACGCACAAGGAGGTAATAACAACACTGAACACCCCGCTATACGGACTGGCCGGTGAACCATTTTGCTGTTCCGCCATCCCCTGGCCATCTCCAGGAGTTTGACAGCTCGTAGTGATAATCTCTGTGACTCAACTAGTTGTCGAGTTAGTGGTGCGTGTTAGTCTAAGTTAAAGTTAATAGTCTTGATGTTAAATGTAACGAGGTTAGTGTCGGTAAGCGTTAGGTTTGGGGTAAATAGGGTTTGAGAGGGTTGGTATGGATTATTGATTTTAAGAATAGGGTTGCTAGTATTAAGGGTTGAGGAAAAGGGTCATGGTTATTTTGCAGTGTAGTGTTCGGAACAAGGCTATTGGTATTACTAGTAATGTTTATGGTTTAGGAGTCAATTAGGGTTAGCTAAATAGGGTTAGTATTGTGAATGGTAGTGTTGGAAGGGTTATGATTAATTGTAATAGGCTTGGGGCTGTTGTTTATGGGGTTGTTACCGTAAGTGATAGGATTAGCATTAATATTAAGACAACTTAATACTTGCAGCTCGTGTGATATGTGTCAGGGTTATGGTTTAGTATTAGGACTAGGAATATGACTTAACCGTAGTGTTCTTAATGTTAGGATTCTGAATTAGACCTGTCATGGCCAGGTAAGGGCTATTATGGTTGCGCATTGAAGCAGTGCACCAATGCTGCGACGTCAGGTTAGGGCTCACAAGATTGTTGACATTTTATCACTAATGTCATTTAACTTACAACCCGGAGTCCGTATAGTTGAGGCTTAAGGGGTCAGCGCTCCAACATGCAAAGCAATTCGCTGCACATGACCTGTGCACGCGTGTGTACATTTGCACAGCCTGGCACATATGTTTATACACACACACACATACTCGTGTGTGCGCGCGCGCGCGCACAGCAGTGTGTGCAATACGCTGAGTGCGAGATAGTATGGGTGCTGTGTGCCGGTGGTGCCGTGCACGCCACGCGGCGGTGTGAGGATGTGCAGGCCGCGCACCGTGCATGCGCTACGGCGCGTACAAGCGTACACCGGCGCGGTGTGTGTATTGCATACACTCGGGAGTGTGGTGCGCACTGTGCGTAGTGCATACACCGCGATGTGTGCGTACAAGTGCGTGCGCTGACATTGAGGCCTAAGCTGCCGTGCAGCCAATCTGTGCCCCATAGCGAGCTTTGCCTTCGAGATCGGATTTCTTATCTCTGCGTTTGAGCCTTGGGACCAAACCCCTCGAATTAACTCCCATTTACCACCAACCCCCCCCCATCCATGTTGCAGTCGGATCCTGTGCGCTCCGGTTGTTAGCAGGGCATTACTAATCACAACCAAAACTCCCTGTCGAGTCGACTTAGCTCAGTCATCATCAACGTCCGTGGCGTGACGAGTACACCAAGCATGCACCAGTGACTCTTTGTGCGGTCAACATAAAGCGTGCCATGGGAAAACTTGTCTCTGCCATAGGAATGTAGAATTTCCAACACTGGCTCAAGTTCGACCGACGGAGATGGGCGCCACAGAATGCTCATTCAACTGGGGAGACACTTTAACTTTTTCTAAATTTCAAAACGAAAATGGGAACGATGAAAAACGAATAACCTCCTTTTTTAAGCTGCCGTTTTTTTGTACGATGAAACACAAAGATAGTAATTTATTTTTTGCACCTGAGCGAGAAGCCCGTGTGGGGCAGTTGGCGTTGCGAGCGTGGTGTTTTATTTTTATACAAAAAAAAAACCCCAATAACTGGAGAAGCGGCTCGGGGTAGGGTCTGGCCGCCCGTGACCTGCGCGTGCGCGTGACCTCGCCGTGACATCGCGGCCACAGTCGCCACCGCGCAACCCGCGTTGTGTGTTCGTACCACAAAGAAGCGCTGCCTCGTTCCACTTTAAAACTCGGAGCTGCAACGGTTTGTCCTCAAATAAATTCAACCCGTCATCGTCAACTCCTTTGTTCAGCCGAGCTGCTGCTGTCGTCATTGGAGAGTCGCGTATAAAACTACGAGAGTTAGCCGTGCAGCAGTCACCCCAATACCGAATCGACAAAGGGGTGCAGTGCAGAAGGCTCGTCGAGTTTAATTCGTATTCTAGAATGGAGCCTAATTCTAGTGCACTGTCAGAATCATTAGTCATTTCTGATGCCCTTCTCTCTCATAGATATGTAGTCCTCGTGACATCTAATGCAGAGCCCTTAGCATGTAACGTTGAACTCCAATACAAAACCGTTGTCAGACACAGAACCTTAATCTCGTCCAGTACAGTTTCTTAAATCCACTCAAAGGAAAAGCCTTCATCTCATCCAATTCAAGACAAAAGATAAGAACCACCATCAAACGCTATAATTAATCCTTGACCTATCCGCTGCAGAAATTCAACAATTCTGTACAAAACCCAGCATCATAATCCATGACAATATCCCTCATCTCATTAGGCTGCCGGAGCCCATACACTATACTGCCAGTTTGGCAAAATTAATTAGCCATCAATCTTATGCAAATCCTGAAAAGTTTTACCAAGGTGAAAAACCATTTGGTTTGGCATCCGAACTAAAATCCTACCACGCGATCGCTCATTTGCAGACGTTGCAGCTCCCGTGTTTAATCTCAATCGAACCACGAAGTGTGAATTTATTTCATGAGGTTGGGTTCCCATAAGCTCAAACTTTAGGGTGAAAAAGTTGAGGGTGGGTGTTTAAAGATTAAGTAAAGAAGCTGGCACGAAAGTTCACATCGGAGCAAGTAAAGTTATTATTCCCGCATTCCCTTTTCTACACGAGTCTGGCCAAACGGCTGCGTGGCGTGCCTGCGTAAGTACATGCGTGCAGTGATTACATAACAGGTGGACGGCATCCTTTATTTAATCAGGTGCGAGACTTTTTAGATTTATCTTTTTTTTGCAAGGGAGGCACTGATGGGCAGAGGACGCTTGGAGGTGATTACCGGTGTTTTCATTCTCAGCTCAGTCGAGTGCTGTTAACGCAGAAGCACGTAATGGTCAGCTCGTGCGAATTATGCCACAGGGCTCTTAAACGTCCCCATCTGAACGGGCTTCGCACTTGTGTAAAACGAAAATTCGCCCCGCGTGAACCGAGCTACCGCGTGGCTATACCTGGAGTCGAACTATGCTCGGTGGTAGTAGTGGCCATCTGATCACCGCTGCGCCACCCACCCAGCCAAAACCCTGCAGTCAATTCGGCGGACTAGAGACTGGGGCTGGTGTCGGTTCGTCAGGGTTGGGGTTGCGATCATAACCCTGACGTGGTGTAGCAAGGTGGTAGCGAGCTTTGTCAGGGTTATTCGGGGTTAGTCATACATTACCATAAGCCATGACCTGTTTCAACCTGGTGTTGACCTCGGTCAGGTTTAGAGTCAAGAGTCAGGGCTATTGCTGTTCATGCCGGGCTGGCATGAAGCAAGCATGACAGCCACAGCCCTGTCACTGGCCAGACATGCGTTAGAATTGAAAAGTCCAGTCCCTGTATAAGACACCTCTCTATATATACATATGTAAGGTAATAAGGAAATACTCAGCAGTCGTGCAGAAATCCGCGGAGGCACTGACGCCGTTTAACAGAATACGCTTTGGTCGTCGGGAGCTACATTGCCGCCGTTTGCTTAGTAAATTCACGCAACAGTAAAGGTTTACTGGGATTGGGCAGGAACCGACAGTTCAGCGGCGATTGTCGTAAGAACGCGATTTATTTTTTTTCCTCCCCAAATTTCAGTCGCGCGGTTCGTCGACGATAACGGAAAGGAAAAGGTCGCTGGTTGTGACCACGAGTGATCTCACTTTAATGGACTCGTTCAGTCGAGTGCGCGAGACGAACGAGAGCGAGATGGCACGCGCATCTGCGGACTTTGCGACTTGATTCCTATGAAGATGAAAACAAATGTCCTAAATATTATTTGCGCGTGCACCGTAACTGAAACAACACACGTCAAACAAACAAGGACTTAGCGTTATTTTCTGTTAATGTAAGAGTTATAAATAATTGTCAGGGGTGTTTGTGTTGGCGAGGTGGCCTGTGATTTTAGTA
>JAZEWT010000027.1:555188-569635 GCA_036362905.1 Mordacia mordax
GGGGGATGGGAGGTGAGTCTCAACGGGCAGCCGAGATGGGACACCCAGGATGGAGGAGGGGGGGGGGATTCTAATCGGCCTTGAGCCTCTGGTTGGTCATGCGATAGATGAGGCTGTCACGGCCCGGGTCCATGTTCCACATGCCGTAGGAGACGGCGATGACGGCCAGAGCCATGGCCACCATGAGCCACAGCACGATGTTGAAGACGACGGCGTAGTTGTAGTTGTAGGCGTACGCCAGGTTGTACGGATTCTTGGGGTCCACCTGATGTTCTCACACACACACACAAAGATAAAGGTCCCCCCGGTAGCATCACGCAGGCTGCTGGGGCAAGTGCTATTGGCGAGTATGTCTATGAAAGTCAGCACGACCTCAACTGCTGAAGTTGAATCCTCTGCATTATGCGACTCATTTAAGTACGATTTGGCGGAGGTTGAAGCCCAGGACTGGAAGCGCAACGTGTGGTGAGCTGCGGTGTGTGTGGGGTAGCCTCTTCCATGCGCTGCCGTATTCTGCCCGAACATGCTGCAGTGGCTTTCCACGCATTACTGTGTGCTGCGGCTAGCTCTGTGTTGCCGAGGCGTACGGTACTGTGTACTGCGGTGTACTGCGGTGTACTGCCGTGTACTGCCGTGCGCTGCCACGTGCTGTCGTCGGCGCCGTCCCCACCGTGCTCTGCGCCGCCTGCTGCTGCAGCACGGAGCGCGCCCGGCGCAGCGACGGCTCCGACTCCACCGCGGCCGCCGCGAGCGCCGCCACCACCGCCTCGCCGCCCCACACGGCGGACGCGTCCTCGGCAAACTGGTGGCACAGCGAGCGGGACCGCGTCGCCGCCGCGACCGTTACCACGGGGACGGCATCGCCGCGGGCGACGGGCGCCGCGCGACACGAGCGAGCGATTCCGTACCAACGGGACGGACGCGGCCGCAAACGAGAGGTAGAAGACGAACCGCGGTAATAACGTCGAGTCGCGGAGAGACAAGAGGGAGAGAGGGAGAGGGGGGGTGGCGTTACCTGGTTGACAGCGTGTCCCAACATGCTCCTCGCCTCCTCCGCCTGCGCAGATCCTTCGCCGTGGCGACGCAGCACTCCCAGCAGCCCCGCCAACTCCACGGCAATCACGGCTGGCGAGGCGGGGCTAGCGGAGGACACCTGCACACAGAGAGGGGTGCAACCCCGTGACAGCGGAGGTCACAGAATCGTTTCCTGAAGATAGAGACATTGTAACTGCTGCGCTAGTGCTATCCCAGCCAGCCCAAACTGCTGCAGACAGCAGTGCTCAGCACAAGGCAGACTACGAGTGTCTAATTTTAAACCGACACACATGACGATGACGGTCGTGGCATCAATTGATGACTGCTCAGCAGAGCTGCTCTTTCGGGATAGCCGTGTCGAGCGCTCCGCCGATCTCCTTCGCGACGTTTCACCTCCCACGTTGGAGGCGTCTTCGGGCGTTCTGAGACTCGGGCGTTCTGAGATCCTGAGCGCCTGAAGATGCCTCCAACGTTGGAAGCAAATCATGTCCGCGTATGCAAAACGTTAGAGGAGAGCGGAGGAGCACACGGCTATTCCTAAAGAGCAGCTTAGTTAAGCAATCATCATGCACCGAGCTGTGGACACCTCTATCAGTACGATGAGCAAACCAGGGGACGGATGATGCGGATGGGAATATCATTGATTAATTCTCGCAATAAGATGATGATGATCATGAAGATGGCAACGTTGGCTTGGGAGGCCAGTGAGACAAGAACGAGTTCAAGACGAGTGGGAGGAGAGTACGAAGAGGGGAGTGAGAGCGAGAGGGGAGTGAGAGCGAGAGGGGAGTGAGAGCGAGAGGGGAGGAGAGAGGTTGGAGAGAGTGGACAGGGAAATGTGTGAGGAGTGGGCAAGAGGAAGAGGCGAGAGGTAAGAGGTAAGAGCCACGTACGGCCTTTGCAAACTCGTGTAGCAAGCGCAGCTCCAGCAGGAACTCCATATCCTCCTGCGCACGGCATGGACGCACGGACACACAGAGAAAGGCGTCGCCCAGTGACCCCCCGAGGTGTCCCACACACGTGCACGACGCCTACCTCTCCAATCGGGATTCCTCTTGCACGCGTCCACAATTCGCCACTAGGTGGCGCGCTCGTTCCGCGAGAATGCCATGCAGGTGAACGAGGACGCCACAACACGGGGGGTAAAACATCAACACAGAAATAGACGCTCAGAGACAAACACACAACGTCCGCCATTCGCCACTATGTGGCGGTGGCGTCACCACGGCGCCTGTGCCAGGCCAGGTGCACCTTGAAGCCACGTTAAGTGTCGAAGGCTCGCTGACAGGAGATCACGGGACAGACCCAGGTGTTATGGGTCGCCTGACTGAGATGACTGGCGGATGCGCCACCACCCATGCTCCCTACAGTTGGCGCGCGCGCGCGCACACGCGCAGGCACCTTCACTGTGACGTTCAGGGACGAGCCGGGAGCGATGGCCGTGTTGAGGTTGCGAGGTCTCAGGTTTTCCCACTGAGCGATGTGAGAGAACGCCTTCCCGTGTCCATTCATGAGCTGTACAGACACACGTAGACAGAGATCCCCCATGCAGCCTTTAAGCGACTGCTAGGCAAAGCGCAGATTGCAAGCACATGTGAAGGCCAGCACAGTACATGAGAGGATGATTGGCATGTGAAGGCCAGCACAGTACATGAGCGGATGATTGGCATCCTCTCATGTACTGTGCTGGCCTTCACAGGTGCTTGCAATCTGTCTCCACAGGGCTGACGACACTGGACTGAGTACTGATTTCAAGCAGAGTCGGCACAGGGGAAGCCCAGGACCTTTTTAAATACTCACCACTTATTACTTGTGATCGGGAATCAAACTCTTATTGCTGGGTTAGTCGTGCAGCATACTAGCCACTGCGTTAACACTTGCCACATCAGATATTCAAAAGTACCACACCATGCCGGCTAGAGAAGGGATTCCTAAACCCCGGTGATCGCCATTTCTGACCAAGGCAGAGTTCTTTGCATGTGTCTGAGTCACGCCAGACAGGTACTGACTAACGGCAGCTGCTCTAATGGCCTGTATGAAAGAGGTTGTCTGGGGGGGGGGGATCTGTGTGGGATTTAATGAAGGGACCGGTACATTTTACTTGTTGTTTTACAACGATGTGTATTTTTTTTTTTAAACCCCAAATTTTTTTATTGCTGATTTTGCGTTCTGGTGTCCTTGTTGTTGGTTGTGCTGTTCTCTCTGCAGCTCTGTGGAAAGCGCTCTATAAATGTAATTATTTATTTATACCCGACGAGGCAGTAAACAAACTGAGAAGCAATTTGAGAGATCACCTGCTGCATGGGCGAGTACTCCAGCATCAGTGAGTCATCCCCAAAGGACGACTCCAGCGAACTGCTCACCCACGACAAGTCCACCGGCACCGTCTACTCCGTGTGCACACGAGGGCACGCGCGCACGCATGCGCGTGCACACACACACACAAACACAGATGCAGCAGTAACATCATTAGTAGCGGTAACAGCAGTAGCATGAGCGGTGACACTGGTGTGATGCGTGTGCATGTGCACACACACGCACACGTGTGTGCACACACGTGTGCGTGTGTCTGTCCGTGTGCAAAAGAGGTGCCAGATGCCATTAGGAAGTTGAGGAACAACAAAGGGAACGTGCCACAGGTGCACGTGTGTGTATATATGAGCACAGGTACGCGTGTGCACGTATGTGGTTGCGTGTCCGTGTATGTGTATGCTCCTGCGTATGCTCCTGCGTATGCTCCTGCAGGCGAGACTGTGGTGGCTTGCTTATGTAGCCCGCATGCCCGGCCATCGCATGCCCAAACAATTTCTGTTTGGCTGGATAGAGGGGGCTAAGTGGGCCTGGCATTGGTTGGAGAAAACATGGACTGATGTGGCACAGGAGGACCTGGAGCTGAGTGGACTCGCTGAGGACTGGTACCCAGCGGTGTCAAGAAGGACCTGGAGTTGAGTGGACTCGCTGAGGACCGGTACCCAGCAGTGTCAAGAAGGACCTAGAGCTGAGTGGACTCGCTGAGGACCGGTACCAGCGGTGTCAAGATTGAGGGCGGCCGTGAAGGACGGTGCGGCGCAGCTGGAGGCAGTCGCCCTCCAATAACGGGCAAGGACAGAGGAGTAACGCTCACAACAACGAGCGGAGAGCAGGGCGGCTGAAGCACAGCGAGTTGACGGAGTCGGGCGCACAGGCGGTGCATCCGGGTCGGTCCCGCGACCGCTTGTCCGTGAGTCTCCGACACTTAAACGAGGCCACAAAATTCCACCTGGCCCGGTTCAGGTTGCGTGGTGACGTCACAGCCGCCGAGTGTGACGAATGGCGGTTCTTGCTGTGTACGTGCACGCGCAGACGCGTGCGTCTGTGTGCCTGCGTGCAACGCGCGGGTGCGTACCGCGTGCGTGTGCCGGTGCGCGCGTCTGTGTGCCTGCGTGCAACGCGCGGGTGCGTACTGCGTGCGCGTGCCAGTGCGTGCGTCTGTGTGCCTGCGTGCAACGCGCGGGTGCGTACCGCGCGCGAGTGCCGGTGCGTGCGTCTGTGTGCCTGCGTGCAACGCGCGGGTGCGTACCGCGTGCGCGCGGGGCGGGCGAGTGCGTGCGCATTACGTGAGCGACGCGGTACGAGGCGATGGCTTCGGGCAGCAGCCGCTCGTCGGCCCCCAGCAGCGAGAGGAGGAGGAATGCGCGCGGGCGGCGAAACACGTCGCCCGCCGCAAGGCCCGCCCACGAGAGCTCCTGCGCCGTCATCAACGTACCGTCGTCAACATCGTCAACACCACCGACGTCGTTGCAGCAGCGCCACTCCCACCGATATCGCCAGGGCCACCACGACCACCATCACAACCGCAATCACCACCACAACCACCTTGATTCCAAAATAAATCCTGTTGCCTTCATCATCATCATTAAATGGTCCGAACATCATCCCAGACACCACGACCAATCAATCAACATCACTGTTGTTGACGTGCCGTTCTCTCCGCAGCTCTGTGAAGCGCTTTGTGATCCTCGGGTGAAGAGCGCTCTACAAATGCAATGACTATTATTATTGTAATGGTGTAGGTTTTCACGGCTCGATGCACAATGATTGCTTCGAAAAGCTGCTCTCTCGGGACAGCCACGTCGATGGCTCTCTCTCCTCTCGACGTTTCGCCTCCTCACACGTTAGAGGCATCCTCAGGCGTTATTATTATTATTATTACTACCCACGACCACCATCACGGAAACACCCACCATAACAATCACCATCATCACCGTTTGGCGCCACCACCACCAACACAAAAACAACCACGACCACCGCCGCTCATTAGGTGGCCCCCACTGCAGCCACCGTGGCATCCCCACGAATAATAATACAACAACAACAATACAATTAATAACACCCGCAAAATTCCGCAGCACGTGCGAAACAAGACGCAGATCCGGAGGTGCGGCCCCACCTGCTCCACGGAGAACCCCATGGCCAGCGAGACGAGGTCTCCGACGCGGTCTCCGGGCAGCAGCGCCTCCTCGTTGGCGAGCGTCACGTACGCCGGTGCCCGCAGCACCAGCAGGCTGTCCCCCGCGGCAGCCGCCGACACCGGGCCTAATCGGATGACAACAACGCGCAGGGTGCGGCGGCGGAACTTGGGACGGCGCGTCGGCGCATGGCAACTTCGTTCAGAAGCGGAGGTCAATTCGGTCACGAGCAGCGCCTTTAGGAGACTAAATATAATAATAATAACAGCTCCAGTGCTTTTCTGATATGTGCTTGTGCAAGGGCACCGATCCTCCTCGACACGTGTGACGTGGCTGCCATTGAAAATATGGAGAGGCATGAATGACAGTGGAAAAGTGAGGAGAGTCACACTCCATTCACAACGAACTGTGTTATTCTACTGGCGTAGCGAGGAATATTATCAAATGTAAAGCATTACTGGTCTTAGCATGGTCACCAATGCCTCACATGGAGACCTAAGCGATTAAAATAGAGAAGCACTGAGTTATGATTAAAGTAGGCTCCCAAGCGTAGAGAGTTGATGCTCTCACCCTGGTTATCAATGACAGCGTACGCAGAAAAATGCAATCACCTTTCAATTTGTTTGTCAATTTGTTTGGCTAAATTCGATCTCTAAGCATTATAAAATAAATAGGCTGACGGTCAGAGGTGTAACCTCCAGTTACAAGTCAGTCACTCACTCTACGCTGAAAAGGGATCATTGTCCATCATGTAAGTGATCGCGCATGAATCTGTTACAACCGAGTGTAAACACAGGATTATGAACAGCCCTGTGCGAATCGACTGGTGGATGAAGGCCTCCCGATCCTGTGTTATGAAGGTTTTTTTGACCATACTTCACCACGCTGGTCAGCACAGGTTGGTGACGGATGAAGCCAAGACTGGATCCGGCACTGTCCACCACTGATGTGAGCTATGGCTGGGAATTAAACTTGGGTCACTGGATGTTTGTCAGTACAGTACAGCGCAGCAAAACCCAATGGCCTGTACATGTTCATGTGGGTACATGTGTGTTTCTGTACATATCCGATTGTGCTCATAAAGAGCACTTACTCCAAAAAGGCTACACGGGGGGGGGGGGGTGTCTTGTGTGTGTGTGTATATAAGCACATATGTTCACATGTGTGTATTTTGCACCGGCAACAAAACCGGCGTGTGCAATGTGTTGTGTGTTGATGGTATCAGCAACCGTACTCGCTCAGGTCCGGCTTAATCCCAACTCTGGGCTACAAATACCGGCCACATTCAGAGAGCGCCAGATCTCGCCAGACAAACTCCTTGCGTTCCTCTCTCCATCAAGGAAGGGCAGCCTGCCCTCCACGACCCGCTTCACCCTCACCCCATCATCATCATCATCATCACCACCACATTCGTTTTCAGCCATGATCAATCCACTGCTAACGCGAGACCGCCCCAAGCCGTCGGCCCCGCAAACCAACAATCCACATTAGCACGTTCACCCAGGACGCTCTTATTTCCTTGCTCCATCTCCCCGGTGCACGTACTCATGGGAGTGACTGCTGCCACCAGTTAATATTCTTTACCATCACCATTTAACTGCACAATTCGATGCAAAAGAACCCGATTGCTGGAGTGCTGTGCCGTGTATTCTAGTCATCGGATTTTGGCCGGGTACTCCGGTTTCCTCCCACCATCCTGCCTAGGTTAATTGGCCTGCTGATTAAATGGTCCCCAAAAAGTGTGCCCTGCGATGTACTGGAGTCACATTCTGGGTATTCCCCCGCCTTGCGCCCTCTGTCGGCCGGGATAGCTTCCGGCTCCCCGCGACCCTGTACATGATGAAGCGGGTGTTGATAATGAATGCTTTATTGTGTGATTCCTTTCTCGATTTGCACAGGAATGCTCCGCTGCGAACCAGAGCAGCCACGCACACTCACTGTCTCACAGCTTCATTGCCAAAGTCTCCAACTATGGAAATCTTTTGTTGCCAGGATAAAAATGATGAAAATTAGTTCAAGTGCTATCCAAGGGTGGTTACTGCAGACTTAATGCCTTGCACAAGACGTCTATTCGGTGTTCAAAGACCGTAACTACAGCATAAACTCACAATATGACTTGGAAGGCAAGGCCATGCAACTTGTGACGGTTACTCTAGAAATTATTAACGGTGGCTTCATATAGCAATGGTGCTGATGGTGGTCACTGTGTGACACTTTATTAACGTTATTGAAGTGTTGACACTTTATTAATTGAAGATCCTTCCTCTCACCCGCAAGGCTGTTACTCGCGCTGCTCCGACATACATCCGCGACCTACTTCAGGCACCCTCCTCAACACAATTTCGATCTTCCAATACGGCCTTGCTGCATGTGCCCAGATCGCACCTCCATTCGATGGGTGACAGAGCCTTCTCGCGCGCTGCCCCCAGACTGCGCAACTCCCTTCCATTGGACATTCAATCAGCTGAGTCCCTGAGCATCTTCAAATCTCGTCTCAAGACTCACTGGCTCCGCAAGGCTTTCAAGTCCTCTGGCTAGGGCTGTTAATGCGGCTCAGTGGTGTCGTGCCGGGATGATGGCTCGCTGCTGACCTGCACCTACCCTTCTCTCCACAGCTCTGTGCAGCGTTTTGTGACCCTCGGGTGAAATGCGCTCTAGAAGTGCAATCATTACTATGAGTGGCATTATTGGTGGTGGTGACGGTGGCAGTGGTGATAAATGGTTGTGACGAGGATGGCAACGGTGCATTGCGGTGGTAGTGGTGCAAACGGTGAGGTAAAGGTTGTGGTGATGATGGGTACACGATGATCATGGCAGCTGTGGTGATGCTAACCACAATCGCCACCACCGTCAACCCCTTCACCACAATATTCACTCAAATGACGACACCGCAACCATAATTGACGATCTAACCAAGCCTCATTAGCAAGCAACCTGCACGCACGCGAAATTGTGTCCTTCTTTAACTGTTAATGGCATCGCAACGCTTAATTCGATTCATAATTCCATTTCAACCAAAGAAAACCCCATTCCCACGCCAGTGGCTCCCACGGCCAGTCGGGAAAAAAACCTCTCATACCGGCCTCCCCTCACTTCCGGTCGGCCGGGCTGTCCAGGTGAGACCGAGGCCTGGTCCGAGAGACCAGGCCTCGCTTCCCCCCCCCCTTCTCTCGCTTCTCGTTTCGCTCCTCGCCCCGCGCTCGACTCGAGGCGACGCGAGCTCGACGCCGCGGGCACTCACCGTGCGCGAGGAGGGCGAACCCGGCGAGGGAGGCGAGCAGGAGGAGGCGACGGAGCGGCGATGCCCACTCGGCCATGGTCGCAATGAGACGCGGGCCCGAGAATCAGCTGACTCCTCAATGCAGGAGGCGGTCCCGAGCCTCAAGGTCACGCCCACGTTGTCATGACACGCCCAAAACCTAGTGAATATTTATGAGGCGTGCCGACATCTTATTTACATACATTAAAGATGTATCGATGCGTTTATTATTCAAGCAGATCATGGCCAGTGAGGCCAGTGGGGAGGCACGGTGGTGGCCCAGTGGGTAGCGCTGTCGCCTCCTCACAGCAAGAAGGTGCCGGGTTCGAATCTCGGCTCGGGTGCCTTTCAGTGTGGGAGTTTGCGAGGGTTTTCGCCGGGTACTCCGGTTTCTTCCCACAGTCCAAAAAAACACGCTGCTGCATAGGTTCATTGGCTCGCAGACTAAATTTCCCTCCGTGCCCGGTGATGGACTGGAGTCCCATCGTGGGTGTATCCCTGGCTTGCAACCTGTGTCTGCCGGGATAGGCTCCGGCTCACCGCGACCCTGTACAGGATTAAGCGGTTTCTGACAATGAGATGAGATAATACCCAGTGAGCTTGCCAGCTCTGAAATGCGGGATTTCTACAATACAACAAACGTTCGAACTAAACTTTGAACTGACTAAATAACTCCAAAACGTAATACAACAACTGAAAAGTATTGTGCACCATAATGAGGTACATATTCATACAAAACAATATCAGCCAGTTTTTATTTATACTGAAAGAAACCGTTGAGTTACACAGCTCTTTTAACAGTTGTCCAGGAGATGTGTTTGTAGATAACGTGGGCTATACTCTGAATGGGACGCCGGTCCAACAAAGGGCACCGAGGAACAATGTAAGCAGGTCAAATAACTTAGCATGCCTTCTGGGGCAATTTACTCAGCAGGCCAATTAACCTAGACAGTCGCGTGCTTGTGGACAGTGGGAGGAAACTAGAGTACCCGGAAAAAGCCCACGCAGACACGGGAAGAACATGAAAACCTCACGTAGAAATGCACTCGAGCCGCGAATCGAACTGCGACTTTCCTGCTGTGAGGCGGCAGCGCTACTCACTGCGCCACCGCATCGACCCGCGCCCTAGTCGGTAATAATAATAATAATTGCACAAAGCGCTGCACACAAAGCGCTGCACACAGCTGCGGAGATAACGGCACGCCAAGAACAACAACGACATAAGAACAGCGCATGAGCAACATCTCATCTCATCGGAAACACAGGGCGTAAGGCAGGAACACACCCGACGACGGGACGCCAGTCCATCGCCGGGCATTGCGGGACAATTTTAGTCTGCGAGCCAATCAACCTATCCAGGAGCATGCTTTTGGACTGTGGGAGGAAACCGGAGAACCCGGCGTAAACCCACGCGGATACGGGGAGAGCTCGCAAACTCCACACAGAAAGGCACCCGAGCCGAGAGATTCGAACCCGGGACCTTCTTGCTGTGAGGCGTCAGCGCTAACCACTGGGCCACCGCGCCGCCCCGCATGAGCAACATTAAAAATTAAACTTTCCGGGTGATGTTATCGTGACCATCACCAACGAAGGCGGCTGGGTGGTGGGTGGTGGTTATTATCGTGGTGGTGGTGGTGGTGTTTGCCACCACCCGAACAACCACCACGGTCGACGCCACCGCCAGCTCACATGTCCATTGTGATGGCCTCAACGAGATGCTCGCTCGCAGTCAACGCAGCTGCACCTGGGAGCTGGCAGTGACTGTGCAATGGTTAGCCGTGAGAGTCATCATCCCTGACACGATCATTATCGCTGACACAAGTGTGATTATGTCTTATTGTGTTCCCTGTATTTTTGGAACCGTTACACAGGATGCAATTAAAGGCGCCTTCATGAGCGTGAGCGGTGCGTGGCTGTGTGTGCACGCGTGTGATTGTGTGTGTGTGCGTGCTTGTGACTGCCTGAGGTATATGCGTTTCTGGGCGCGTGGGGAGCGGTGGCTCAGCGGTTAGCTCTTGAGAGGCGCTCTTTTGGGATAGCCGTACCGAGCGTTCTTCCTCCCATCTCCATGGCGACGTTTCACCTTTCACGTTGGAGGCATCATCATGCTGCTGACTTAATGGCAGCTCTCAAGAGTAATTCTTACGAAACGAATGACATTGCCTGCCTTATAGATTTTTTCGTCAATTAGTTAATTGGATGTACAGTACTCCTTCCGTAAATTACCCCTAATAATAATTCGTAAAGGGACAACAACCTTGACGGATATTTACAATTTTTACAGCTGTGATCGCCCGGCGATGGACTGTCGTCCCATCGTCGGTATATCCTTGCCTTGCGCCCTGTGTCTGCCGGGATAGGCTCCGGCTTCACCGTGACCCTGTATAGGACTAAGCGGTTTCAGACAATGAGATGAGATGAGACAGCTGTGATCATGTTATTAAAACATAAATAAGTTCGCGAGATACACAGCCATACTGTTGTAAACCAAGCTTAAGCTTCCCAGCGCTCATCTCATCTCATCTCATTGTCAGTACAGGGTCGCGGTGAGCCGGAGCCTATCCCGGCAGACACGGGGCGCAAGGCAGGGATATACCCACGATGGGACGCCAGTCCATCACCGGGCACTGAGGGCGATTTAGTCTGCAAGCTAACTAACCTATACAGCAGCGTGTATTTTGGACTGTGGGAGGAAACCGGAGTGCCCGGTGAAAACCCACGCGGACACGGGGAGAGAACTCGCAAACTCCCCACACAGAAAGGCACCCGAGCCGAGATTCGAACCGGGGACTTCTTGCTGTGAGGAGGCGACAGCGCTACCCACTGGGCCACCTTGCCGCCCACAGCGCAAATCACTTGACGATACTGCACAAAACTCGGCGAAATGACGATTATCGCAGCAATAATAATATTATTATTGTCGTACAAATCACCATATCGCAGCAACCCTGAGAGATTCGATTCACATGGAATCTAGAAAACGCCTGAATTTGGGAACTGCGAGAATCGATTCCAACCAACGAGTCCGCCACCCGTCGCCGGAGCCGGGGAGTGTGAGCAGCGGATTCCAACTCGCAGCGCGGAATAACCAAGGTTCGACGCACGTGGTTCGTTCACATCATCAAACATCAACATCCACATCACCATCAACATCATCAACATCCTCATCATCAGCATCATCATCGAGCCTCCGTCAATTCATCGACACAATCATCGTTTTGCGTCACCATCATTAGTTTGGTAAAAACCGTCGTAAACATTTCACCGTCGGCGGCAGCCGGATCCTCTGCAAACAATTCCTCATTGACCAGCATCGTGTGACCTCGTCACGATTCGATGCTTTGCTGCGGTGACGATTATTCAAATTGCCCATCGGCATGATGACGACGGAGTCTGCGTCGCGTCGCAGCGAAACCATGCGGTCAGCCTTGTGACGACAACCGTTAAAACGTCATCACAGACGCGTATTTATAAGCATCGCCATCTTCGTCATCGTCCATACCATCAGACCGCCGTCATACAATTCATCGTCATAATCTCATCACCTATTAGTGTTAGTTATCTTGCTTAGATGTTACCAATGTACTGATTGTCACGGCTCGATGCGTAATAGCTTTGGAAAGCAATCATAATAACTATAACCATCAAACCCCCCTCCCCCCCTCAATCTGGACACTATGATACATATTTCCACCACAATACATTGATCATCATCATCATCATCATCAATGTGGTCGCGCGTTATCATCAGCACTCTTTAGAGCTGCTCTTCCTGGATAGCCGTGTCGACAGTTCCTCCTCTCTCCCTCGACACGGCTCTCCGAACTGGCAGCTCTTTAAAAAGCAAAGCAAACAACAAAACGTTATTGTTGCTGATTTTCCGTTCTCATGTCGCTGTTGCTGACGTTGCCGTTCTCTCCGCGGCTCTGTGCAGCGCTTTGTGACCCTCGGGTGAAAAGCGCTCTATACATGCAATTATTTTTATTACGAGCAATTCCGAAACATCGAACCGTGAAGACCTCCATCAATACATTATTATCATTAGTGTCAAACTACATTCGTTCTGCATCAACACTAGCCATACGAAACCCATTATTGTCATCATCATCATCATCAGCGATTCGTTACCATCATCATCTTCAATCATTTGTTGCTGTCGTTGAATGAATAGGTCATAGTGTCGGACGCTGGGCATAGCTATGGCTGTACCCGTGCTGTTGCCGCTGATGTTGCTGACCGTGGTGCTGAAACCGCTCCACGCTCAGGTGCGTATGCGAGGAGCGGTGGCGCGGCGGTTAGCGCGCTGCGCCGCGATCCCGGCTACCGGAGTTAGATTCCAGCTCACGATCAACGTCGGCGACGATACTTTGAAAAATGAGCAGCTGGTGCGGCGTGCCAGCACGTTCGATAGGGCGCGAGAAACATGTTCGCCGGGCGTAGTGCTGGCCCCAAGCACGCCCTCGCTTGCCGTGCCGACCTTGACATGTGTTCGCTAACAGCGCTTTACCCCAAACGTGTGTTAAAGCTACACGAGGGAACTTTGTCGTTGTATACACGTATAGGCCAGTGTGACTGTGCGTTCATGTGACAGTGCCCGGGATATGGGGGGGAGGGGGACCGGGGGAATGGATAGGGTGGTGCGCGTCACGTGGTTGTCAAGGCAACCGCACCGCTCACGTGAGAGGGTGCGTCACGTGACGTGTTGCGTTGCATAACCGGTGATGAGCGTGGGGCTGATGGCGCTGACTGTGGGGAGCGGTGGCGCAGCGGTTAGCGCAGCGCTGGGCGACAAACCCGGCGACCCGAGTTCGAATCCCGCTCGCGGCCAACACCAGTGACGATTTTTTTAATCGGTCCTGGGCCTCCTCGAGGTCGACTCAACCTCAAATGAGAACCTGGTGCAGTGTGTAAACATTTCTGCGAGAGATACAAAGGCGTCTGGGCGTGGTGCTGATCACCCACCCCCTTGTGTGCCGTGTCGACCTTCGTAGGCGCTCGCTAACAGGACTTGGCCCTACAGCCTGTTAAAAGACTCTATGGGGATATTTCATCTCATCTCATTGTCAGAACCGCTTAATCCTGTACAGGGTCGCGGTGAGCCGGAGCCTATCCCGGCAGACACAGGGCGTAAGGCAGGGATATACCCAAGATGGGACGCCAATCCATTATCGGGCACTGCGGGCAATTCAGTCTGCAAGCCAATTAACCTATGCAGCAGCGTGTTGTTGGACTGTGGGATGAAACCGGAGCGCCCGGCAAAAATCCAAGCGGACACGGGGAGAGAACTCGCAAACTCCACACAGAAAGGCACCCGAATGGAGATTCGAACCCGGGACCTTCTTGCTGTGAGGCGACAGCGCTAGCCACTGGGCCACTATGCCGCCCGGCGCATATTTGTCTTTAATAATTGTAATGATTGTGAGCCTGACGCGAATGATGCTGATATTGACTGTAGCGTTGAGTGACGTGAAGACGGTTATGGTGAGGGCGTTGGTGATGATGATGCTGGCGAAGATAATGTACTGATGATGAAGATAACACTGACGATGGGACAGTGATCCTGACGATGCTGATAGTGATGCTGATGGTGCTGATGATAGTGAGGCTGACATATTTCCACCACAATACATTGATCATCATCATCATCATCATCAATGTGGTCGCGCGTTATCATCAGCACTCTTTAGAGCTGCTCTTCCTGGATA
>JAZEWT010000027.1:647412-659077 GCA_036362905.1 Mordacia mordax
CCCCTCTGCCCCCCCCCACCTCCACCTCCGCTCCCCCTCCCTCCGCCCCTCCACGCCTCGCTCGTTCCCTTATCCCTGCTTCTCTGCTGGAGCCGATCCGGGTTCACACGGCGTGGAGTTCCTGCGTTGGTGCCACGCGGTGGTGCCACGCGGTGGCGCCACGCGGTGGTGCCACGAGGTGGCGCCACGCGGTGGCGCCACACGGTGGCGCCACGCGGTGGGGCCACGTGATGATGCCACGAACCCGGCGACCCGAGTTCGATTCCCCGCTCACTGCCACCAAATATGATGAATCGGCCATTACCCCCCCCCTCCCCAGCTAGGTCAACTCAGCCTTAAATGAGTACCTGATGTGTGTAAACATCGCGACTAGAGAGACAAAGGCGGCCGGGCATGGTACTACCTGTCCACCCCTTGGTGTGCCGTTCTGGCCTTTATAGGCACTGCTCGTAACAGCACTTGCCCCTACAGCCTGCGAAGGCTATATGGGGGATCTTTGTCATTGCAGTGTATTTGCTTGTTGGTGACCCGGCTCGGTGTCAGTGCGTTTCCTGCTGGTTGCAGTGATTCAGGGTTCGAACCCGGCGGGCCACCCCAGTTAATCCCGCGGTTTCACCCGGGAAAACAGCGGCTACGCTCGCAGCGGGATGCCGACGCGTCCGATGACGCCGCTCGCGAGAGTTAGGCCGCCGAGCCGTCGGCGTCACGATGCCAATTTGTCCGATTTCAAGTCGCATCGCGAACCAGCGTCACCCTCGCTGCTGGCTGCCGCGGTGCCGGTTCACAAGCGGTCGCGTGCCGTGCAGCCGCCAGCGCCGAGCGGAGAAAACGGGCGCCGGGCTTCGCGAGAACGTTTCCTGGGCTAGCGAGTGGAACCGCAATGCGATCGGTAAACTTGGTCTCGCCGGTGTGGCCTCGGTGCTGACTTTGCGGCTGTCGTCGTCGTCGTCTGTGGTGGCGGTGAGCGCAGGGCACCGGAGGGAGCGAGCAACCTTCCAAGTCGCCGCCGCCGCGCCCACGGCGCCCCCGCCGCAGCCACCGTCGACGGCGCGCGGTGATGAGCCGGCGGCGGCCGCGGCGCGAGCGTGGTGGAGGTGGCGGTGCCGCGGCGGGGTGGGGGGGGGGATCGGCGGCCGGGTAGGGACTGGCGGCACCGGCCGGTGCGAGGGGCGGTATGAGTGCCGCGTGCCAGGAGTTCTCGCCCCAGACCTGGAGACCCTCCAAGTGCAGCAGCTGCTTCAAGCCTCGCGCGATGCACGCAGCACAGCACCAGCCCCAGGTCGGCCGCAGATTCATTTCCGCATCCGTTGCATTTTTGTGCTGAGGTTGTGCTTTCACCGCCCTCCCCTGTTTTGCGTGGATTTCCCCCGGGTTCTCCGCTTTCCTGCCACAACTACAAAGCACTGGTTAATGAATTTCCAGGAAACATCACAACACCTACGATGCGTGGCTTCCTGCAGGATCTCCGGGCGAACAGTTGCCCGTAACAGAAACCGGTAACAGTCGTTCGCTAACAGTGCCCCCTACCCCCCTCTTCCCCCCCGTCCGGCTGTGTAGGCCGAGACCCCCTTGATGGAGAATGGGGGTCCGGGAATGGGGGGCTCGGGAGACCGCATTAAGCGGCTCCCCGTGGTGAAGCCGCCGCTGCCGCGGAAGCCGGCGGGCGACGCGCGGGTCCCGTCGAGTCCCAGCGCGGTGTCGCGGGATCTCCGTTCGTCCCCCGTTGCCTCCCCAGTCTCCCCGTCGCCGCCGCTGCTCTCCCCGGCGCTCGGCGTGGCCCAGAACAACAACAACAACAACGACGACGACGGCGGTGACGATGGGGACGGCGGGGATAACGACGGCCGCGTGGACGGCTCCGCCGTCACGCCTAACGGGAACCGCCGCGGCACGGCGCCGGGCGGCGGCGCGGCGCCGCAAATTGACGGTGGCCGTGGGCGTCGGCCGGCCGAGCCTCGCGGCCCGCCAGGCGGCGGCGGCGCGGGCGGCGCGCCGGCGGCGCAACGCAGCCGCGACCGGCCTGAGCGTCCGGTGTCGCCGAGGTCGTGGCCCGCCGACGACGGCGCGGTGGCCGTCGCGGCGCGGGGCGCGGCCCCGGCCCTCGCTCGCCTCTCCAGCTACGCCTCCGACGACGTCGAGTTCCTGTCCGCCACCACGTCGGGGTCGCTCGGGGAGCTGTCCGGAGGCGAGGACGGCCCCGGTTGGCCGCTGGCGTGCGCCGTCGTGGCCGGCGGCGGCCACCCTCGCCTCCTCCCGCTGCTACTCCACGTCCGCGACGACTGCCGCCCGACGCGGGGCGGCGGGGACGCCGGCTACCGCAGCGTCGACGATGGCGACGGGGGCGACGGTGGTGAAGGTGGCGGTGGCGGCACCACGCCCACCGTGGACTTCTACCGTACCGGCGAGACGCTGCAGATGGAGGACGATGAGGCCTCGTTGGCACCGCCACCAGCGGCAGCGGCACGGGACGGGGAGTTCCGCGAAGCCTCGCTGCAGAAACCGGCCGAGGTGCGGCAGGCGAGCCGCAAGGCCGTTGCCGACATCTACCGGCCTGGCGATCCGGCGGGTGGGCTGGCGGCGGATGAGGTGGGCGGCCTGACAACGAGGTGCGGAGACAAGCAGGCCCCTGCGCAGGGGTACCCGGCGCCCGACCGACCCACGGGGCCCACGTCTCCCGTGGGGTCTAAGTCTCCTGCGGCCA
Organism: Mordacia mordax; assembly: GCA_036362905.1. Lineage (NCBI taxonomy): Eukaryota > Metazoa > Chordata > Hyperoartia > Petromyzontiformes > Petromyzontidae > Mordacia > Mordacia mordax. The sequence goes on from JAZEWT010000027.1 coordinate 650,114, forward strand.
CGAACCCGGTGGTCCTCACCCGAGCTGACTTTCTCAAGTCTCCCGCTCGGCTGCCCGCGTGGGCCGGGCCGCCCTGGGGAGAGGCGTCCAGCACAGGCACAGCCAGCGCCAGCGCCGGCAACAGCAGCCACGGCAGCACCAGCAGCAGCGGGGGCGGTGGCAGAACGATCGGCACGGTGAGTTTCTCGAAATCGGCAGCGCACGGAGAGCTGCCGTCGCCGTCCGGCGAGGTGTTCTTTGACCGCGGCGCCGACGACGACCCGGAGAAGGAGGCGCCCTACGGCCTCCTCTCGTCGTGCCACAGCTATCCCGCCTCCCCCACGCTGCCCCTCCCCGAGCCGGCGCTCCACCCCCGCCCGTGCCAGCAGGAGACGTCGCAACCGCCGCCCGTTTCCGCGAGGGCGCGCCAACCGCCCCTGCGCAGGCCGCTCACGCTAGTGGCCCCCGGGGCCGCCGGCGTGGCCGCCGCAGTTCCCCCCCTCGAGCGGGCCGACGCGCCACCGGAAGACGAGCCGGCTCAGCCGCCGCCTCGGAGCCACGGCCTCCAGCTCGGCGGGATCGGCGCGCAGCTGCAGCGCAAGCTGACGGGTCGCGGGCGCGGCAAGGGCAAGGCGGCGGCGAACACGCTGCCACCGGGCACCGTCTCCATCGCCGCCGCCGCCACGGCCAACGTAACCGCGCCGCTTCCGCCGCCGGCGAAGGACGGAGACGGTCACCGGCACGGGGGCTCGGAGCCGGAGCAGCGGGCAAAGCCCAAGCGGTGGCACTCGTTCCGGGGGTTGTTTCGGTGGGGACGGCGCGGGGAGGAGCCGTCGCCTGCCGCCGCTGGCGTGGGGGGGAGATCGTCGCCGTCGCCGCCGCCGCCGCCCCGCTGGAAGATCGGCGTGGTAATTACGACGCGCGTTCGCGTCGTCGTTATCGTTGCTGCTGCTGCTGCGATCGTGCGATGGCTGCGATGCTGTGTGGGTCGCGCAACGACGCGAGGGATCACCGGAGCGCTCGCCCGGCCACGATTTGTCATCGATAATTCTCCGTTTGTTGCCCGGTGTTCACACCGGAGTCTCTCTGCGAGCGTCTTTCAGTCCAGAGACAATGGTGCTACGTGGGCGGGTCGGTGCGTCTGTGTGTCTATGTGGCCGTTCATACATCTGTGTCCGTGTGTCCGTGTCTTGGTATCCGTGTCTGTGCGTCCGTGCGTCCCTGTCTGTGCGTCCGTGTGTGCGCGTCCGTGCGTGTGCGTCCATGTCTGTGCGTTCGTCCGTGTCTGTGGATTCGTGTGTCCCTTGCTGTGCGTGCGCGCCCGTGCGTGTACGTGCCTGTGCGCGCCCGTGCGTGTACGTGCCTGTGCGCGCGCCCGTGCGTGTACGCGCGCACCGCTCCCAGGTGAAGTCCGGCCGCCTGGGCCTCTCGCGCTCCGTCGAGAGGCTCCATTCGTCCGCTCCGGCCGAACACCTGGAGCGGAGCGGCCCCAGCCCGGCCTGGACTCGTGCCCGCCCGACCCCGTGCTCACCGCTGCAGGAGGATCCGGATCCAATCCCGGATCCGGCCTACAGTTCGATCGCCGCGGCACCCGAGCGAGCGGCGACGCGGATGTCGCTGCACCGGACCCACTCCGTGCCGCTCTCTCCCAACGGAGCGTCACTGCCTCACGCCGCTGGGTGAGAGCCCCGGCTGGGGGTGGCGCCGGCGATTAGGCCGCGGGGGGCGGTGGCGCGCCGACCTGGTTAATACTGCCGCTGGATCATTATCAGGACACGCTTCATCCTGGAGGAGGGTTGCAGTGAAGCGGGTGTAGGGCGGGGCTGCGCCCCGGATGCGATGCCAGTCCATTGTATGGCACCAGGGCCAATTTAGTCGGGAGGGGGGGCTCGATTAACGTAGCCAGCAGCAGCGTGTCTTTGTGATGTGGGAGGAAACCGGAGTACCCAGTAATAACCCACGCGAACGCCGCTAGAGCATGCAGACGTCACAGAAAAGTGGCACCCGAGCGGGGAATCGAACCCGGGCGCTCCTCGCTGTGAGCCAGCGGCGCTATGCGCTGCGTCACCGTGTCGCCCCAATGTTCAGATATTTTGGCATCATTCGCAGGAGGCTGGCATGCGCTACCAATGTCCACCGTCTGAATTTGAAAAATGACACCGCAATTTCTCAATTGGAACAACGAGAGCCCCCTGTTGACAGCAGAATAACGTTCGCTGGTCGGCCCGGTTGGCTGAGTCATCTTGTGCCACACAGAGACAGCTGCCACTGGGGGGGGGGGTCCTTTCAAAATGTGTCGATGAGCTGCGATGTGACGACGATGATGAACTATTGAACTATGACCCCGTTGAGCCGATGACGAGCTGCTCTCACAATCTCCTGCGTACCCTTCTTCCTTCCGCCCACCTCCGTCCCCCACCCTCGCCTCTCGCCAGACCACCCGAGCACAGTGAACCGACGCAGGTGCCGGGGACGGCCCCGCCGCCCCGCCGCACGGCGCCACTCGCCCCTCGGCCCCCCGCCGGAGCCCCTCGCGGGCCCCCCGGTGAGGAGGCCACGAGCCCCGTGTCTCCGGCGAATTTCCTCTACGGGAACCTGGGTATGGCAAGCACGGTGCGGGAGGAAGCGGATGAACAGGGGGCAGGAAGCTCCTGGGATTGATTCCTGCTTCGGGTGCTGCCCCTCCGTGCGGAGTTTGCTTGTTCTCGCCACGTTTTGTCCGTGTCTGAGTGGGTTTTCGTCGGGTACTCAGCTCTCTCCCCATAGCTGAAGACACGCGCTCACGGGCCGATACCGCCAGTTGTTGCGGTCAGTTTCTTTTTAAGCTGGAAGAAACGGGAGGGCGAAGTCACCCCGGCGGTGTGTCTTAGGGCCGCGGGTGGAAACGCAGGTACCCGTCGAAACGACCCACGCAGACACAGGGAGAATGTGTAGACTCCGCACGGAGACGCATCTGAGCCAGGAATCAAACCCAGGTGCATCTTCCTGTGAGGTGGCAGCGCTGCTCGCCACGCCACCGTGCCGCCCCTGACAATGCAGTCTCTGGTGAATGTTGACGCCGGCTTACGGTGAGGCAGCCTTCGCTGCCTCCTCGCCTCTCTGCGATTTTTCGCTCCTCCGAGTTGAATTTTCTCTCGTCGAGTGTGGGAAAAAATACGGTGGTGGATCGTTATCAGTGCTAAAGCATTATTATTATTATTATCGTTGGTATGAAGATGATGCTGACGATGTCGGTGAGGGTCGGTGAGGGTTCCGTTCACACCGCCGCAGCGATGACGACAGCGGTGGTGGTGATGATGATGATGATGATGACGTCATTGACCTCGCGAGGATTGCGACGATGGCGACGATGATAGTGACGATGGTAACGATGACCGTGATTATGATTGTGATGGTGGCGACGACTGTAACCGTGATGCTAGCGATGAAACTGTGCGGCTGTCGTTGCAGGCGAGGGCCGGGCCAGCATCGCCCCCGCGAAGCAGCCTCGCGTTGCCCGCGCAGTTGGGGCCCGCGAATCCCCCTCCCTCCCCTCCTCCCCCTGCTCACCCTCCAACGCATTGGGTCCGGCACCACACGCCTCGCCCGGCCCGGCGTGGCCGCCCGCGGCCTCCCCCTCAACCGTGGCCCCACGGGGCCCGTCCTCATCCAAGGCGTGTCGAGAGCTGCCGTCCCTCCCGGTCCAGGGGAGGCTCGCGTTCCCTTCGCTGCCGCCGCCGCCGCCACCGCCGCCGCCTCCGCCGCCCGTGCCGGCCGTTGCAGCGGTGCCGTCTGCGACGCTAACGGTGCCGACGTTGCCACCGGCGTACGGGCCGGCGCCCCCGCCGCCTCCGATGACGCTGCCGCTGCCCCGGCCGCTGTCGCCGCAGCTTGGAACACCGGCGGCACCGCCGCCGAAATCGTCCGATGTGGTCGCTCACCTCCCTGAGGGTCCGGTGAGGCCGCGACCCACGGGGCCCACGCTGTTGGCGCCGGGCCCACCTCCGCCGTTGGACTTTTCATCGTCATCGCCTCCGGCGTCGTCACCAATGCCGGCGGCACCGCCAAAGCCGCACCGTCAGCAAGCGGTGCCGGCGGTTGGGTGGAACCTGTCACTGCTGCAGGGTGTGGAGGACGGCGCGGGCATCGCGGCGGGGATCCGCTGGCTCCACGCCGACGCCCTGTGCTCGCTCGCCGCGCGCTGCCACGCGCTCTTCACCCCCGCGGCGCCGGCGCCGCCGGAGGGGGAGAGCGACGGCGCGGCGGCAGGGGACGGCCGCGGGGGGGACGGAGTCCAGCGCGCCGTCGTGTGGAGCGACTTCACGCTGGCGTCGCCGCCGCGCCCGTGCTGTGAACTGCTGCCCGGCGCCGTCATCTACGCGGCGAAGCGGAGGCGGGGCCCGCCGGCGCCCGCGTGCGCGCTCATGGTGGGTGGGGGCGCTGCGATCGGGAGCGCGCGACGATCGCTGCGGCGTGCGCATCGTCTGTTGGGATCGGTGGCGCAGCGGTTAGCGCACTGGGACTCAGAGCCGGCCGACCCAAGTTTGAATCCCGCTCACGGTCAACACCGGTAACGATTTTCTGAACTGTTTCTGGGCCTCTCCTAGGTTAACTCTGTGCAGTATGTAAACATTGCCACTAGGGAGACAAAGGCGGTCGAGGGTAGTGCTGGTCACCCACCCCCTCATTGCCGTGCCCGTCTTCATAGGTGCGCGCTAACGGTACTTGACCCTACAGTGAGTTAAGGCCATAGAGGGGATCCTTGGTCTCATCCCAACTGAGTACATTGCAGTGTATTTTATGGCACGGCACACAATCGCCTACCGCTCTTCATGACGTACGTCGTCGTGGTGAAGCGGCGCCGCAGCCGATGCACGGTCGCCGGCGGCTGCCTCGGGGCGGCGGCGAGCGAGTGCGCTGTCTCGCTCGACCTCCGCCGCTCGGATGTCATCGCCGCGTCGATCGCTTCGTACGGCGTTGTCACTGCTGGCGTCTCGGCCCCCACGCCAGCCGAGCTGCTGGGCCCGACCGCTGCTCGCGGGCCAGCGGCGTTACGCTTTTACGCAGCCAAAACGCTTCCTCTCGTCGAGTGTCTTGGGCGCCCGCTGCTCCTCTCGTTCAGTGTCCCCCCGGTGCGAGTGAACCCCTGCCACTCTCATTTGGTGTTCTCCAGGGGAGGGTGGGGGCTCACTGCTTTACTCTCATTCGATGTTCCTCAGCGGCAAGCCTTTGTGGCTCTCATTGCCCTCCTTATATCGTCACGTACACACGATGGCCTCAAGCAACCCCAGGGAGGTTATTAATTCAAGTGGCTCCCCACCTGGGGCCACAACACTTGTCTGTTGTCCATAGCTCCTTGTCCTTTGTTCCTGTGTATATGCAGCGTGCATGCATGCGTCCAGTTCTTTTATGCATACGTTAAGTCCGCTCTGTGGAATGTATATGTGGCATGTGTGTGTGCGTCCAGACCGTTTTGAGTGGGCATATGTGTTGTGTGTGTGTAAGAAGATGTGCGTGCAATTTAGACCGAATCTGTGAGAACTATTAACCGGGGTGGCTTGGTTGATTCGAACCGGGAACCTCCGCATCAAGTTGTAAATGTGCCACTGCTGGAGCCGCGTCACCACCACAACGTCCGTGCATCGTCGCTCCGATGCCTTGACATCGCGGCCTATTCCGATCGCGCTGCGTCAGTTTGTTGTCCTTCGTTTGGCCCTCGGCGCTAACGAGCGACCGTCCCCCCTCTCCTCCACGCAGGTGTCTCTGCGGCCGTGGTCCGCGCGCCAGCGCGACCCATCCGGCCTCTCCCGGCGGGCACCCCCGCACTTCAACATCCTCCGGACGGGCGCCTACGCCGCCACGGCCATGCACGTACCGTCGCACCTCCTCCCGCCGACGGGGGCACCGCCGCCCCCCACCACCGTGACGGCCGCCGGCGCCACGCTGCTTCGCCCGGTGACCGTCATCCCCGACGTCCCACAGTTGCCGCTGTCGTCGCTCGTCCGCTCGTCCGTGTCGCTGCACCGCGCCGAGCCGGACCGCTACGAGCGCCTCGCCTGTCTCCTGCTACTGCAGCTCGCCGGCGCTCTCGAGTACCTGCAGGAGCGCGGCCGCCGCGCCGGCGCCCGCGCTCTGCAGCCGCACCACCTCTACCTCGCCGCTCCCAGGCCTGAGCCCCCGTCCGCCGCCGCCGCCGCCGCCGCCAGCAGGGCTTCCGACCTGGAGCTGCAGAGGCTGCTCATCATCCTGGAGGACGAGCAGGATCACGACGCGGCACGGGACGCGGAGACGCTGGCGGACGCGGGCGCCCACGCCGGCGAGTCGGACGCTTTCCACCTGGGCCTGCTGGCCTACCACCTCGCGCACCTCCCCGACCCCTTCACCGACGACCCCACGCTGGCCTCCCGCCTGCGCCTGCGTCGGCCCAGGTCGCAGGTGGCGGGCGACGCCGACGACCCCGCAGCCGGCACCGACGCCGACTGGGATGCTGATGAGGAGGAGGAGGAGGAGCAGGAGAGCGAGGAGCTGCCGCCATTCCCGCCGCTGTCGCTCTACTCGACGGGCCTCCAGCGGCTGGCGCGGGCGCTGGTGACGCGGCGCGGGCGGCGCCCGACGGCCCTGCGGGACGCGCGCGCCGCCCTGCAGTGCCTGCTGTGGGGGCCGCGCGCCGACGCCGTGAGGCTGATGGCCCCGCTCGCGGCGGAGGGTGGCGCCGGCGGGACTCCCCCGCCGGGCCCACCGCGTCCCGAACGGAGGCCCCCTGCCCTCCGGCCCGAGCCGCTGCACAATTGGCTCGACATGAAGCGGGCGCTGCTTATGGTGCGGTTCGCCGAGCGGGCGCTGGAGACCGGAGGAGGTGGGAGACGAGGAGGGGTGACGCTGGAGGACTGGCTGTGCGCTCAGTACCTCGCCTCTCCGGACCCCGCAGACATCGCCCGGGCCGTGAGTCTCCTCCGAATCGACGCGTCGTCGTGAGCGACCCCGGGCGAACTCGGGCGACTCCGGGCGAACTCGGGCGAACTCGGGCGAACTCGGGTGACCTCGAGCGACCTCGAGCGCTGACATCGGGGTTGGATCCCCGAGCGAGGTTCAGTTTGCGCCGCGGTGTGCGCGGATCGTCGCAGGGACTGGAGGTGGTGCATCGCGAGCGTCTCTTGTCTTGTGTTATAATTTGTCTTTGCACTGGTGGGGGGCGAGGGGGCGAGGGGGCGAGGGGGCGAGCGAGCGAGCGTGGCGGGCGAGTGCGGTTGAGCGTGCGTCGGTGCACGGTCGTGAGTGGGTGAGAGGACACTGTGGTAGTGTAGTGTGTGTGTGTGATTGGGTGAGTGGTGGTGAGTGTGGGTGAATTGGTGCGTGTAACAGAGGGATGTGATGGTCAGGATTCATTCGAGACCGGCTGCTTTCATGCAAGGCGCGAGAGGCCCGGCATGATCAGGTTTGCTTGTTGTGTACCGCCTGTGTACCGCCTGTGTACCGCCTGTGTGCGCCTGTGTGTGCCTGTATGCGCCTGTGCACACGTGTACGCACACGTGTATGCGTACGGGAAGTGGTGGTGCAGCAGTCGCCATGCTGGGATACAAACTTGGCCACCTGAGTTCTACCGGTTTCCCCTAGGTCGACTCAGCATCAACTGAGTACCTAGTGCGGTGTGTAAACATTGCCACTAGGGAGACAAAGGCGGCCGGGCGTGGTGCTGGTGACCTACCTGCTCTTGTGCTGTGTCGACCTATATAGGTGCTCGCTAATGGCACTTGACCCTACAGTCTGTTGAGGCTATACGAGGGATCTTTGTCTATGCCTATACACATGCGTGTACACACACGTGTGCGTGCGTGTGCTGTAATGTGTTCTGCGTGTGGGGTTATGTTTACGGTGCCTCGTCTCGCTATGCCCTCTGTTAATTACAAGTTACTGCGAAATGAGCCATTCAAAATCCGCGGAAGTGGCTTTAGATATCCGCGGAAGTGATGAGAAATCCCTACGAACGGCCAGATCTCGGGCATGATATTATCTCTGGCAAAACCAGCGCCTGCCCCCACCTCCTTGTCGATTGTTTACAATGAATATTCAACGCTGTTAATGTGTTAACAAAGTGACTGCTAATTAGTAGGTGGGGTTGGTCTCCATCTTCCCCTCCCCCCCCCACTAATTGGGTAGCGCCAGCCACGAGCCACATAGTTCCACCTACTACTCAGGTAACCCCGCCCACTACTTGGGTAGCTCCACCCACGACTTCAATAGTCCCGCCTCTGCCCGTGTGATGGATTTGACCAGATTTTTAAACCGATGACAAGATTTCGATGCACCGGCGTCAGGCTGCATGGATCGATTTACGAGAATTGCTCTCAAGAGATGCCCTTTCGGGATAGCCACGTCGAGCGCTTTTCCTCCCTCCCACGTTGATGAAGCCTCGAAAACTGATGCCTCCAGCGTTGGAAAGTGAAACTTCCCAGAGGAGAGGAGGAGGAGGAGGAGGAGCGCTCGACACAGTTACCCAGACAGCAGGTCGTGAGAGCATTTCTCAAGGTCCAGCTTTGACTAAATCTCACGGGAGACTGAAGAGGAGACTTTCCCAACACCCGGCCACACGAGGCCACACTCTGTTACGTAGGTCCCCTCGCTGTCAGGTTATGCCAGGGCCCAGGTGGTGAGGGCCCAGGTGGTGAGGACTTAGGTGGTGAGGGTGGTGAGGTGAGGTAGTGCGAGATAATCTCATGTATGATGAACCTTCAGGTGAGCCTTGATCTTTTGCACAGGTGTACAAACAGCCTATTCTGTATTATTATTGTTAGTATAACTGTAACGTAGGGGTTTACATTCGCTAAGTTAATTGTGGCCTTCGGTTAGTGGCGGCCTATTTGTATACTGTACACCCGTCAGAGGGTTGCTGCGTGGTGGCGCGGTTGAGAAGCTGCTCTTCCGTGATAGCCGTGGTGAGCGTTCCTCCTCTGTTCCTCCCAGGCGATTCACCTCCCCCCGCGCCCCATCGGAGGCGTTCTTGAGGCG
>JAZEWT010000027.1:726044-737484 GCA_036362905.1 Mordacia mordax
CCCCCACCACCCCTCATCCCCAAGGGCAAGGGGCGGGTGTAGGAACTCCCCCCTCGCCCCCACCCAAAACGTTCCCGGGACACATAAACAGCACTGTCAATCCACTGCTGGATGAAGGGCCACAACATCCCATGGATTGTGGACTGGCGGAGGGGGGGGGCTGCATTTAACATTTAAGCATATTTCACCGCGCTGCTCAGTGCAAGCCGGTGGGTTAAGGTTGCGCGCGTGTGTGTGGTGTGCAGCAGCATAGACGTACAGTCTGCCATGTGCTGCCCACGTTGCCATCGACACCTGTCACCTGCCGATTCCGCACAGCCTTCATATCCCCTGGCGCACAGGGGCTGTGCACAGTTGAAAAAGTAGTCCCTCGCGTGACTCCCAGTGTGAACCCGCGCATTCATTCACATAAGCCTCATTCGTTCGTGAAGTCGTGTGTGAGCCATCTGTGCTATAATAATAATAATAAAGAATTGGTAATAGTGAGCGCGGCTTGGCGAGTGGTCCTTGATTGATCGGGGTTGTGGGGGGGATGGGTTGGAGTCTATCCTGGCAGACAGAGGGAGCAAGGCGGTGCTATACCCAGGATTTGACGCCAGTACATTGCACGGCGGGCGGCACGGTGGCCCAGTGGTTGGCGCTGTCGCCTCACAGCAAGAAGGTCCCGGCTTCGAATCTCTCGGCTCGGGTGCCTTTCTGTGTGGAGTTTGCATGCTCTCTCCGTGTCCACGTGGGTTTTCGCCGGGCACTCCGGTTTCCTCCCACAGTCCAAAAAGCATGCTGCTGCATAGATTAATTGGCTCGCAGGCTAAATTGCCCCGCAGTGCCCGGCGATGGACTGGCGTCCCATCGTGGGTGTATCCCTGCCTTGCGCCCTGTGCCTGCCGGGATAGGCTCCGGCTCACCGTGACCCTGTATAGGACTAAGCGGTTTCAGATAATGAGATGAGATGAGACATTGCACGGCGCTGGGGGGACATTTACTCGGCGGGCCAGTTAACCTAGGCAGCAGCGTGTTTTTGGATGGTGGGAGGAAAACGGAGTACCCGGCGAAAACTTGCTGTGAGGCGGCAGCGCTACTCACTGCGCCACTGCGCTGCTGCCCTCACTAATCCCCACTGCCATCTGAATCCAGTAAAGAATCGCGGGAGGTGCGGAGTCAGAACTTTCCTCAGCAGTCGGCTAAAGGCTGTAAGCGGAAGCTTGTGTGTGTGTGTATTTATGTAATATTCTATTTGTGTAATGCGAGGTGTTTATTTAAAGTACGTGCATTTGATTTGAGTAAACCCTGTGAGATGCCAATCCATCACAGAGCACCGGGGGGAAATTTAGTCAGCGGGCCATTTAGCCTGGGCAACAAGATCAGCATGTCTTCTGACTGGGGGAGGAAAGCAGAGTACCCAGCGCTAAATGCCACCGTGCCGTTCGGTTGTGAAGTTAAACCGAGGCTCGAGGAGTATTTTCAGGAGGGTCCTGCTCGGGGAGATTGGGCCGACTGCACGATTTGAGCGGGAAGCGTGGCATGTGAGACACAATCCGAGACAATTATACAGAGCGCTTTTCACCCGAGGGTCACAAAGCGCTGCACAGAGCCGCGGAGAGAACGGCACGTCAACAACAACGACAGAGAACGGAAAATAACAACTTTTTTGGGGGGGGGGAGGTTTATTTTTATTTTTACAAATCCGAGCTATGGAGAAAACGGCATGTCAACAACAACACCAGAACAGTTCAACCGAAGGTCAAACGGCAGCGATAAATTATAGGACATAAAGTCAGCAGAGCAAGAGTACACGGTTACTCAAGACCCTTGCACGAACGCACTCCAATCACATGCAGACAGTTGACTCGACACAAAGCGTCTACCTGTGAAGGCCACCACGGTGCACAAGAAGGCTGGGGAGGGGGGGTCAACAGGTGGCCCAGTGGTTAGCGCTGACGCCTCACAGCAAGAAGGTACCGGGTTCGAATCTCTCGGCTCGGGTGCCTTTCTGTGTGGAGTTTGCATGCTCTCCGCCGTGTCCGCGTGGGTTTTCGCCTGGTACTCCGGTTTCCTCCCACAGTCCAAAAGCATGCTCCTGGATAGGTTAATTGGCTCGCAGACTAAAATTGTCCCGCAATGCCCGGCGATGGACTGGCGTCCCGTCGTCGGGTGTATTCCTGCCTTACGCCCTGTGTTTCCGGGATAGGCTCCGGCTCACCGTGACCCTATATAGGATTAAGCGGTTTCAGATAATGAGATGAGATGAAATGACAATAATCACGTAATTGACGAGAGCGCGGGCGATGTTGACGTTAATGACCCAGGGTGGCATCACAAACGTTGTGGCGCCCGCGGGCAATTTGGCGGCGATAAAACAACGAATTGAGTCCCGGTCGCCACCCACCGCGTTAATCGCTCACAGTTTGGTTACCGATCTTGGCTCCGAGAGGCGCCACTCGATGAGCACTGGCGGCGCTGTGAGTAGCGCTGTTAGGCGCTGTGAGTAGCGCTGGCAGCGCTGTTGGGCGCTGTGAGTAGCGCTGCCCGCCTCGCAGCAAGGTCCCACACACTAAGGGTGCCCTTTCTCTGCGGAGTTTGCGATTTTCTCTCTCTCTCCCCGTGTCCGAGTGGGTTTTTTGTCGGGTACTCCGGTTTCCCCCCACCCTCACCGTCCAAAGACACGCTGCTGCCTAGGTTAATTGTCCTACTTGACTAAGTCGCCCCCGGTGCCCTGAGACGCTGTTCCAACTTGCTCACCCCTCTCGGCCGGACAACTGTTGAAAAGAGCCACACAGCCGAACGGTTACTTCCAGTTTAAATAAAAACTGACAGCGGCAAGGTGCGTTCCATCTGTTGCCCCTTAAGGCCCACTCGGGGGTGGCCTCTGGAGACCACTAGGTGGCGCTCGCCGTCCACGGATGAGTCGCAACTGAACCGGTTGAGAATGGCGAGGTGAGAGGGCATTTGTGTGGCTGAGTGGTGAGTGGAGGTGACTTAGTGGGTGAGTCTGTGGGTTGGTGGGTGGCTGACTGGTGAGTGGGGGTGACTGAGTGGGCGAGTGTGTGGGTTGGTGTGTGGCTGAGTGGTGAGTGGGGGTGGCTGAGTGGGCGAGTGTGTGGGTTGGTGTGTGGCTGAGTGGTGAGTGGGGGTGACTGAGTGGGCGAGTGTGTGGGTTGTGTGGTGGCTGAGTGGGGCTTAGAGCGAGTTTACGGGTAAGGGGGTGAATGTGTTTGTGGGTGAGCGTGGGTGAGTGGATGAGGGAGGGTGAGTGGGTGGGTGAGTGGGTGGGTGAGTGGGTGGGTGGGTGAGTGGGTGGGTGAGTGGATGGGTGAGTGGATGGGTGAGTAGGTGGGTGAGTTACTGAGTAATTCGCAAGATGTACGGCACTTAAAGCGAATCCATAGGCAACAGCAGCTTGGTCCTCGCCTCCGAACCCCTACTGCTGCATCCGAGATGGTATAGTCCAGCCGCACCCCTCTTACCCCCCTTTCCGTCCGAGAGATGGTTTCTGCCATTTACACAAAGCACGGGATATATATCAGGGTGGGGGTTGACCAGGTTCATTTACATTACGGGTAAACACTTTAAAAGAATCGTTTTCAACGGTTACCGGTTTTGCCACGCACGGTGTTCATGCCTAGCAAGCAGTGAGCATGAGAGTTGCACCCGGTTTGATTCGCGCTCACAGTAAACCAATATCGGTGGTAGAATAGCCGAACCGGTTCTGAGTCGCACCCCTAGGTCGACTCAGCCTTGAAATAGATGGGGGCGGACGCTTGTTGTTGTGGGTGTGTCTGTGGTCGCGAATTGCTGCTCACAAACATCATCGGTAGCAAAGCCCCTCCTCGGAGTGTTGGAGTCAGGGTGTGTCTCATGCACACCCAAAATCCACAACTGACACCCTGGGTGAGTGAGTGGGTGGGTGAGTGAGTGGGTGAGTGGGTGGGTGGGTGAGAGAGATCTTCCCTCACCCAACATCTCCCCTCATCCGTCATGTGCAGCGCTTTGTGATCCTCGGGTGAAAATCGCTCTATTATTGCAACATGGGCTAATCCCAATTTTTACTCTTCTGAAAAATAATAATAATTTTTGTTGTGAAACTGTTCATTGTAGAATGCAAGAAGTGCCAATACCAGTGAATAACAATTATTCCTTTCATTGGAGATTCGGTCAGTTGAGTCCTTGGGCATCTTCAAATCCCGTCTCAAGACTCACTTGTTCGGAAGGCCTTGAAGTCCTCTGGCTCGGACTGCTGATGATGTTCACTGCTGTGTGCTTGCATCATGCAACGATGTGTATATTCAACAAAAAAACCCAAAAATTGTTATTGTTGCTGATTTTCCGTTCAAATGTCGTTGTTGTCGGCGTGCCGTTCTCATGCAGCGCTTTGTGACCCTCGGGTGAAAAGCGCTGTATACATGCAATTATTATTATTATTGTTATGATGCACTATTAACCTGCGCCTGCTCAAAAGCACTTCTTCCTTCCTTTATTTGTTCAACAATAATGTTGTTACTTTATGTTCTTTATTTATATATAGTCATTGTTTACTTAATTGAACTACTCATGCTCTTCTCTGGGCGGCGCGGTGGCCCAGTGGTTAGCGCTGATGCCTCACAGCAAGAAGGTCCCGGGTTCGAGTCTCTCGGCTCCGGTGCCTTTCTGTGTGGAGTTTGCATGCTCTCCCCGTGTCCGCGTGGGTTTTCGCCGGGTACTCCGGTTTCCTCCCACAGTCCAAAAGCATGCTCCTGGATAGCTTGATTGGCTCGCAGACTAAAAAATTGTCCCGCAATGCCCGGCGATGGACCGGCGTCCCGTCGTCGGGTGTATTCCTGCCTTGCGCCCTGTGTTTCCGGGATAGGCTCCGGCTCACCGTGACCCTATATAGGATTAAGCGGTTTCAGATAATGAGATGAGATGAGATGCTCTTCTCTCCACAGCTCTCTGCAGCGCTTTGTAACCCTCGGGTAAAAAAGCGCTCTATAAATGCAAATACATTGACTTTCTCAGAAGAGGAAAAAACCGGGGTTAGCCCATACATCTATAAGACCATCAACATCATTTACAGTGACAATGGCCGGCGCTTCCATCGCCTCATCTCATCTCATTGTCTGAAACCGCTTAATCCAATATAGGCTCACGGTGAGCCGGAGCCTATCCCGGAAACACAGGGCGTAAGGCAGGAATACACCCGACGACGGGACGCCAGTCCATCGCCGGGCATTGCCGGGCATTGCGGGACAATTGTAGTCTGCGAAACAATCAACCTATCCAGGAGCATGCTTTTGGACTGTGGGAGGAAACCGGAGTACCCGGCGAAAACCCACGCGGACACGGGGAGAGCATGCAAACTCCACACAGAAAGGCACCCGAGCCGAGAGATTCGAACCCGGGACCTTCTTGCTGTGAGGCGTCAGCGCTAACCACTGGGCCACCACGCCGCCCCGCTTCCATCACCATTACAGCCATATGAGAGCAGGGAGAGCATTGAGTGGCGCCACGGTGGCTCAGTGGGTAGCGCTGTCGCCTCACAGCAAAAAAGGTCCCGGATTCGCTTTCCCGGCTCGGGTGCCTCTCTGTGTGGAGTTTGCGAGTTCTCTCCCCGTGTCTGCGTGGGTTTTCGCCGGGTATTCCGATTTCCTCCCACCGTCCCAAAAGCACGCCCAGGTTAATTGACAGCCGGTTAAATCGTCCCCCCCAGTGCCCTGCGATGGAGCGTCGCGGGGCCTTCACGTGGCCGGCAAACCGTGCAGTGGAGGTCACCCCGGCGACCAAAGCCATGAAAACCCCACTGGGGGTCGACGCCAACACCGGGTCGACGTGGAGCAAAGAAGAAGAGAGAGGAGGGCAGGTGATGAGGAATGGAGGAGGGAGGAAGGAGGGAGATACCCCAGGAGAAGGGAGATACCCCCAGGAGAAGGAGACATTGAAGATACTTTGAATTGAATGATGTCGGTTTTCACGGCTCGATGCATGATGATTGCTTCGAAAAGCTGCTCTCTCGGGACAGCCGCGTCGATGGCTCTCTCTCTCCTCTTCGTTTCGCCTGTTCCAATGTTCCAACCATCATCTATGACGCTTTGGGTAATGACAGAAAGAGTACGGTCACTGATGCAGGCGGCTGAAATGAGGTTCCTCCGTAGGGTTGCTGGGCTCAGTCTTAGAGATAGGGTGAAGAGCTCAGTGATCGGAGAGAATCTCAAAGTGGAACCGCTGCTTCTCCGCATTGAGAGGAATCCTTTGAAGTGGCTCGGGCATCTGATAAGGATGACTCTTGGGCGCCTCCCTCTGTAGGTGTTACTGGGCACTGGGAGGAGACCTCGGGGCAGACCCAGGAACCCGCTGGAGGAATTCGGTCTCTCAGCTGGGCCTGGGAACGCCTTGGAATCCCCCGACAAGAGCTGGAGGAAGTTGCTTAGGAACAAGGACGTTTTTCTGAGCCTGTTGCCTCCATGACAATGGATGATGTTGACATGGAGGTGATGCCGAATGGGTGGAAGACTGAGTTCGACAAAGATCCTCCGTCTCACCTTAACGGACTGTAGAGTCAAGTGTTGTTTGCGAGCACCGATGGCCAGCACCACACCGGGTCAGTGGCGACGTTTACACACCGCACCAAGGTACCCATGTGAGGCTGATGCGACCTCGGTTCGAGCCCAGGATCGGTTCAGAAAATCGTCGGCGTTTGCCGAGAGCGGGACTCGAACTCGCGCCGGGGCCGTGTCACCTCGTCATCGTGCAGTGGACAGAGCAAGGCTGGTGATGAGGGTGTGGTGGCGATGTTGTTGATGCCCGCTGTTTAAACGCCCGCTGTCCAGCTTGACCCGGATTATTGCCGCCGGTTCACGGGGTCGATTCGCAGCGCACTCACCGCTACGCGACCGCTCCCCACAACAACTGCCGTTCGCCACCATGTGGCGGCGTTTGTGCCAGGCTAGGTTCACCTTGAGGCCACGTGAGGTGGGTAGATGCGTGTTTACTCTTACATCATAAATACACAGTGAGCTTGCAAACTCTGGGTGCGGGATTCCTGCGATACAACAAACGTTCGAACTAACGAACAGGTCTCATCGACTGACCGATATGATTGGCAGATGCACCACCTGTGATCCCCACTGTGCCATCTAAGCTGAGTTTTTATTTTATCCGCCCGGCGCTCTCCACTCGCTGTTCTGAGCGTGGCTCCCCTCCACACGTCCTCCTCGCGCACTGTGACGCGCTAAGTCCTTGGCAAATCCCTCGCGATGACGCAATGACAGACTGACACGATGGCACGGATACACAAGATAACAATCGCCTTTACGGGCGGCGTGGTGGCGAATTGGGCGCAGCCAGAAACGCTTGGGTCAGTTGTCCATAATAATGCCCTTTTGGGTTTTCACATTTAAAAAAGGTCCTGGGGTCGAATCTCGGCTCGGGTGCCTTTCTGTGTGGAGTTTGCGAGTTCTCTCCCCGTGTCCGCGTGGGTTTTCGCCGGGCGCTCCGGTTTCCTGCCACAGTCCAAAAAACATGCTGCTGCATAGGTTAATTGGCTCGCAGATTAAATGCCCTCAGTGCCCGGTGATGGACTGGCATCCCATCGTGGGTATATCCCTGCCTTGCGCCCTATGTCTGCCAGGATAGGCTCCGGTTCACCGTGACCCTGTACAGAACTAAGCGGTTTCTGACAATGACATGAGATGAGACATTAAAAAACAATGTGTCGTCAGCCCGCCTCCACCTGAAACCGCCAATCAGTAAGGTCTGTCACGTGAACAAAACGTGCTAATGCTTTACTGCCTCAGCACACCGATGTTGGAGAGCAAGCCTATAGCTGTTACTTGCTTACCCCTCCTCGCTGGACAACTGTTGAAAACAATGGTTCCTTCCAGCTGAAGACGGAATGACGAGGGATCTCCGGATCCCAACCACACGTGCAGATAGCGACCCCTAGCGGCTGCACCGGCTCCTCTCACGCTTCTTACTCCCCCCTCACTCTCCCATCTCTCTCCACCCCTTCTCCCCTCTCTCCTTTTTTCCCTCCTCTATCCCCTCACTCGTCCCTATCTACCTTCTCCCCTCTCCCCCATCTTCTCTCATCTCCCCCTTCTATACCGTGACCACCTGACTCAATTCAAATTTCCTACATCTAAATGGCGACAAAGCAAGTATTGCTTGTCGGAATCCCGCACCAATTCTCTAAGGCTGAACCGATCCAATTGCTGCTTGACGACCAGACCATTGAAGTTGCTAAGGCAGTCCGCAGTCTAGGAGTGATTCATGATTCCTCACTCACCTTCGAGACACACATCAGCAAGGTGACGAAGGTAGCCTATTTTCATCTCAGAAATATAGCCAGACAGCGCAACATCCTGTCACCCGCTGATGCTGTGAAGCGAATACACATCTTCATTTCGTCACGAATCGATTATTGCAATGCACTGCTCCCTGGCATCCCTGCCGACCTGATCAATCGTCTCCAATGTGTGCAGAATGCGGCTGCTCGAGTCCTCACTCGCACACCCATCCACGATCACAAATCCCCAGTACTGATGTCTCTCCACTGGCTACCGGTCAAATATAGAATCGAATTCAAGAGCCTCATCACCTACAAGACTCTCACTGGCGCTGCTCCGACAAACATCCGTGACCTACTTCAGGCACCCTCCTCAACACGACCACTCCGATCCTCCAATACGGGCTGCTCGCTACATGTGCCCAGATCGCACCTCCATTGGATGGGTGACAAAGCTTTCTCGCGCGATGCTCCTAGACTCTATAACTCCCTCTCATTGGGGATTCGGCCAGCTGAGTCCCCTGGGTATCTTCAAATCTCGTCTCGAGTCTCACTTGTTCTCGAAGGCTTTCATGTCCGCTGGCTTGGACTGTTGATGTGGCTCACTCTTGTCGCGCTGGGATGATGGTTCGCTGCCGACCTCCACCCGCTCACGAAGACTTGTTCCATCCTTCGTGTGTTGAAACGTTAAATTTATCGCTTATTTTATATCCTTCTCTAAATCATAGACGTTATTTACCTTTCCGATGAAGTGTCAGCTGTCATTGTTGCTAACATGCCGTTCTCTCCACAGCTCAGATTTGCAACAAGAAAGCAAATCCTTTATTGCTGCTGATTTGCTGTTCATTTGTCGTTGCTGTCGCTGACAATGCCGTTCTCTCCGCAGCTCTGTGCAGCGCTTTGTGACCCTCGGGTGAACGGCGCTCTCGAAGTGCCATTATTATGTTTCAGTTCGGTTCAGCATCAGTATCCACTTCATCTTGTCGAGTGTGGCGCCGAGCCGAAGCCTATCCCGGCAGATGCAGGGCGCAAGAGGCAGGGCTGTACCCATCATGGGATGCAGACAGCGAGGCGAACGGATTCACGTCAAGAGCAATCGCCAGCGAGAGGATCGACACGGCGTGGCTGTACGATTCGATTCTAAAGGGAGTGTGTATATATAGAGAGGATCGACACGGCGCGGCTGTACGAATCGATTCTAAAGGGAGTGTATATAAAGAGAGAGAGAGAGGATCGACACAGCGTGGTTGTGCGAATCGATTCTAAAGGGGGTATATATATATAGAGAGAGAGGAGCGGAGGCCGCACTCGAGGGCTCAAGGTTTTCGGAGCTGCGGTCGCTGTTGTTCGTCCCCGGGGGGAGGCGGAGGAGCTCGAATCGAAGGGATCCACGGGGGCTCGAGGGGGTTCCTGCTACCCCCCCTCGCCCCCCCCCCCCCNNNATTGGGGGCCTGGAGGGCCTGGGGGGCCTGGGGGGCCTGGGGGGCCTGGGGGGCCTGGAGGGCCTGGGGGGCCTGGAGGGCCTGGGGAGCTGGGGGAGACCCTGGTCTCCGGGTCTGGTTGCCACCTCATCTTCACTGTCAGCAACCGCTTGGTCCTGTACAGGGTCGCGGTGATGAGGCTATACGGGGGACCTTTGTCTTTATAGCCGGAGGTGCGTGTGGTGTGCTCGGAGAACTCCAAGCACTTCTTTGTCGCGGAGTCGCTGCCAGTCTCCGTCTACAGCGACGCCGATGAGTGGCGGGTAAGGGTCCACACACAACAACAAAGCGCCAGGCGCTCGCTCGAGGCCGAGTCGACCTAGGGGGGAGGCCCAGGAACCCGGTTCGTAAAATCGTCACCGATTTTTGGACGCGAGCGGGAATCGAACTCGGGTGCTTTGCGCAGTTAGCTTAACCGCTGCCCATTCAATCACAATGGAGAACTCGATGGCGGTGAGTTCGCCACTTCGCCTGTACCAAGCCAGGTGCAGCTTGCGAGGCTCACGCCTGACAGGAGGTCACCGAACAGACCCAGGTGTTAACCGGTTGACTGATCCACCACCCGTGCTCCCAACCCGAACAACTCGCCGAGTTGTATCCGCCAGGCGCTGAGCGCCGCTACATCACCGCTCGACTGTTACTGAAGGGCGATTGCCTTCAGCTGCCCCGTAATGCCCTTCATCTGCGCGTGGGGGGGGGGCGGTCAGGGGCAGCCGTGTTAATTATTTATCTACCTGCCCACCGTTGCCCCCTCCCCGCCCAGGCGTGGTCGCGTCTCGGGGACTCAGTGCTCCACGTGGATCTGCGCCGCTGGGCCGACCTCCTGCTCCTGGCTCCGCTCGACGCCAACTCCCTCGCCAAGGTGGCCTGCGGCCTCTGTGACAACCTGCTGGTGAGCGGTGGGGAAGTATGGCTTGGGGGGGAGGGATCACGTTGGGGGGGGGGTAGCCGCACAGTGGACACAAGTGTTGGTGTCTCCAGAATTCCCGTCTGCACCGTTGGATCGTTTTATGGAGACAGTAGCGTGTCTGAGAGCCTGTGGGTCTCGAGAGTCTATGGATCTGTGAACATGTGCTTCCCAATGCGAGTCTGGATATCTGTACATCTGGTTTTCTACATAAGCCTGTGGGTCTTTGGACCTATGGATCCCTTAGCCCAAGGGCTGTCAACTCTTTGCACCTCAAGGTCCACTAAGTTCCGCTCGTGGCCCACTGATGATTCGCAACCCACTGGTTGAGAATTACTTTAGCCTATGGTTCTATACGTGAGCCTGAGTCTCTACACGAGCCGTGGGTGTCTATGTTAGCCTATTTCTGTGTGGAGTTTGCATGTTCTCATCGTGTCTGAGTTTTCACCAGGTATTCCAGTTTCCTCCCACAGGCTAAGGACATACTGTCTAGGTGAATTGACCCTCCTGGATAAACTCCTGCTGTTGTCCTCAGATGTTGTAACTCGCTTACCTTTTCCCGCCGGACAAATGTTAAAACGAGTCACATAGCTCAACGGTTCCTTCGAGATTAAATACAAACTCTCGGTCGCTCTTTGAGTCTACGGATGTCTACGCAAGCCTTTTGGCCATTACGGGAATACGCCTCTCATCTTCACTGTTCATCCCTTCTCCTGCACCCCCATGCCCCCCCCACCGCCCGTTTACTTCCCTCTCCCCCTCCTCCAACCCGTGCCACCTCCTCCAACCCGTGCC
>JAZEWT010000027.1:759437-781737 GCA_036362905.1 Mordacia mordax
GAGGTCCGGCATCTGCAGGAGCGGCACAACGAGGTTGCGCTTGAAGTGCAGGTAATAACATCCTGCTGGCTGTCTTGTGCTCGCAGCACTTGGCACAACAGTCTGTGTGGGAGGTTTTTGTGGGGAACGGTAGTGCAGTGGCTAGCGCTGCGGCTCGCAATCTTTATTCACCTCAAGGCCCACTTTGGTATGGTTGCCACGGACCGTAGCATTGACGAGCCGCAACCCTCCGGTAGAGAACAGTGAGACTGCTGCGCTCCATTATGAAGCCAGCATCCCTAGTTCGATTCCCGATCGCGGCGGACACCAGGGACGATTTGATAGATCGCGAGTAAACATGGCTACGAGGGAGACAAAGGTGGTCAAGCATGGCGCTGGCCACCCCCCACCTTGTGTACCCTGCTAGCCTTTTTAGGCGATCGCTAACAGCATTCGTCCCTGCAGTCTGTTAGAGGCTATTGGGGAGACAAAGACGGACAGGCTGGGTGCTCGCCACACCTCTTCGTCCATCATCCGTGCACCACGTTGGCCTTCAAAGTTGCTCGCGAGCAGCACTTGCCCCAACTGTCTCTTTTGAGGCTGTAATGGGGGGATCTTTGTGTTCACGTGTGTGGTCGCAAGGCGGTGACGGCACAGATCGCCAGGAATAACGAATTGATGCGGCACATGCTCGACAACCTGCCCACCCACCTGCCCGGGAAGCAGCCTCCCTTAGCGTCCAGGTGAGGAGGAGACGCTCGTGTGCGAGCGAGCGAGCTACGCGCGGATGATAGAGCACCCACTGTCCACACGCGTGTACTTCGTGCGTGCGTACGATTCGGCCTCAAATGAGTACCGAGTGTAGTGTGTAAACGTCACCACTTGGGAGACGAAGATGGCTGCGTATGGTACTGGTCACCCACCCCCTCATGAGTCGCACTGGCCTTTGTAGGTACTTTAACCCTGCTGGTTAGTGCCCTTTCGTCACCGTGAGTATCAATCTAGGTTCAGATTCGGCCATAGTACTGAAACCACTCTGGTCAAAGTAGGTAATGACTCGTCGCTGCTGATGAAGGCTTGCCAAGTATTCATGTCCTTCTGGACCTGAGTACTGCCTTTCATGCTGTTGACCACCCTATCTTACTTGAGCGACTGGAGGGTATAGAGGTCTCCGGCTGTGCCCTACATTGGCTGAGCTTCTACAACTCTGACCAGAGGCAGTTCGTCAGCCTCGGAGGACAAAATTCAAAGATCCATCCTGTTTTGTCTGGAGTTCCTTGGGTTCAGGTTCTCGGCCCACTAATCTTCAGCATCTACATGCAATCACTTTGTCATATCCTGCACAGCCTCAATCTCAGCTACCAGTGCTATGCCGATGACATCCAAATCTATATCCACGCAAAGCTATCCATCAATGCGTCTGGTCTTTGCATGTCGCTCTTACTGTCAACTGTGAAGGCCTGGCTCAATTCACATTTCCTAAAACTAAATGGCGACAAAACAAGTTTTGCTTGTCGGAACCCCGCACCAATTGTCCAAGGCTGAACTTATTCAATTGATGCTTGATGACCAGACCATTGAAGTTGCTAAGGCAGTTTGGAATCTACGTGTGAATCTTGATTCCTCACTCAGCTTCAAGACACACATCAACAATCTGACAAAGGTAGCCTATTTCCATCTCAGAAAAATAACCAGACCGCGCAACATCCTGTCACCCGCTGATGCTGAGAAGCTAATGCACATCTTCATCTCCTCACGAATCGATAACTGCAATGCATCGCTCCCTGGCACCCCTGCCGACCTGATCAATCGTCTCCAACGTGTGCAGAATGCGGCTGCTGGAGTCCTCACTCACACACCCATCTACGATCACATCAGCAATACTGATGTCTCTCCACTGGTTACCGGTTTAATACAGGATTGAATTCAAGCTCCTTCTCATCTACAAGTCTCTCACTGGCGCTGCTCTGACGTACATCCATGACCTACTTCAGGCATCCTCCTTAACACGACGACTTCAATCCTCCAATACCGGCTTGCTGCATGTGCCCAGATCGCACCTCCATTCGATGGATGACAACCTTCTCACGCACTGCACCCAGACTCTGGAATGCCCTTCCATTGGAGATTCGATCAGCTGAGTCCCTGGCTATCTTTTAATCTCGTGTCACGACTCACTTGTTCCATGAGGCTTTCAAGTCCTCTGGCTAGGACTGTTAATGCAGTTTAATGTCGCCATGCCGGGATGATGGCTCTCTGCCAACCTGTGTCTGCTCGAGAACATTTATTCCTTGTTTGTTGAAGAATTATTATTTTTTTATCGCATATTTTTCGTCCTATGATTTATTGCTACTATTTGACTTTCAGTTGAAATGTATTCATGTTGTTGACACGCCGTTCTCTCCGCAGCTCTGTGCAACGCTTTGTGACCCTCGGGTGAAAAGCGCTCTAGAAATGCAATTATTATTATTATTCGCATTGTCTCCGCTCCTCATAGGTTGGAGAAGGTAAGCACGTTGGAGACAGCAGAGGTCAATGGGACGTTGCTTCATAATACCATGAACGATCACGATGGTTTGAGGAGGCTTTTGTCTTGCAGTGACTAGATCGTGGTGGACGCTGATAATGATGATCAACAGTTTTAGTTGGGGACATCAGAGAGTGAGTGGCTTGCACAGTTATATCCATTGATACTTTGACTTCGGACGACTACTAACCCATGCTTATGTCTCTGTGTCTCGTGGTAATGTCAGCGTTCCGGCCCGTGGCGACTCCCACATCGCCGAGACCCAAACCGGAGCCCACCAAATGGGGGCCCAAGCGGGTGTCAAGGCTGCCGTCTCAGCCCCCTCGCAACCCGTACAGCCTCACCAGAAGGAGCGAGCGGCGCTCCCACCAATCCCCTCGATCAAGATCCTCACCGTGAGCGAGTTCGAGGCCGTGCCTACGTAAGTCTCTCGAGTCCGTTCAAATGTAACATCTGAGGGTCTTGCCCGTGACCTGTGATCGAGCCTTCAAGACTTCACATGACCTCAAAGTGTGCCTAAACTGGTACAAACGACATGCTGATGTCGCCATCATTTGATATCAACTCAGGAGCATGAGGGTAGGTGGAGGGGACAGATGCTAATGGCGGCGTGTGTGGGTTCAGGCGATGCAAATCAGGTAGCTGTATTGGTAAAACGGCGACGTATTTCGAAAGAACATAGGAGGTAAATGTAAATCGGGATTTTACTTTAGCCTTGTATTTCGTCGGCCGTATAATAAACCCGACGTGCAGAACAATAACGGAGACGTCGCTGTGCTGCAGGTACCTGAAGGGCCGCATCTCGTATGATCAGGTGAACGGCGCCGTGCAGGAGATCAACCACGCGCTCGCCGCCAAGTACGCGCTGCTGCAGCAGCCGAAGCGGTCGCTGAAGGAGGCGGCCATCAAGCGGCTCCGTGTCTACCGCGAACAGGAGATCCCACTCACCAAAGGTGGCGCGGTCACCGTTACCCCCACCGCCGCTTAGCTTCTCACCGACGGAGTACCGGCCTCCAATGAATCTTTCTTTCACACTCTACCACTGAGGTGCCGTGCTGGTGCTGTGCATAATCAGCCAGGTGGCAACACCAGGAATACGTTTGAAAACATATCGATGTAGGTTGTTACGGGTCGAAGTATGAGAATTGCTCTCGAGCTGTTTTCGGGATTGCCGTGGTGAGCGTTCCTCCTAATCCCGTCATGATGTTTTACCTCCCACGTTGGAAACATAGTCGTGGATCCTGATGATGTCTCCGACGTGGGAGGTGGAACCTTATGAAGGAGAGAGAGAGAGAGAAGGAACGCCTGCCACGACTATCCCAAAACAGCAGCTCTTAAGAGCAATTCTCATTTTCAAAATTTGTCTAATTTCGGATCGTGACACTGGCACGCACGGCCCTACTCACTTTTTTTAGAATGATGTGTGATCTCTGACGTCCACTTTGAAGCAAACCCAATGTGTTTATGGTTCGTGCACCTGCCAATATTAACCCGGGCGCCCGTGGGTTTCAATCTGCGAACCTGTGCAACAAGTGACAAACTGCAATGCCGCAGCAAAATCATAAAAGTCGTGTGGTTTGTCAAAAACACTCTCTCCAACCTTAGCAACAACTTATGCCAACAAGTGTATTCAATAATAGTTAACAATGATTTATTGCGTATATATGCTGCCTATCATCCTGAGGTCCCAAGATACTGTAGGAAATTGTAGAGAGGTTGAGAGAAGGTAGCAACACGGTCAGCTGGAAACAACCTGCTTGGCACTACATCTTTGTAACAATATCGGGCAATTAATGAGTGCCTTATTGTAGTTGTAGGAGGAACCCCGAGGCAGGAATCAAACCACCCCAGGCAGGATCTTTCTGCGAGGCGCAGATATTATCGCTGTATTAAAACCCTTCCCGAGGTTATGCTTGCGGTGCTGATAACGGTACAACGGTACCTCACCTAACCTCACGTTCCTACCACCCGTCTTAGGCCACAGCTTCTTCGTGGATCATGACCTGCGCGAACACTCGAAGCTGCGCGTGGACAAGCGCCTGTACAGCCTGCTGGGTGTGTTGCGCCACTGCCAGCGCCTGCGCGAGTTGCGCGGTGGCGGACTCGTACGCTACGTGCTGATCTAAGCGCCGTTGACTCCACCGACGCCGGCGATCGTCCTTCACCCCCCCCCGCACGCTCGCCCCGAGGTGGTCGGACCGTCGTCGCGCTGGCACCGGTGACGTTGCCGTGTTTTGCTGCGGTGGTTGCGGGCCGCTGAGAGCGAGTCGTCGCTGTTTTGGTGACTCGCGGGGTTCTGCCGTCTGTTGAGCGTCTCAACGCACCAGAGAATGAGGGGCTCCTCAAGAGCAATTTTTCATGTCTGATAGTCCCTCCAACTGGGTGGCGAAATGTCGCGAAGGAGACAGGAGGAACGCTCGGCTATCCCAAAAGAGCAGCTCCTGAGAGCAGTTCTCTTACATCGAACCGTAAATATCTACATGGATACATTCTCGCCATTACGTCTTCCCTTGTGCCAGATCTTTCAGTTGTTGCACCTTCGAACTCCATCCGTAACTTGATAACGGCCGTCTAGCCGTGTCTTTTTAGTTTTGAACAACGTCCGATGCGTCGTTCGTAAAGAACCGGTGACCACTTCATCGCTCTCAATTAACCTCTAGACCTTCCACTAGGTCTCCTGCGTGGCCACATCCATCCATACAAATTTACAGGACCTTTGGCTTCTCTACTGCTGCTTGAGGGCATGGGGTTCAAATGACCGTACGTCGCCACGCATGGTCAGCACGGTTTAGTGAATGTGTTGGTGTAGACGAGCAAAGAAGTCCGGTACAGCGATGGGTGATGTTGCACTGCCCTCTGCTGACCCCAATGTATATAAATTAAAAATTAATAAACTTAGCTTCGTGAAACTGAGGTTCTTGTGTGTGGTGGTGGTGGTGATGGGAACGGTCCAGGCATATTTGTTTTGATGGTGTTGGTGACGGGGGTGATGATGGCGAAAGTGATGACAGTGGGGATTGATAGCGCGATGACAAGAAGTCATCTCGATGGTGGTAATGGTGATCGTGATGCGGTCACGTGCATTCCGGGTGATTTGGCCATGCGTAACAGTTGTACAAATCTCTCGTCTAATCTCTATAAGTCGTTACATCTCCATTAACTGTAATGAACTGATAGCCACATTTTTACCCCTAATAGAGCCATCATGGTGACATAGTTGTGCAGTGAGTAGCGCTGCATCCTCACAGCAAGAAGGGTCTAGGTTCGATTTCCGGCGATGGTACCTTTTTATGTAGCGTTTGCTTGTTCTCCCGTTGTCTGTGTGCGTTTTCTCCCTGTTCTCCAGTTTCTTCTGACAGTCCAGACATGCTCGCTAGGTTAATTGGCCCGTATAAATTGCGCACGGTACCCTGTGATGATCAGACATCCCCATCAATTCCTGTTTTAGGCCGTGTGCTGCGACCGTCTGCATGCAGTGCACCTAGCGATCACTTCCCGCTCTGTCCGCGCGGTGGCGCCGTGACGCCGCAAGCTTGCGCTTAATCCACGACGCTTTCACGTGACGACGACCTGCCCAACTGCAATGAATTATAGGGGCCGATTGCCCGAAACGTCGAGTAATAGGTCTGTGTTGCCTTCACAGCAGTGCCATTGGACAAATGCGCTGGGGTCCTTGTTCGTTGCGCTTACGTACCACTGCCAGTTCAGCATCACATGTCATTCGTGTTCGAACTCGGGAGACTTCACGTGTGTTATGGCGTTTGAGGGAATTTTACACTGAGGGATAACCCCCATTTCAGGCCGAGTGAACATAGGAGTGCGCTTGCTCATATCACGGTGGCCACGTGGCGGCCCTCCTGTACCGCGCATGTGCACTGAGGTTCAGAGACAAAGGTCCCACGTATAGCCTTGACGGACTATTGGGGCAAGTGCTGTTAAGCACCTGTGAAGGGTGGCACGGCACACGATGTGGTTCGGTGCTACCACACCCGGCCGCGTTTGTCACTAGTGGCGATGTTATACAGGTCGTCATTTGAGGCTGAGTCGACCTGAGTACGGCTCATGACCGGTGCAAATAACCAGCACAGGTGCTGGTGGCCAGGAGTGGGAATTGAACTCGAATCAATGGGTTCGCAGCACAGCGCGCTAACCGTTGCACCACCGCTCCCGATTGCACTGCTCCCCACTGCTGTCTCCACAGCAAGCAGGTGTCCTCTGGATTCACCTGGTCCCATCTGGCATTCACTGTAAGCCGTGTGTGCACAAACACAGATGTGTTGTATCACCTGCGTGTGTGCACAGGTGTTTGTGTGAGGAGTGGTGGTTCAGTGGTTATTGCGCTGCGCTACAAACTAGCCATCCGAGTTCGAATCCTATGCATGGTGACGATTTTTCTAAACCTGGGCCTTCCCTAGGTCGACTGAGCCTCAAATGAGAACTTAGTGTGGCGTGTAAACATTACCACTGGAGAGACAGGCGGCAGGGCGTGGTGCTGGCCACCCATCCCTTCGGGTGCCGTGCTGGCCTTTAATGAGTGCTCGCTAAGAGCACTTGACCTGACATCTTGTCTTGGGGGGCCCGCCGCGTTACGAGCCCGGCGAGCCAAGATCCATTGCCGCTCACGGCCACTAGCACCATTGACAATATTATAAACCAGTCGGGGATTTTCCATCGGTAGACTCACTGAGGAGTCAAAGGTGGTGGTGGCCAGCCACACCTTCGTGAACATTTGCATCCTGTGTCGTACAGAACTTGATGAAGGCGTGACCCTTAGGACTCGAGGGTATAGACTACAGACAACAACCCAGTTTGCTCTATTTTCCCACAAAAGCCGTAGCACAACCCAAACCACTGGTGGTGGTGGTTGTCCATGCAGCCATTGACCAGCCTCAAAATCCTGTTTGACCACCGAGTTCTGTGAGATTGGTCGCTTGCCCGGTGAGAACCCCCTGTAATCCGCTCTATACCCAGTAACTGCGTTTTCCGGAAGCGACTACCTTATACTGTACAACCCCCCCTCCCACTCCTCCCCCATACTCGTGTTATCGCGAAAGATAGACATCGGTTCCAGGTACGGGCGAGATGCGTAATACCCTTTGCCCTTCTACGTCCTTCCCCCACATACGTGAGAACCCAAGGTGACGTGGCTGCACACCTCCGTATGTGTAATGGGGGTGACTGGCAAGCGTGGGAAAGCATTGGGACAATGGGTTGCGACCGCGTGAGCTCATTACCCACCCACGCTCATTGATACCTGGTCGCAATGTACGCGACATTATACAGCGGCGTTGCTTAAGCAAGGAATTCCTCCAGATCTACAGAATGGCTCTTGAAAGCTGCTATTTCGGGATGGCCGTGGCGAGTGTTTCTGCTCTCGCATTCGCGATATTTCGCCTCCCACGTTGGAAGCATCATCAAACGAATTAAGCTCATCATCAGGCTAATTAGCCAAATTCTGCCTCCAACGTTGCGGAGGGAGGAGGAATGCTCGACGTGGCTGTTCAGAAAGAGCAGCTTTTCGAGCAATTCTCACATATGGAAACCTACATCAATAGAGTCGAGGTATTATCAGCAAGACACTGACGAATATCCAGGAGCATGTGTTCAAGCAAGTGAACTCTGAAACGTTTCGACCTCGCTTGGTGTCTTTTGGTGGAGATGGGACCGCTATATTATCGATGAGTGTCTTATCTTACTGATAATGTCCAGACTGTTGACACCTTCACAAATTGCTTCCAAAGGAATGCTGGATGATGTGGTCTGGAAAGCCGATAAGTCGATAAACTAAGGAGGGGGTCTCGAGGTCGAGCCGCAGGGACACCGGAAAAATAGTTAATAAGCACAGACGAGGAGATGCACAGATATAGAGACGATGAAACGCACCGAGTGGAAAAGATGGACATGGAGAGAAGGACAGCACGATGGTGCAGTTGTCAGCGCAGCCACCTCACAGCAATAAGACCCTAGGTTCAAGCCCCGTCTCGGTTACCTTTCTGTGTGGAGTCTGCATATTCTCCCCGTGTCCGTGTGAGGTTTTTTGTCTTCCTGGTATTTCGTTTCCTTCCCGCAGTCCAAAGATAAACTGCCGAGGTTAATTGTCCTGCTGATTAAAGTGTTCCTGGTGCCCTGCGATGGACTGGCGTACCGTCATGGCCATAACCCTACCTTGCCTCCTGCATCGGCCGGGATAGGCCCCAACTTCCCCGCGACCTTCTAGAGCAGTGGTTTTTTATGTTTATTTTTAATATTTGGACCAAGTTCAAAGTAAATCTTCATGCTCGTAACCTGACAAAAGTCATTTAACTACAGCTTTCAATGACAGCACATTAATACATTTAAATTTGAACCAGCAAGGCATACCAGTATGTGATGTTCGGCGACCCAATATTGGGTCACGACCCGTATTTTGAAAACCACTGCTCTATAGGATTCGTCGGATACTAATAATGAATGAATGCCTTGATTAAGACATGCGTTAAATAGAGAGACACGGATTGCATGAGCGAGGAAGAGACGGAGACACACGACGGGAGACACGGAGTGAAGAGAGTGACCCACACATCGTGTTGTAAAGCCACGCAAAAATAAGTACTGAGAATGTTAAATCGTTACTGCTACTAGACGTTCCCGTATGCGCCCGAGGCCGTGGTGTTTTACTCTCGCAAGCACGGTGGGTTTTTTTCACCAAAAACTGTTCACGTTCTCTCAAACCGCAATCAAGTCCCACGGTCCGAGGAGGGGAAAAACTCCGAGCCAGGACCACTTTAAAGCAACGAATCTTGAGGCCCTGTTAAAATTTCCGCACCAAACAAATGTGGCTATAAATATAGACCCGTGTCGCGATGGCTTCCTTCCTGCTTCGAGTTTGCATGGCTTAATAATAATAATTACACTTCTCGAGTGCTTTTTCACCCGGCGGTCACAAAACGCTGCACATTTTCATCTTGTCGTGCGGGCTTTTACCCAGTACTCCGGTTTCCTCATACCGTCCAATGCTGGTCTTGCCCCCGTTAAGTGACCTGCTGACTAAATTTCCCCCAGTGCTCCGTGATCGATTGACGTCCCAATCTGTATACAGTACTACCTTGAACTCCGGCTCTGGATCACCTCGACCCACTATAGGATTAAGCAAGGATTGATAATGAATGGAGCGATAGATGATGACGTTAAGCCCTTGTGCAGCAGGTGCCAGACATTGAATAACATCTCAGTAGTTTGAGAGGGTGGCGGAGATGTGGAGTTTGTCTCATCTCATTATCTGAAACCGCTTAATCCTATATAGGGTCACGGTGAAGCCGGAGCCTATCCCGGAAACATAGGGCGTAAGGCAGGAATACACCCGACGACGGGACGCCGGTCCATCGCCGGGCATTGCGGGACAATTTTAGTCTGCGAGCCAATCAACCTATCCAGGAGCATGCTTTTGGACTGTGGGAGGAAACCGGAGTACCCGGCGAAAACCCACGCGGACACGGGGAGAGCATGCAAACTCCACACAGAAAGGCACCGGAGCCGAGAGACTCGAACCCGGGACCTTCTTGCTGTGAGGCGTCAGCGCTAACCACTGGGCCACCGCGCCGCCCCTGTGGAGTTTGTCATAGCAGATATAGGGCGCGAGTCAACGCACCTGGAAGGAGCCTTTGGGTTTATAGCTCTTCTTAACAGTTGTCCAGCGAGGAGGCTTTAGAAAGTTACAGGGCAACTGGAACAATTGTTGCATTGATGTTGGTATGCGTGCGTCATTGTGTGTTATTACTTAATGTACCCGAGCACACGGTGTTCTGCACAAGAATGAGTGAATAGAAATCACCGGCGGCTAAACGATGCGTCTTTGCTTTGCGTGTGTGAACCTATGAATGGGTGTTGTTTCCTAGAGGGGAGGGGGTGTGGGAGTCTTTGTCTGAACTCGCCCCCGGTCTCCCTGTTGGCGTGAGACAAAGGCGGCTGAGCGTGGCGCTGACCACGTGCGTGCTTGCGTGATCGGTGAAACCGGAGCCTATACCGGCAGCCACAAGGCGCACGGCAGGGCTGTGCTCATGACGGGCGGGACGCCAGTCCATCCCAGGGCAATGTCATCAGGACAATAAACGTAGACAGCAGTGTGCGGAACTGGAGTACCCTGTGGAAAAACCCCACGCGGACACGGCAAGAGAGCAAGCTGTGGCTAAAAGTGTCCATTTTCGACAAGCCCTCCCTGTTGCATTGACGTTCGGAGCCGTCGCAGTGGGGAGCTGTCAGTAGTTTCCGGTTAAACCCGACAGACTGTGCGCGCTTTGCCACGTCGTTGTATGCTCACCGCGCTCTCTCTCGCACACCTGTCTCGAATCTCCTCACCACGCTCTCTCTCGCACGCCTGTCCTACCTCTAGGGTTGCCTTGCTTTTCAGGGTCTCTCCACTGTATGGGTGTCTGACCTCGAGGTTCTCTCACCTGTAAGGGAGTCATCATCATTATCAATACCCGCTTAATCCTGTACACGGTCGCGGGGGTCCGGAGCCTATCCCGGCAGACAGGGCATGAAGCGAAGCTATACCAAGCATGTGACGCTAGTACATCGCAGGGCACTGGAGGCAATATACTCAGCAGGCCAATTAGCCTAGGCAGTAGCGAATCTTTGGACGATGGGGGAGGGGGATGTACCCAAAAAGCAACTCGGACACGGGGAGAGCATGCAAACAACTCCACACAGAAAGGCACCCGAGCCGAGACTCGAACCCGGTACCTCCTTGCTGTGAGGCGACAGCGCTACCCACTGCGCCACCGCAGTTGATCATTATTGATCATTATTGCTGTGATTTCTCCACGACTCCCCCCCCTCTTCCATGTCCTTTCTCGAA
Source organism: Mordacia mordax (assembly GCA_036362905.1). NCBI lineage: Eukaryota > Metazoa > Chordata > Hyperoartia > Petromyzontiformes > Petromyzontidae > Mordacia > Mordacia mordax. The sequence continues at coordinate 770,780 of JAZEWT010000027.1, forward strand.
ACCCCTTCTCGAACGTCCCGGATTTTCCTCCCCCATTCCTCCTCCTCCACTCTGTCGCCCACTTCAACCCCTCAGCCAATCACCACGCTCGGGGCACTCCCACTATTTATTTATTCACGTGAGGCGTCGTCCCAGAATGACCCTTTGTACGCGTGTACACGCGTGTGTGTGTGCGCACACACGCATGCACACAAGCCCCGTATGAAAGACGGAAAAGACCACCGAGGGGATGGTCAGCACGCAGGGCCACCCTTGTCTCTCCGTGGCCATCTTTACATACCGCACGAGGTACCCATTCAAGGCTGAGTGACTTAAGGGACGTGTTGGACCTGTTTAGATGATCGTCACTGGTATTGGCCGAGAGCTTGAATCGAACCCGGGTCGCTGGTTTCGTAACCACTCAAAATACCGACCTGCCCCCATCCCCCATAGCCTTAACAGACTGTCGGCTCAAGTGCCTTTAGCGAGCACCTAATGAAGGTCGACACGGCACAAGAGGAGATGGCTGACCAGCACCACGCCCAGCCGCCTTTGTTTCCCTCTTTCAAAAACGTGTCACTGCTTTTGGCTTTGAGCGAGATTTGAACCCGGGTCGCGGGGTTCGTTGACCAATGCGCTAACCGCTGAGCCACCGCTCCCCACCAGTAACTCCACACACACACACCCAACACAAAGGGGGGGGGGAGGAGGGAACCCTGTGTTTCCGTGATTCCTACAAATTTAAAAAACCCCCAAAAATTAGCGATCAACACAAGCACGGGTGAGAGAGAAGTATATCTCGCGCCGAGTTTAGAACCTCACCAAAAATATCCGAGTTTCCGAGAACCAGGAGTCGTCCCTTCTCTATTCTGGGGACCCTCCTGCAGCAGCAGTTAGCCTCGGCCATCTGGTGCAAGGGGGGTTTGGGGGGGGATCATGGGCTTCGGAGAGGGGCATGCATATCCCCAATCGCCCTTTGCATCTGCGGGACATAATCATGAATATGTATTAATAGATAATTATTATAACATGTTGTGCATAATAGAGGGTGGTCCAAATGTCTTGTAACCTTCATTTTATTGGCCCCTAATATTAGTTTTCCTCTGCGCTGATTAGTTTAAAATTTAAATAACCCTTGTGGACGGCGCAGCTCGTAGCGCTAGCGCCTCACAGCAAAGGTGCCTCGGGCACCTTTCTGTGTGGAGTTTGTGTGTTCTCCCCCTGTTCTGCGTGGGTTTTCTCCGAGATTCTGCCATAACTACAAAAAAAACCCTACTGAAATGACGGAGAACATCATGATATATAGGATGCTCTGTGTGGCAAATGTTGGCCCTGGCTTACCACACGGCTGCCTGCCCTCTCCTCCCTCTCTCTGAGGTTTCCTCGCGCCTCTGTGTCGTTTTCACTTCGAACCTTCGACTTTGCGGATACCTTCGACTTTGCACGAATGCTGTACCGCGCGTTATAAATTGCGTTCTTAGATCATTAACCCAAGTGAGAAACACCACTACTGCTGATAAGACCCTGTGCATTTTTCTGGCAATAGTGTTAAGTTCTTAAAAACACCACATAGACATTTTTTGTACAGAAGCACAGGTAGGTGCTATAGGCGGAATACCATATTGGTGGCGTACCGTTCTCTCCGCAGCGCTGTGCAGCGCTTTGTGACCCTCGGGTGAAAAGCGCTTTAAAATACAATTATTATTACTCTGCTCCATCTGCTCCCAAGCTTCGCCCGTAAACCTCCACCCCCGTCAAAAGCAAGACAAAGATCCCCCGTATAGCCTTCGTAGACTTAAGGGGCAAGTATTTTTAGCGAGTGGCACATATTGAGGCCAGAACGGCACACGAGGATATGGGTGGTCAGCACCATCCCCGGCCGTCTTTGTATCCCCAGCACTAATATATATTTAACTGTACCAGGTACTCATTTACAATAATGTACTAATATTTGCACTTCTCGAGCAGGGTGGCACCGTGGCCCAGTGGGTAGCGCTGTCGCCTCACAGCAAGAAGGTCCCGGGTTCCAATCTCGGCTCGGGTGCTTTTCTGTGTGGAGTTTGCATGTTCTCCCCGTGTCCGCGTGGGTTTTCGCCGGGCACTCTGTTTTCCTCCCACAGTCCAAAAAAAATGCTGCTGCATAGGTTAATTGGCTTGCAGACTGAATTGCCCGCAGTGCCCGGCGATGGACTGGCGTCCCATCGTGGGTATATCCCTGCCTTGCGCCCTGTGTCTGCCGGGATAGGCTCCGGCTCATCGCGACCCTGTACAGGACTACGCGGTTTCTGACAATGAGATGAGACTTCCGGAACATTTGTCACCCGAGAATCACAAAGCGCTGCACAGAGCTGTGGAGAGAACGGCATGTCAACAACATCATAGTAAATCAATTAAAGTTAAACAATGACTATAAATCAATGACGGGCATAAAATAACAAATAAAATAATTGTTAAACAAATAAATGAAGGACGAAGCGTTCCTGAGCAGATATGAGTCAACAGCGAGCTATCATCCATGCGCCAGCAGTTAGCAGCATCAGCAGTCCTAGAGAGAGGAATTCAGGGCCTTAAGGCTGAATCGCCCTTGGACCCCAGGACCGGTTGTATTGTAGTCGCCGTCACTGATGTTGATTGGCCGTAAGCACGGAATGGATCTCGGGACCGCCAGGTCACAGACCGCACTCTAGCGCTAAGACTTGCAGCACCACCGACCCGCATTGTGTGGAATAAACATCATCCAGCAGTGAACAATTAACAGCGGACGCCGACTAACCTATGCAAACAGACGTCTGCCAATCTCTTAGTGTTTGCTAATGACCCCTACGGAGTCTCGGCGGTGGTTATGTAACCGCTGACGCGGTAGAGAGCGTCCGGGGGTTGTGTAACAGGAGTTGCACAGGTCGGGGGTGGGGGGGGGCTCGCCGAGGGGACTCGGAAACGCTGTGAGATCTTAGGTATGCATCCCCTTCCCGAGCACCTTCTCGCCCGCGGGTCTCTCCAATCTCCCCATCACCCCGCTCCTCGTCGTAGCTCGATCCAAATTTAGCAAAATGAATCAATGTTATGGGCCGCTGCCTCACTGCATTAAGGGCCCGGGTTCGATTTCGAACTGAGTGCCATTTTTCTGTGTTGAGTTTGTGCGTTATCGCCGTGTCTCTGCATGGGCTGTCGTTGTTACTCCAGTTTTCCCCCACAGTCCACAGTGCATCTCTACTAGGTTTAGGTTTCATTATGACTCCAATAAACAAAACCCATTGGGTGATCGATGCTCGTTAACGATGGGACCTGGTTACTTTTTTTATTATGATCGTTAGTTCACTATGTACGTCTATGGCTCGATGTAGATTTTGATATCTGTGAATGTATAGGTCTCAAATGCGAGAGTCGGGACTTCTGTGTGAGATTATGGGTCTCTGGAAGTTATGTGGAGCTCCAGGTGGGCATGTGGGTCTACGTGCTAGTCTACGGGTTGTACGTGAGTCTACGGTTCAACGTGAGTAAACCCACCAGTCAATGGCTTTGTGTCTCTCACGCAAAGCCGTGGTGACCTGGCTGAGGTCAACCATTCATTCATTGTACTTCAGAGTAAAGGTGAGTGACGAGGGGTTGTTGGGCGGCAGAGACTGGAATCAACCCGGGCACTCAGTGACTGCCTTAACTCACATGTCGGCGACCCGGCCATTATGAATCAGCGTGAGCCACCCTGCCACGTGTGTGTCGGAGAATTCTGAGAATGTCATGTAGATCACCGTGCCTAAGCTGGAGTGGCAATGTGGGTGTCACACGGGCTTGTGTAACATGTGGGGCCTTCAGTAAGGGTCACACCAGGGCTTTAGAGTGAAGATGATGAAGATCGTGGCGGGTGTGATGATCGACGAGTGGATAATGACTGCGTCTTGACGGTGATGACGTCTGAAGATGATACTGGGTGGATAAATATTTGGCGATGAGTGGATACTGATTCATTGTCTAATGTGTGATGATGTACGACAATGGGTCTCTGTATAACTATGCACCTGTATGTAAGTTCATCATTACTATCAATACCCACCTAATAATAATAATAATTGCAATTATAGAGCGCTTTTCACCCGAGGGTCACAAAGCACTGGTACCTGTCTTCAATAAGTCCACTTGGTTCCATGTCCTCCTGGCTGAGGTCGACGACATCATCAGTAGGCCAGGGCTATGGGTTGTTCTTCGTGCTTTTAGGGTCCATAACTCTCTGGTCACTGTCATTAACGACCTTCATGATGGTGGGCAAGCCCAAATAAAGCTACGTGGTTGGGAATCAAAACCATTCCTGTTCATTATTTAACCATTTTTTTTCACCACGTAGTTCAAAGATACTTTCAATGGATGTATCAGTTGAATTTCCGTTTGGGACAGGTACAATGGGAAGGTGATGGATACCCAGGTGTGGTCAAGGGACGGCTGTCGACTGGCCAACCATGTTATATATGCCAATAATTTGGTAATTGCTGCTTACTCTGAGGAGTTTAGGAGCTCCGCTGTTGAATCTAAAGCATACCACAAAGAAGTGGGGTCTTACCATCAACCCCACCAAAACCAAGCACCTGCCTGTGTATTTTGTGCCGCAAAGTTCTCCACTCCCTCAGCTCTCCATGACTGATTGGGCAGATGTGGAGACAGTGGAGAACTTTCCATACTTAGGCAGTATGTGTATGTCCTGTTCTGGTTTAGCAGCAGAGGTCTCGCTCCGCTAAATGGGGTGACATTATCTTTCGTGGGCGGCACGGTGGCCCAGTGGTTAGCGCTGTCGCCTCACAGCAAGAAGGTCCCGGGTTCGAATCTCTCGGCTCGGGTGCCTTTCTGTGTGGAGTTTGCATGCTCTCCCCGTGTCCGCGTGGGTTTTCGCCGGGCACTCCGGTTTCCTCCCAGAGTCCAAAAGCATGCTGCTGCATAGGTTAATTGGCTCGCAGGCTAAATTGCCCCGCAGTGCCCGGCGATGGACTGGCGTCCCATCGTCGGTATATCCTTGCCTTGCGCCCTGTGTCTGCCGGGATAGGCTCCGGCTCACCGCGACCCTGCATAGGACTAAGCGGTTTCAGACAATGAGCTGAGATGAGATTATTATTAGAGCGCTTTCCAACTGGGAGTCACAAAGCGCTGCACAGAGCTGTTGAGAGAACGGCATGTCAGCAACAACAACACGTACACGGCAAATCAACAAGCAGTGTCTGGAAATTATTGGCGCCGACTGACCGCGTGGCTGCCCCTCCTCCCCCTGCGATTTCCTGGTACCACTGTATCCCTGTCTCGTCCATAACCAGGCGTGGGGTCAGTGGGTGTCAATATTTTCCAGACACTGCTTGTTGATTTGCTTCTGCCGCTGTTGGTATGAGGGGCGAGTGTGCGTCCGGGTCAGTGTTGATGCCCACGTGATTGGCAGGACCATCGTTGGTGCCAACTGCGGCCCTGATCCTCGCGTTACACGTGAGACGGCTGTGATTGCGTCTTTGTGAATCATCCCTGCCGCGTGGTCCCCCCCCTCCGCCCCCTGCCCACCTTCTTCTCATTCCCAGCGACCCAGATTTAAACCTCCAGGGTTAGTCTGTACAGCGGTCAGGGCGCAGCCACACATGACTTACACCCCCACACACACACACGAGTCATAACCCCCGCGTGACTGCCGCTGTGTATACAGGGCCACAAACACCGCTAGCGCTCAGGACCCACAGCTCCAAGCTCCTATTTTCGAAGCCCTTTCTGACGCACGCGTCATTATTGTGTGAAGAGGGAGGGACGAGGAGTGATAGGAGGGGGATGGAGACAGATGGGTGAAGACCCCCCCCCTCCCACCTTCCAGATGCTACAATCCGTGACCCCTACTCCCAAAACACATTATGGGGGCATATCCATAAGCGCACATTTTATCCGCACAACACTAAGGCTTTTGTCATGTTTTAATCTTACTTCGCACTTACGCCCATGAGACTGTACAACAATTGTCGCTTTAAATTCCCATTTTTTGCACTAGTACCGTAAACCCTCTTAAACCTTTGGATCCTTAAATCCTTCGGACGTTTGTTATGTCGCAGGAATCCCACGTCTAGAGCTGCAAGCTCTGTGGATAATTCCTGCTGTAATCTCATCTCATCTCATCTGAAAACCGCTTAATCCTATATAGGGTCACGGTGAGCCGGAGCCTATCCCGGAAACACAGGGCGTAAGGCAGGAATACACCCGACGACGGGACGCCAGTCCATCGCCGGGCATTGCGGGGCAATTTTAGTCTGCAAGCCAATTAACCTATGTAGCGCATGTTTTTGGGGCTGTGGGAGGAAACCGGAGTACCCGGCGAAAACCCACGCGGACACGGGGAGAGCATGCAAACTCCACACAGAAAGGCACCCGAGCCGAGATTCGAACCCAGGATCTTCTGGCTGTGAGGCGACAGCGCTACCCACTGCGCCAACGTACCACCCCCTGCTGTAATAATGACCATCTATGCGTTATTTTGCTATGCACGCAGGGCGGGCATTTTGCTAGTATCAACAGCCGTGATGTATTTCTATTTCACCAATAGCGGAATCTCAGTCTCACAACTCATGCTGGGGTGATGGCATGTTGCCGAACTGCGCCTGCTCGCGACCATTTATTCCTTCCTTGTTTGCTGAACAATTATCTTTTTTTTCATAAAATTTACGTCGTTCTCTAAATTATAGCCATTATTTGACTTTCAGTTTATTGGTCTGATGTTGTTGACATGCCGTTCTCTCCACAGCTCAAATTTGTAAAAAAAAAACGTTATTGTTGCTGACATGCCGTTCTCTTCGCAGCTGTGTACAGCGCTTTGTGACCCTCGGGTAAAAAACGCTCTGGAAGTACAATTATTACTATTAATTCCTCCGGGAAGCTTCTGCCCTGCGGTGTTTCGGCTGTTCTGAATTTAGAGAGTGGTTAGGCGATAGGGTTATGGGAGGGTGAGACTGGGATCTCGGGACTGTGGCTACAGTGCGGGCGGGAGTGTGGGTGAGAGGCCACGTTCCTTCCCTCCCTCCCTCCAGACTCAACCCAGACAAATATTTGAGAAGTGAAGTCATTCCGAGTTGGCGTTTTGCCCCAAGTCGTCGACGAATCTTAATGCAAAACATCCCCAATCTTGCCAAGCGATGGCAACAGCAAAGAGCAAGATGATAGGGCGGCGCGGTGGAGCAGTGAGTAACACTGCCGCCTCACAGCAAGAATCCCGGGTTCTAATCCCAGCTTTGGTGTTTTCCAAGTGTGGAATTTACATGTTCTCACCATGCCCGCGTGGGTTTTCCCCACGTACTCCGGTTTCCTCTCCCATCGTCCAAAGACACGCTTCTGCCTCGGATAATTAGCCCCGGTGCCCTGCAATAAACTAGCAATCCATGCTGGGTATCGTCCTGCCTTACGCCCTATGTCTTCAGGGATAGACTCCCCGCCCCCACTTTACAGGATGCTAATTCATAATGAGTGAATATGATGCTCATATTGAGGTCTCCTACCTAACATGACGAGACCGCTTTAGGAGAGTTCCTCTACTTTGCCTATTACGCCCAGGATGGGCTCAGAGCAGAGTGGGTTTCTCGTGATTCACAAGTCGGGTTGCACGGCTATATCTTCAACATGTGGGTTGTCGTCAACGCATCTCTGTGTATCTCTGTGGATCTCTATGGACATCTATGTTTCTCTCCAAGCTTCTGTACAGGACTTATGTAATAATAATAATTCTTGCATTTTTAGAGCGCTTTTCACCCGAGGGTCACAAAGCGCTGCACAGAGCTGCGGAGAGAACGGCACGTCAACAAGTATCGCTAGGTCTATCTACCTCTATGGATCTCTGTGTATTTATACGTCACCATGGATATTATCCATGTATCAATGTAAGCCTTGCCCGGCGATGGACTGGCGTCCCATCGTCGGTATATCCTTGCCTTGCGCCCTGTGTCTGCCGGGATAGGCTCCGGCTTCACCGTGACCCTGTATAGGACTAAGCGGTTTCAGACAATGAGATGAGAATGTAAGCCTCTATCTCTATAATAATAATTGCACTTCTAGAGTGATTTTCACCCGAGGGTTTTCCTGTGTATTTCTGTGTATCTCTATAGGTCACTGTATATCTACGATTCTTTGTATATCTTCATGTATCTCTATGATTCTCTTTAGATCTCTATGTATCTGGATGGGTCACCATGAATCTCTGTATCGGTGTACGCCTATATCTTTATGGATATCTGTCGGCCTGTGTCTCTATGGTTCTGTGTGTGTGTGTATTTCTGTCGGTGACTGTGCATCTTTAGGAGTCTATATGGGTTTACTATAGGCTGGGTCGCACGCCCGCAGTCGCTTCCTCTGTGGATCGTGCCTTTAATGCCCCGTGCGTGAGGAGAGGCAGATGTTGTGCCGCAGCGGCCTGGTCACCGCATTCCGCACATCGCCGTTAAGCCACCTCTTCGCGCGTCACTAAATCCACATCATCACCATCAGTCAGGGTCAGCCCACCGCTGTACGAGGACAACCTGACGCCGGTTGTTGGTCGCGTGGCGGCTGTTTGACCATACTTCACCATGCTGGTCAGAAGGGAAGGTGGGGGGGGGGAGAGGTTGCTATAACCACTCCCCACGTATCCATCGCTTGGAATCAAACTCAGAATTGGTCGTGGTGCAGTGTACCCACTGCACTTCACACCGCAGGACCTTACGTGCCTCTTAATCATAATACTGATTACATAATAATCTGGATACTAATTACATTATATAACGCGCGGCACAGTGTTCGTTCATCTTTGAAGGTGTTCGTTGCCAAAGACGACTCAAGGGCACAAGGAAAGCGCAGAGAGGGGTGAGGGAAGGGAGCCATACGGTTGGGCGGCGTCAACATTTGCCAAACACTGCGTGCTATACATTGTTTTCGGCCAATTAATTAAAGACTGTTTTTTAGTTGTGGGGGGGGGGGAATCTAAGAACCCCGAGGAAACCCACGCAAAATAGTGGATAAAGCACAAACTCCTCAAGAGAAAGGCGCCCAAACTAGTAATCGAACTGAATTGGGCAGGGCCCTAACTCAGTTTTTATTTAAGCTGGAAGGAACCGTTGAGCTATGTAGCTTTTTTTTAACAATCGTTCAGCGGGGAGGGGTGAGCAAATTACAAAATCGAAGGGCACCAGGGAGAATTTTGTCAGGGAAATTAACCTAGGCAGAATACTGTGGGAGGAAAACGGAGTACCCGGCAAAAACCCACATGGACACGGCCAGAATATACACACTCCACACAGAAAAGTGGCACCCGAGCCAGGAATCGAACCCGGTTATTTTTGTTGTGAGCGGGCAGCGCTATTCACCGCTGCGCCACCGTGCCTCGGATATGAACGTTGCGTAGCCACCCATCCTAGCCACCTGACACTAGACTTTAATGTCTAAAGGCGAGCAAGTGTGCGTGGCAAAGCACACGGCCGCCAAATATTTGGAGATGGAATCGGTTAACACAGGTGAACGCCACGATTGTGGAGATCAAACGCTCGGGCGATTAAACCGGGGATCTTGGAGGGGACACCACTCGCTAAAGAAGTTCCACAGCTCGCTTAGCTAATGTTAGTTTTAGATTCTGTCTCATGTGCCGCGTGACCCCGTTCCATGGCCTGTACAGGGTGTTCCTGATGTCCTGTGATCCCCCACCCCACCGCCCCAGTGTAATTCTATCAAACTTTGGAGAACCAACATTTTAATGTAATTGCACTATTGGTTGCTTTTGTCTTGTGCAATTCTGTGTGTTACTGTTTACATTTTGATCATCTTTGTGTTGCTCTATCAGTGTTACATATTGTTTGCGTTGGTCAGGTTGAACGTTTGTTATATAATCCCGCAGAGCTTGCAAGCTGTAATAATAAACATCTGTCTGCACAGGGTGATTGGGGATCACAATACATTTGGACCACTCTGTACAGCACCCTGGGAACCTGGTAGGAAGGCGCTTTATTACAAATATTATTAATTTATTATTACAGTGTTATTATTATTGAGCAGGTGATTGGGCAGTGGAGGATGGGGCCTCGCGGACACTCAAGGTCCTTCACCCGAGCCGTGTGGATTTAATAAAACGAAACCTCCTTCCTGCGTCCTGCGCCTCTTGCGAGGGGCTGCTGGTACCGATGCAAAGTGAATGCCCCCTGCGCAGTCAGCGGCGGGTGTGCGCGTGATGCATCGTCAGCTGGTGTCAGCGCACGCAGCAGAAACACATTCCAGGCGGCTAAGGGCGGCTGAGTCACTCAGTTCAGGACGCTGAGCCCGGCACCTCTGGGGTTGCGCGTCCTGATTACGGGCTTCAGCCGGATCTTGCAAGTGTACAGAGTTCAAGCCTTCAGCCAGATCACAAATGACTCGCGTAGAGACCCATAGACTCACATAAAGACCCATAGACTCACATAAAGACCCATAGACTCGTATAGAGACCCATAGACTCACATTAAGACCCATAAACTCGTATAGAGACCCACAAACTCATATAGAAACCCATACTCACACACACTGGGTTCAGATGTCTTGTGATCTTTATGTCATTGGCGCCCAACATTTGTTTTCTAGTTTAAATATCCCTCATTTCATATTAAATAAAGTGTATATATATATACAGTTTATATTGCGTACATTACATTACAGATTTATCGGTATAAAAACAATGGAGGTCAAAGGTCATTCGTTGATGATCTTAGGCCATTCACACACACAATCTACCACGTGGCATTCTCAGGCAAGTCCGTACCTGCATCTAAGTTTGTCTATAATCTGGATAAATAATTACAGGTGCTTTAGCCTCAGCCTGCACTAGCGCTTGTAAATAATTAGCCGCCGGTGTTGGGACCCGGCTTAATTACTCCGCGTGTCAAACAGACTGAGTAATCTGTGGACCCACCCGGTTACGCATTAACATGATTGCGTCGAGGTGAGGCATCCTGACCAAGCACTTTTATTCGCCGTTGTCATCACTGCCG
>JAZEWT010000027.1:811626-836080 GCA_036362905.1 Mordacia mordax
TGTGACCGCGCGCGCGCGCGCTGACTGTTCGAGCTGCCCGCGTGGCTTCGTGCGCCAGCGGACAAGGTGGCAGTGCGGCGGGCGCACGAGGAGGCGCTGGCGAGGGCGCAGGAGAAGGCTCGGACAGAGGCCGAGGCACGGGCCGAGCGCAAGCGCGAGGAGGAGAAGTTTGCTCTGCAGACCATGATGAAGGTGACGTGCGATCATTTATTGTCACGTCCTTCACGTGACAGGCTTCACAGCGTTCTCCCGATCGTAATACGCTGCGGAAACTGTGACACGGTGACAAATCTTAGGAGGGGGCGACAGGGGTTATGGGAGCGATTCGCCATACCCAGAGAACCTGAATGTCTGTTGTTTTATTGATATTTGACCGAGACAAATACGTGAAATGTTAATTTTCATTAATGTAGGACTCTATTAGGGTGGCGCGGTGGGGCAGTGGGTAGCGCTGTCACCTCGCAGCAAGAAGGTCCCGGGTTCGAATCTCTCGGCTCGGGTGCCTTTCTGTGTGGAGTTTGCAATCAACCTATCCAGGAGCATGCTTTTGGACTGTGGGAGGAAACTGATAATGATGAGGATCCTATTAAATAGCTTTGGAAATGTGGGACCTCTCTCTGGGGACGTTTATACATCTGCCTCGAGTAAGACGCACCCCAAACAACAACATGTTTTGGTAAAATACGATGTTCTGGGAAAACGGGATATATTTAAAGTTCCAAAATACACCTTGAAATCTGGGAAGAGAATGTGCATCTTATTCACTAGAGAATTCTCTATAAGCGATCGCTGTCAGCATGGCTTCCCCCAGTTGCTGGCTCATCATCTCCATCACGAATCCAGTGCCGTGACAGCTTTGTCCTCATCGTCGCCACCCTCCCCCGCCCCCACCCCGTGGAGAGCAGATCGACGAGGACAGGCGTAAGAGGATCGAAGAGGATAAGGAGAGGGAGCGCCAACAAGCGACCGCAGAGCTCGAGCGGTGGAAGGAGCAGCGGCGCTTGCAGGAGGAGGAGGAGGCGAAGAGGAGAGAGGACGAGGAGAAGAGGAGGAGGGAGGAACGCGCCCGCCCGCTGCGGAAAAATCTCGAGAAACAAAAGAAGCCGGAGACAGGTGCGGATCAGCGCAGTGCGGCGGTGCTAGGCGACCGCGCGTCGGGGCGTGCGGTGGGCGGGTGTGACGTCGACCGGCTGCCGGCTGCCGTGTCACGGATCGTTTCACCGCACGGTTCACCGACCGCGCTCGGCGTCCTGCAGGCCGCCACACGGCTGCGGGCCGCGTCGGACAAAGGGTCTGCAAAGAAACGCGTTGACGGCCCAAAGACGCGGTGATTGTGTCGTCGACGCCGCCAACTCGTGGTTAACTGGGGAAATTGGAGCAGAGGGGATTAATAACAACTGCATTTGCAGAGCGCTTTTCACCCGAGGGTCACAAAGCGCTGCACAGAGTTGCGGAGAGAACGGCGCGTCATCGACGACACCAGAATGGGAAATCGACAGCAACAACATTTTTTTGGGGTTTTTTTTTTAAACATACACAGCGTTGCAGAACAACAAGATCTCATCTCATCTCATTATCTGAAACCGCTTAATCCTATATAGGGTCACGGTGAAGCCGGAGCCTATCCCGGAAACACAGGGCGTAAGACAGGAATACACCCGACGACGGGACGCCGGCCCATCGCCGGGCATTGCGGGACAATTTTAGTCTCCGAGCCAATCAACCTATCCAGAAGCATGCTTTTGGACTGTGGGAGGAAACCGGAGTACCCGGCGAAAACCCACGCGGACACGGGGAGAGCATGCAAACTCCACACAGAAAGGCACCGGAGCCGAGAGACTCGAACCCGGGACCTTCTTGCTGTGAGGCGTCAGCGCTAACCACTGCGCCACCGCGCCGCCCAACAACAAGATGAGGTTAGGGTAATTCAGACACCATAACTCATGGAAAAGGACCGAATCAGGATGTTAAACATGTAAAAGTCATGTGGAGGGCCATGTTAACGCTATATGTAGAAGCTATGCTGAAGACAAGTTGCCATGCCCCTGAACATAATTTTTCAAAAACGTGGGGAACGAAGGCACGAAAGAGGGATAGGATATAGGATTGGGTCAAAACCCTAAAAGATGTATCTTGGTGAGAAAGCACAGGAGAGAGGGTTTTTATAGAGGTTTAGGACAAGGGCTCAGGGCTCTGGGAAGATACGGCTGAATTGAATAACCAGTCCGTGCGGTGTGGCTGTGCCTTGAATGTGTTTGTCCGCCCGGCTAGTGTTGGCGCCCTGTCACCTGTTCACACATGTTCATCGTTTGCCGACGTAGATATGGCGCGAAGACAAGGCATTCGTAATTCGGAATACATTTTGTCGGCTCGGAACATTACGCGCGTGTCATCATGGTGATGTCACCGGCGTGCCGACTCCACGCTCGTGCTTTTGGGGCCGTGTTCCAAAGCGGCCGCGTACCCGCTGTGCCCGCTGTGCCCGCTGTGCGTCACTCGCCGGCAGGTGGGGGGCGACCCCCGAAGATGGAGAAGGACGCGCCGCCCCCCCGGCGGGCGGCGTCCATCGGCGTTCACTTCAGCCCGCGCGCGTTCCCCACGGCGCTGCGAGAATCGCGCGTGCCCGAGGAGGAGCGGGTGAGTGAGAGCGCCCGGCGGCGCCGCGAGAGCGCCCGGCGGCGTCGCGAGAGTGCCCGGCGGCGTCGCGAGCGCGCCCGGCGGCGTCGCGAGAGCGCCCGGCGGCGTCGCGAGAGCGCCCGGCGGCGCCGCGAGAGCGCCCGGCGGCGTCGCGAGCGCGTCCTCTGCTCCACGTCGACCGTCGCGGGGCCTCGCGGTCGCGGGACCGCGCGTACATGTGTGTGGGGTGGGTGTGCGTTAGCGGCGTGCACGTTAACAACGGTCTCATCTCACTGTCAGAAACCTCTTGGTCCTGTACGGGGTCGCGGTGAGCCGGAACCTAACCCGCGAGACACAGGGCGCAAGGCAGGGTTATACCTACGATGGGACGCCAGTCCATCCCGCGCACTGTGGGAAATTTAATCTGCAAGTCAATTAACCTATGCAGCGGCATGTTTTTTGGACTGTGGGAGGAAACCGGAGTGCCCGGCGAAAACCCACGTGGACACGGGGAGAGAACACGCAAACTCCACACAGAAAGGCACCTGAGCTGAGATTCGAACCCGGGACCTTCTTGCTGTGAGGAGGCGACAGCGCTACCCACTGGGCCACCGTGCCGCCCGTTATAATAATAATTTCATTTAAAGAGCGCTTTTCACCCGAGGGTTACAAAGCGCTTCACAGAGCTGCGGAGAGAATGTCACGTCAAGTACAACGGCACCAGAACAGACTCATGTTGTGTGGGCAGTGGTGGTGCAGTGGTTAACGTGCTGCGCTGTGAACCCGAAAATCGAATTTTACGTCTGCTCACGCCGAAATTCGGTGATGAATATCCGAGCTGGTCCAAGCCTTCCTTTACGCTGACACAGCGTTAAATAGTACCTTGTGCGGATGTGTGGTGTTGACCACCCATCCCGTGTGTGCCAGGCTGGCCTTAACAGGTGCTCGCTAACAGCACTTGCCACCGACAGACTGTTGAAGGATACGTGAGGGATCTTAGTTTTGTGCTTGTACACGCGTCTCTCTGCTCGCACGCATGTCACGCCCCAGTGGCTTCAGCGGCAGGCAGAGGCCAGAAAGATTTGTGATCTCAATGATCCTGAGCTCTCGATGGAGGAGAAGGATCCACAGTGGCTCAAGGAGAAGGGCGGGTGGGTTACTCCTGTGCACGATTGCACACTCACACAACTTTACCCATCTCACACACAGCTCCAATCTCACACACAAGTGCCCCCCAACCCCCGCCATGTGAGCAACTGATGAGCGAACGTCGCCCGTTCTGGCAGCAAGCTGTTCGCGGCGGGGAACCACCTGGCGGCGGTGAACGCGTACGACCTGGCCATCCGGCTGAGCGGCGCCGATCCGACGCTGCACCTCAACCGCGCTGCGTGCCACCTCAAGCTGCGCAACCTGCACAAGGCCCTGAGCGACAGTTCCAGGGTCTGTTAGCTCACTCGTTCTTGTGCCCACCGGTCCATCCGTCCACCTGCTCGCCTGCCTTTTGAGCGCTTGTCTGCAACAAGCGGAGAAGACGCTGTTGCTGGGCCACGTTGTCACTGATTGATCGCTGCGAGGCTATTAGCATCGGGGTATATCCGGTCCTGCTGTTGATTCAGCAATGCTTTGGCGCCACCTTTTTTTTACATCCGTCACTGTTTTTTGTTCATACATATACAGCCTTTCCGGTAATCCACTGCTGGATGATCGTCATGTGGGTTGTGCGGCACCGTGGCTCTCGTACAAAGACTCAGAATCAATGAAACTTTAGTACACACTTGTGTCGTTCGCGTGGCACGGTGGCACAGTGAGTGGTGCTGCTGCCTTCCGGTAAGAAGGTTGGAACTTCCCGTTGACAAACACTCGTTGGAAAGCGTTTTGACAGAAGCCGCGTGCGTGCGTGATTTTTGTCTAAAGTCTTTCTACTCCTGCTCAGGCACTGGAGCTGCTGACGCCGCCGGTGCCAGCGAACCTCACGGCGCGGGTGAAAGCGCACGTGCGGCGCGGCACGGCACTCTGCCAGCTCGAGATGTTCGTCGAGGGTGAGTGGAGCCGGGCCAGCGGTGCTCCAGGGAATTTGTTTTCCTGCAGGGTCTATCCACCGCGTGAACTCTTTATCGCGGTGGTTAGACGATCTGCCGTTGTTGTTGACGTGCCGTTCTCTCCGCAGCTCTGTGCAGCTCTGTGTAGCGCTTTGTGGCCCGTGGGTGAAAAGCGCTCTATAAATGCAATTATTATTATTATTATCTACACACTGAACTTGTGGATTGGGTGTCGTAGGTACAATTCAGTCTCTTGGCTCAGCAGGTGAAACAATGGTGGTGAGTTTATGAAATCCTCCTCTCGTCTCTGTGCACTCGGCAGTAGCACTGGGGACACCATCGTTGAATGATTGGCAGCTTGTGGGTGGTGGGGTAAAGTGTGGCTGCGCTCACCTCTTCCAGCACGTCTGGATAATGTGGAAAAGTAAGCCAATCCCCTATGAAAGGTGTCACTGGAGCTCCCCATAGTTGACGCCTGTCGACCAATAGAGCCATAAGCAATTGCAGGGCTGCACCTTTATCCGTTGTCTATTATTGTATTGTGCAATATTGAGTGCTACTGTTTATTTCATGATTATGGTTGGGGATTCATATTTGTATAAGTTGGCATTATGAGTTTGCTTATTTGTGCAATTTTAAGTGCGTCTGCTTACTTTTTTATTACGATTAGAGTTTCATTTGTATAGAGATTGTTGCTGTAAGGTTATCTGCCCTTTGATTGTATATGCGTTGTTGTGGTGGTCATTTCGGAAGTGTGTTGTATCGCAGTAATTCCACATCTAGAGCTTGCAAGCTCATTGGGTACATTGTACTGTAATCAAACGTTTATTACTACCTTAAAAAACCCCAAAAAATGTTTTGTTGTTTTTGCTCATTTTCCATTAAAATGTCATTGTTGTTGACGTGCCGTTCTCTCCACAGCTCTGTGCAGCGCTTTGTGACCTTTGGGTGAAAAGCGCTCTATATATGCAGTTATTATTATTATTAACGTGAGGCTCCGAATCCGCCGTTCAACTCGACCAGCCATGAATCTTGCGCGCCTTTTAATTTCATATTACTTTTATTATGAATTAAAAAAAATGGTTTTGCAAGTTGCAATCTGACCTTCTGGTTGACGGTCATCTCCACGTGCAGGACTCATGGACTATGAGGCAGCTCTCAAGCTCGATCCTGACAACAAGGCGCTCCGGGAGGATGCTGACAGGATCCGGGAGATCATACAGGGCACACGTGGAACGGAGACGCGGTGACGCCACCACAACCACCCCCGGGGACGACGCTACATGACCTGTCCTGACGCAGCATCATCATCATCAACATCCTCGCATCATCATAACTTAATATTCATAACGCACCTCCCATGCAGCGCATCTCAAAGGGCCCTGCTTGGGTTATAGCTGCCCCCAACTGACACTCAATTTCACACAGCGCCATTCACAAAATACGTAATGGCACTTTACAGAAAATAACACAGCTATCCAAAGGAGCAGCTTTTAACGGTAATCCTCGTACGCTGACCTTTGAACACCTATATTACACTTGTTTACGAACTAAGTGTCACAAATGTGGCTTGTGACACTGGCATATCTGAATTGAGCACGCAGTTTCATTTACACATGTACATGTATACTAGTCTTGTCTGTCCACTGCTTGACCGAGGCCTTTTCTCCAGCCGCTGTGATCTCTTACAGAGTCCTGATGTAACAATCCACCTGACACCAGCACACGAGCGGCTCCGACATCTTCATAACTGTCTCTTTCAGATGTTTGAATGTCGCTCAATCGTAAACTTCCAACCATCCATCATCATCACGATATCTAAGCCCTATTTGTTAAGTCCCTGCTGAATGAGGAACTCCCTCCACATGGGGCTTTGAATGTATTTCACCACACTGGCCGGTGCGGGTTCAGCCTGTTGGTGGCCATAGGCCTGTCCTCTGTGTGATCATCTACAGCTGTAAAGAACTCTACTCTGTTTCCTTTTTTCATGTTATTATTATTTATCAGACGCCCTTGTCGAGGGCGATATTAACATCGCTTGCACGCACAAGACGTACTTAAGAAACTATGAAAGAACAACTGGACATGCCAATGTGGTTATACCGCAATGGGAACAGGGTCACACAGTACTTGGGAGAGAGAAAATTAACATAAGATAAACTAGAGCAGGCAGGGATAGGCAACAATATGAGGAAGGATGGTATTCAGAAATGGGGTTACATTTAATATTTGCATTTATAGATCGCTTTTCACCCGAGGGTTACAAAGCGCTGCACAGAGCTGCAGAGAGAACGGCCCGTCAACAACAATGACATTAGAACGGAAAATCGGCAACAATAACATTTTTTTGGGTTTTTTTTTAAATATGCATATCATTGCAGAACAACATGTAAGATATGATCTGACTTTCAGCTATAATTTTAAAATGCAAAATTATCAATGTTAATAATACATTTATTGGGAAATGGTTTAATGTAACATTTCTCGTATAATAATAATTGTATTTAATGCAGAATTAGGCTGTGTGATATAGTAGAGGATTTTGGCCTTTAGAAAGGGCAAAGGCATTTATATTCCCATTAAATTGAAACCTTAATGTGCCCGCGTGCGGTGTACATTCTTGAATGCCATGGCTTGTCTGTAATACGGTACGATTTCAACTGGCTTGGCTCGTGCGCTGGTGTCCACTTGCTCGCAGTGTAACGTATTTTTAAATACACAATTAAAGTTTTCAAAATGAAACGTGTTGCTGGCTTCAATGACGAGCATTAACGCAGGAGTCACACGACGCGGCGCGTTACGGGAGCGTGGTGAAGTGTGCAGCTGTCTCATCGCTTGTCGGCCGTGGCGGCGGTGTCGCTGGCACCGATCCTCGTCATTGCGTGTGAGCAAATGTTGGAAACGCCAATATAAATAGCGCGCCATATGAAAACAAGCCGCCGATCTGTAAACAGCGTTTCATAACAAAGACATTAATCACCCGGACGCATATATAACGGGTAACGTGGTGTATTCTCACAAATAAGTTGTGCCTCGTGATGGCAGCGGAGACCAAAGCCCTCTCCCTCCCCACCGAGAGTCTCATCCCGGAGAGGCCACTTGCGGCGTTAGCGGCCAGACAGGGTAATTAGGTCTAAATCCGGGGATAGAAGACACACAGTCTGGGTTCTGCCTCGTGGTAGAGTTGCGAGGCGCGTGGTGATTACTCCTCAACCTATCCCTTGAGAATAGGATGCTGAGACGAACGGTGAGATGAAAGATGTTTTGTTTGCGCCAAATTATGACTTATTCTCATAGCTTGGACCACAGGTAGACATGCCTGAATGCAGCTTGGCCTCCATATTCTCTCCAACCGAGCTGCAGCAGTGCCACGGCAAAAGTGTCCACTGTGTTTCAGGGGGCACCCGTTGGTGTTCCACCACAGAAACCGAGATGTGCCCCTGAACGAATCTAGTTGCCAGCGTACCGCTATCGCGATATGAATGATCTCCACGCCTAACCTTGTTGGTCCCCCACGTCTGACTAAACTGTGTTGTGAGGTCAGAAATGTTTAGTTTGGCTGTGGCATGCATAGCAAACAGAGCCACCCATACTGTGAGGACCCCTCACTGGTGTGGTTGGGATGTGTCAGTGTAAAAACTTGACAGTAGTAATAATAATAATTGCATTTATAGAGCGCTTTTTACCCAAGCCTTACGTTAATAATAATAACTGCATATATAGGGCGCTTTTCACCCAAGGTTTCACCCAAGGGTCACAAAGCGCTGCGGAGAGAACGGCACTTCAACAACGGCATTGGAACGGAAAATCAGCAACAATAATATATTTTTTTAAAATATACGCATCGTTGCAGAACAACACGTAACATGCAGTGAGCAAGCCTCGGCCTGAATCTCCTTTGTGAGGTTATATAAAATACATTCAGTTCAAGACCAGTTGCCTTATTTCGAGGGGTGATGACACACCAGGCTATATTTAGTTGTTTTTTTTGTAAATTTCACACGTGAAGAATATTCCAGAGCGCAACCGTCTCAAATGTGTACCTCATGGTTAGCACGAGTTATATTTGTGCATATGCAGTCACATCGGTGTTGTCAGAAATCACTGGATGCCGTGGCATAGTCTCATCTTATTGTCAGAAACCGCTTAGTCCGGTACAGGGTCGCCGTGAGCAGGAGCCTATCCCGGCAGACACAGGGCGCAAGGCAGGGATATACCCACGATAAGATGCTAGTCCATCACCGGGCACTGAGGGCAATTTAGTCTGCGAGCCAATTAACCTATGAAACAATGTTTTTTTGGACTGTGGGAGGAAACCGGAGTGTCCGGCGAAAGCCCACGAGGACACGAGGATAACATGCACACAGAAAGGCACTCGAACCAAGATTCGAACCTGGGACCTTCTTGCTGTGAGGCGACAGCGGTACCCACTGGGCCACCGTGACGGTCATGGAACAGTAGAAAATAATCATTTGTATTGGCTTGTTTTGTCCAAAACTACCACGTAAAAATAATCGTTTTATAAAACTTACTTTGAGACTATAAGACGTGTACGATATCCTTTAGAGTTTGCAGCACCGACACTCATCTGTCAGTAAAGTCCGGTTGTACTGTACAGTGTGGAAAGTCATAAGAGTTGTGGAGGCACTATATTTACAAAACGAGGTGCGTGCGACTGGGAAACGTTATAATCCAGCAGGGAATGCCAAAACAAGCTGTGCATGTTTATGGGATGAGTGCGTGGATGGACGACCAACACTTACGACCTGTGTTAAAAGATCTTGCTCCACTGGCCACTGCATGGGCCGACTATAGCCTATAATACCTGTTATGCATGGTGGTTGCCTATGCAAGTATTGAACTGTGGAGCTACGCGGTGGGATAAAGAGGGTGGCGATGCAATATCCATTATTGCCCTGTACTCAAATGTAAATAAATGTTATGTATATAAACAAAAAGTTACTCAAAATATTTTACGCGACCAGCTAATGACCTCTAGACCTGGCATAAGGTGACAAAACCAGAAGGTTATCCAATCTCATGACGAGGCTTGCCACTTGTCTGGGTTAAACCCACACAGTCTGGGACATGGAATAGGTATTCTGGTGGCAAGAATAGAATTGTATTTATATCTGGTACCGTTATTGTGCTGAAATGTATTGCCGTGTAGTGCACGGTGTTGATAGACCTAGGCTAACTCAGGCACGTCTGGTATTGGTTTTTGAGAAAGTTGGCAATCCAACTCATGACCCGGTCCCGCGTCGCTCAGCCGTGGGACCGCTGGTTCCAGGAGACCTCAGAGCGTGTGCTGGAAGTTGGGGTTGTCGATGACCGCGGCTGCGGTCCATGGCCGTGTTGAGGGCCCGGTCGCGGGGCATCCCGCACTCCCCCAGGTGCCGCGAGAAGCGCTGGGACGCGGGGCGGTGCACGCACGGCGCAGCCTCGGGCCCGGGACTCAGGGCGCCGTAGTCGCGGGCCGTGGTGCGGTAGAGCGAGGCGGGCGGCGCGGCCCCGGCGCGCACCGTGAACACCGGGTTCCCCAGGCTCGCGGTCCCGAGGCCCGGCCAGGCGGACCCCGCGCTCGCGTCCGACTCCATCGCGGCTTTGAGACAGAGACACCGCGGCCACGGCCATTGGGACCGACGTTCATTGTCACCAGAGCAAAGCGGAATAACGCAGCTGTCTAATATAAACACCTTAATGAAGTGACCCGGCACGGTGGCCCAGTGGATAGCGCTGTCGCCTCACAGAAAAAAAGGTCCCGGGTTCTAATCTCGGCTCGGATGCCTTTCCGTGTGGAGTTTGCGAGTTCTCTCCCTGTGTCCGCGTGGGTTTTAAGCCCGGGTACTCCGGTTTCCTCCCACAGTCCCAAGACATGTTGCTGCCTAGCTGAATAGTCCTGCTGACTAAACAGCCTCCGGTGCCCTGTAAATGGACTGGCGTTCCATCCTAGGGTTAGCCCTTTCTTACGCCACGTGTCTGCCAGGACAGGCTCCGCGTTACCACCGCCTGTAACGTGTAGTCCGGCGGGCGGGATTACGTTACTGTTTACATCTGGTTGCCTGGGCCACGTGGGGGCGGAGCGTCATCGCGACGTCAGGGCCACGTGGTCCAGCAGTGCTCTTCACGTGACAGCTCGAGGAAGACAGGGGGGGGAGTTTGATGAGACGAGGTGAAGACGACGACGAGGAGGGCGACGACGAGGAGGAGGAGGATTGGAGACGAGGAGACATTGCCCAGTCTCACTCTCGCAAGCGTCAGTAATCCATCCCGCCGCTCCGCGAAGAGGTGCTTCACCCGCGTCACTGACTGACGACGCAGAGCCGCCTCGGTCTGGCGCGGCCTGCGGGCGTTGGTGGAGGTTTCGCCGGTCGAGCGGCCAGGCAAGCGCCGGGGGGCCCGAGCGCGACCAGGCCGAGGTGATTTGCATTCTGAAGTAAACAGAGCGGGCTCTTAAAGGTGATGCACACAGAGAGACTCGCCTCGGCGTGTACACAAACACACAAATACGCCTCGGCGTGTACACACAAACACAAATACATAAAGAGAGAGAGAGCCTCCATACGGTATATATATCCTTTACCAGACTGTTGGCGAGCAGCACCAGTGTTAACACGCGTAGACACATTGGCGAACACAAGACACGCGCGTGAAATACACGTAAACACACGGGATTGTGTTCGTAGACACACAAAATAAATACTGATGTACAGACGACAACAAGCGTCGTTAAGCCCCTAAGTGGCGGTGACGTCACCGCGGCGCTTGTGCCAGGACAGGTGCACCTTGAAGCTATGACGCGAGGCGTCCACGGTTGGGCGAATCCCAGGTGCTGTGGTCTCTGACTGACACGCGGGCTGACTGACACACAGGCACACCGACACACAGGCACACCGACACACAGGCACACCAACACACAGGCACACCGACACACAGGCAGGCGCTCCACGAACACAGCAGCACGCACTCGTGTGTTCGCCCTCTGAGTTCCATGTTGACCCTGACTCAGGTTTGGCCGCCGCCGCCGCCTCCGCGATGTCGAATTCAGAGAGCGACAGCGACTCGAGCGGGTGGACCCTGCTGAGCCGAGAGGTGAGGACACCGTGTGGTGAGCGGACAACTAGGGTGAGGGGCGGGGGGGGAGAGAATTCTCGTGGTGGGGAGACCCATATGTTAAAGGGGTGAGGTGACCTATGTGGTGAGGTGACCTGTGGGATGAGAAACCGTGTAGGGGTGAGGGGACCCATATGTTAAGGGGACCCATGTGGTGTGGCGACCTGTGGGATGAGGGCCCCCCTTAGGGGTGAGGATATCAGACCCCCCCCCCCGACTCGGCGGATCATGATTGCGCGTTGACAGGGCCCTCTTTCGCAATGGCCAGGATTTCCAAAGCGGAGCCGCTCGGGGCCCGTGTTTAGTCGGCTGGTGCAGCGAGCAGGCAGAGGCATTGACCAGTGACCTCCCGCGTGGCCACGGCATGCAGGGCCTGGACGAGGAGTGCGTCGCTGCGGAGCAAAGAGCCACATTCAGGCATTCGGACTCCGAAGAGGATGGGGCTGAGACGGTGCCGCCCGGCGCCGCGCAGAGCCAGGACAACGGCGGCCAAAGCGGCGCAGACGATATTGGTAGCAAGCGAACTTGCTCACCACCCAGCAATAGTAATATTTGCATTTCGAAAGCGACTTTCACCCGTGGCTCACAAAACGCTGCACGGAGATGGGGAGAAAACGCGATGTCAACAACATCAGACGAGATCAGTAGGATCCGGGGTTATTGGTTAAGGACATTGAGTTAAGTCAGGGGATGGGGCATCTATGGTCTGTTTGCCGAAAGGGCTTACAATTACATTTTACATGGCCTGCGGCCACATGTCTACTGCTTTGAAAAGGCCCATAAATTCTAAGCATATTGGCCGTGCTAATCAGGCGTTGGAGGAGAGTATTCGTGCCCTGGCAGTGTTTCTAGTTTTAACATGCTCAATCACCTCTTGTTTCTTCAAGAGCCCATTTCACTGGCACACGTGGTTGAGAAGCATGCATTAATATGTGTGCCACCCACCCACCTCCCAAAAGGAATTTTCGAGTTGAATTTGGATTTTGTTAAGCTAACATTTCCCACGTCTGCTTTTGGTGGTTAACTGCTAAGGTTTAGAGTAAGGAACACAACTAAAGAGTTCTAAAGTCTTGCACTCAAGATATCCATATGTAATTGTGTCTCTAAGAATAATTTATGGTTTGTTTATATGACATGGAAATTATACGATAATGTTACAGGCAAATGGAATTAACAATGCTGTTTAATATATAGTTGAGATAAAACATATGTTTGTTACCTATATCAGTACGTGTTTGTTAATAAATTCTGGACTAACTAATGATACGTCATTGAATCACTGGGCAAGCAGTTCATCGTTATAACAATCAGAGTTATGATTAGAACGGTTACAGTTATTAGTGTTAGGGGGTTACAAGAGTTCAGGGCTGGGGGTTAGAGTATTGTGGGTAGGATTGTAACTTCCAGGTTTGGTAGCAGACTTTTATATGTTACACATGTTATGGCTAGGGTTGGGAGTTGTTAGAATACAATTGTGGTTAATGTGTTTAATATTAGGGTTATGATCGGTGCTTAATAATAATTTATATTTTTAAACCGCCTTTTGCTGAGAGGTTGCAAGGCAGGGTTTTTCTGAATGTATTATGGAGATGATTAGAGACAGTGGCAAGGGTTAATGTTCGAATTGTTAATATAGTGCAGCGGTTATTGCGGGGGAGTGTTACAGTTGCTGGGATCATCAGCATCGTCATTTATTATTTATGTGGCAGCGCGTGACACTCGTGTGGCAGGTTTCGAGCTGCTAAAAGGGTTTTGACATTGAAACCGCACGCGTGGGTGGAACAAAAATATACTCAGCAAGTTGAGCATCAATACATTTGACTATGTAAAAGTTGTGTCTCACAGAAAGAGGGGCCGTTAATCTAGACGCGCGTGCTTTGCTATATGGAGTTTACGTGTTCTCCTCTCTATTCTGCACAGGTTTCCTCCGGGTTCCCTGAAAGGTTGTTGTTTTGCTGGCTCATGCTCGCCTGTGCCGCGACTGCTGTGACCGCCCTGCCTGCTCAGGAGTGATCGAGGCATTTGTGTCGCACAGGGTTCTTGGAAGGGAAACTCCAGGAGGTGTCAGAAGCTAGAGGCAAGGCTGTCAAGGGGTCAGGGGAAACCGGACTCCACCATGAGGCCACGTGCACGGTGAGTAAGAGCGGTAGCGGTAGTGGTGGTGGGTGGTGGTGGTGGGTGGTGGTGGTGGTGGGCGGGGAAACCCAAGCAGGGGCTCTCACTGACTGTTCACGAGCCAATCGCTCACAGCGAGTTTATCCAAAACGTAAGAGGTCGCTGACCTAGGTTGGCGCGAGGACAGCTGGGCACGGCCAAGTTTGTTTCCTCTCAGCCTTATTCAGGCTATAGGACTGTGGCCTGTGTAGCCTAGATCGAGGCTTTACTCTTGTAGCCTATATGTTACTTTAATTCGAAGGTTTTCGTGACCAATATTATCAATAAAATCCATTTTTTGGGTCAGGTCACATAGAAAATTATAAATTATAAAATAGTGTCGTTTAACCCTCCACCACCCGACATGGCCAATCAGCAAGGGGTTGTCACGTTGAACAGAAGACGCGCCAATTCCTTTACTATCTCAGTCCACACCGGTGTGTTGAAAAGCGACCCCACAAAAAATGGATTTCATTGCTAGCCTATAGGTGTTCACGAAGCAGAGTTATTCACAGGGGAGCCATCAATCCACTGCTGGATGAAGGCCTTCCCATGCCGTTTCAGTCTCGGTGCTTGATTGACCATTCCCCGACATTGCGGTTACATGTAGGTTAGAGAAGGGAGGAGTGCTCAGAACGGGTTCAGATGCCGCACCTCCTTGCTTGTGACGCTACTCACAGTTGGGAATTGTGAGGAATTGATGGAGCAGAACGAACATGAACATGGGGTCACGGCTTCCCCGGCAGGACGGCACAGCCCACACACACACAAACAGCTGTCTGTGTAGCAGCTTACTGCGCTCTCTTGTGGAGGGTAGTGGGGAACGTTTACTATAGCAAACATACTCCGCATGTTGTCTCACCGGGACCAAAATGTTTTATGTACAGAATTTCACGGGGTACTCCAGTTTCCTCCCACAGTCCAGGAGACACACCCGCTGCTGATGCTTAGATTAATCTATCTGCTCACTAAATTTCCTCCGGTGTACTGCGACTGACTGGTGCCTCATCTTGGGTCTAGCTCTGCATCGTGCCCTGTGTCTGCCGGGATAGACGCCGGGTCAATCACCACCTTCTACAGGATGAAGTGGTGGCTGATAATGAATGCGTACAGATTCCGTGCCTTCAGTCTCAACGAGGTTTAAAATGTTGTCATATGTCACGCGTTTGAAATCGCACCAGGAAGAGGTGAAGGAAGAGACGGGAGATGAAATGAAGCAAGAGGCGAGGGATGTGGATGACGAGGTGGAAGAGGCGGACGGGGAGGTGAGTAAGACAAGTGAAGCAGGAGACGAGGTGGTTGACAGGGTGGAGGAAGAGGTGGGTGACGTTGGCAAAGAGGTAATGCCGGGCGAGGAGCTGAGCGTGGAGGTGCGCAGCATCATGACGGAGGAGATGAGGGAGGTGGTGAACGAGGAGGTAAAAGGGCAGGTGATCGAGAACGTGGACCAGGTGCCAAGTGAGGAGGTGGAAGAAGGGGTGAGCGGGAAGGTGGGCGAGGAGATTTTGGGGGCGAGGGAGGAGATGAGCGGGGATGCGGAGGTGACGTTGATCGAGGTGGATGAAAAGATGGAGGCGGTGAGTGTGAAGCTAAGCCACATGGTCATGGAGGAGGTGAGAGGGGGGGCGTGCAAGGTGATGGAAGAGATGGGCGAGGAGATGATGGAGGCGAGCGAGGAAGTGAGCGGGAGCGACGACTCCGACCTCGTCACGCTCGACCCGTCCGCGCTCGACGAGACGCCAGATCCTGGCGCTCCCTCCGAGGCCCCCGCGGAGGCTCCCGACTCCGCGGATCCGTCGCCTTCTCTGGGATCGGAGGAGGACCCCCCTCGCCCCGCATCCCTCCACTCGGAGACGACGGAAGCCGGCGGGCGGGCGGTCGGCGAGGACGCCCTCGCGGGGTCCTCGAGCCTCGGCAGCCACTTGCCGTTCCCCCTGGCGCGCGAGCGAGGTGGGTTTAGCCCGGCGGCCGTCGGCACGCGCAGACGAGACGACGCAGCGAGCGCTCACGGCGCGCACGCGCACGCGCCTCCAATCGCTCGTGCAGACGCTCGTCGCTTGGGGTCGCCGGGTCGTGCACCGGAAACATGGGCATCCGACAATGAAAGTTCTGCCTGAGGCAATTCGATTCCCATCTCGGGCGCCTTTCTCTGTGGAGTTTGTGTGCTCTCCCTTTGTTCTGCATGGGTTTTCATCTGGGTTCTTTGTTTTTTTTTCTTCACAAATAAGAATTACACAGATTAAGTAATTGGCCGATAACATCCACAATATATAGGGTGCAGTTCTGGCAAATGTTGGGGCCTGCTGGCCACATGGCTGCATCACCCCCCTCTCTGCGGTTTATCGCTACGCTGCCTTTTCTGTGTCTCGTTCATTACCAGGCATGGAATGTGCGCGGCGCGTTACAAAGTATATTAGTTTAATTCTTTATTAGTTGCCTGTTAAAGGTCAGTGTCATCGCCACAGCAACCGGAGGCACCACTGTGCACCACCCAGAGTAACTGAAATTCACAAAGTTGTTCCACCGACGTTGCCCGCTTGGCTATTGCGCTGAAGGCGGTGGCCTCATCGCCGCAACGAGCGTGATGAGGGTTGGCGGAGCCCAGCGGTGACGGTTCCGCGCGCGTGTTCTCCAGCCCCGTCGAGCGCCGGCTCCAGCACCGACGAGGAGGATGAGAAGACGCTTGACCGATGCGACGGCGACGAGGTGAGGAAAGGTCCGCCGGCACCCAGACTGCGCCGACGCCTCGGCCGCCGGCAGTTCTCCAGCCCGCCGGCCGACGACGCCGTACCTGACACGGAGGGCACCGCACTCGGCACGGGCGTGCCGCTGACGGTGCTGGTACCCGCCCTGGCGCTGGCGCTCATCGTGGCGCTGGGCCTGGTGGTCGCGAGCAACCACGGTGAGCGGAACCAACTGCCGCACCACCTGGCCCCCAACCACACGCTCCCCGATCAATCAAACCGCTGAAGCTTAGGTCCACTCAGCCTAATATCAACGTCTGCAGCTTCCAGTGAGTGTTGGGAAACCTGGAGTGAGTTGAATACAGTTTTTTTTTTTCTTCTAGGTCCACTCAGTCTTAAATTTGTGTCTCTTGACGTTTAGTATATATGAGCAGCCTGGTAGGTCTACAAAAAGTCTCTCCCCCAGGTCCGCTCGGTCTGAAATGAGTGCTGGTAAAGCGGCCGAGGCAGTGCATGTTTACAGATTAACCGAGCGATGCCCTTGCATGGCGGTTTGGGCCATGTGACCGGTATTGTCATGTGACTGGCGCTGGCACGTGTAAATATTTACAGCGCTCATGCCGTGCTGCGGGTGGGGAGGATTGGAGGCTTGGGAGGAGGTAGCGTTGGTGTGTGCCGACGGCATTTCTATTAATACCATGGAGGCAACCCCCTAACC
Source organism: Mordacia mordax (assembly GCA_036362905.1). NCBI lineage: Eukaryota > Metazoa > Chordata > Hyperoartia > Petromyzontiformes > Petromyzontidae > Mordacia > Mordacia mordax. The sequence goes on from JAZEWT010000027.1 coordinate 828,951, forward strand.
ACCTCGTTCCCGCTCTCCCCTTCCTCCCCATCTCATGTTTATATCCACACGTGACCATCTAGCCTTCCCACTAGCGCCCCCCCCCCCAGCCACCACCATCGTCCGGTTCCGGCAGCTGGCGATCAACATCGCGGGCAACACCTACACCCCACGCACCCTGGAGCCATAACAGGCGGTCGCCAGCCGCGGGGCGGCGCCCTGTGGGCTGTGAGCATGCGCCAGGCCCTGCCGTTTGCTTGACGTGGTGGATCTCTGCGCGAGACCGTGACGCGTAAACTGGGCTGAGACCATCAACTCCCGACGCTTGAGAACTGCCCCCCCCCCGTGCGTGTGTGGCCGTGCGTGCTTGAGCAGTGGCGAGCAGGAGGCAGGCGGTGCTGGTGCAGGAGAACGAGCAACTCAGAGCAGCAAAGCACCAGCTGCAGGTGACGGTGGACCCATGCGCACGCAGATGCACACGTGTGTGTATGCGCACTCACGCGCGTACACACGATAAGGTCCCCCGTGTAAGTGCTGTTGAGTAGGCTGAGCAACTGACTGGGCCGGCATGGCATCGGAGGGGGTGGGTGGCCAGTATCACTCCCACACATACACACACACATAAACACACAAAGATCTCCTGTGTAGCCTTTACAGACTGTCGGGTCAAGTGCCATTAGCGAGCACCTATGACGGTTGGCACAGCACAAGAGGAGGTGGGTAACCAGCACCACGCTCGGCCGCCTTTGTCTCCCTGGTGGCAATGTTTACACACTGCACTAGGCACTCATTTGTGCTGAGTCAACCTAGAGGAGGCCCAGGACCGGCCCAGAAAATCGTCACTGGTGTTGGCCGTGAGCAGGATCCGAACTCGTGTCACCGGGTTTGTAGCCCAGGGCGTTAACCGCTGCGCCACCGCCCCCCACACACACGTACGCACACACGTGTTTATACACACACACAATTATACTCACACATATGGGTTCGCGTTCACACACGTGAATACGCACACATACACACATGGTCTCCCATGGTCCCCCACGCACAGACACGCACACGCGCGCGCGCGCGCGTGTGTGTGCGTGTGTGTGTACACTCGGCACCTCTATCTGCTGGGAGACGGGATGGGGAGGGCGTTTTGTGTCTCTTTCTCCAGACGTGGACGGGTGCCGATGACATTGAGCGGCGTCCACGCGGAGCCACCGTCGACAGCCTCTGTCTCCGCCGCGCGTGTGCGCGCGCTTGTCCCCCGTCTGCAGGCCAAGGCGAGCATCGTGGCCGCGCGTTGGGAGGCGGAGCGCGGGGCCCTCTCTCAGGAGAACACCGCATTGCGGGCGGCCCTGGCTCGGCCGCGTGAGGAGGCCGGGCCGCCCGCTACGGTGGCGGGGCAGGAGGCCCCCGGGGCCGGCACCGCTGGGCAGGAGGCCCCCGGGGCTGCCGCGGCACGCGGGCAGGAAGCCGCGCGGGCGGCCGCGCGGGAGCTGGCGGCCGAGGGCCGGCGACTGCAGGCCGAGGTGCGCCGCCTCCACCGGGAGCTGCGGGAGGAGCGCGCGGCCTCGGGGGCCGTGCGCGACGAGCGCGACCGGGCGGCCGCGGCGCTGGAGGCCGAGCGGCAGCGCTCCCACCTGTGGGAGCGGCTCTACGTGGAGGCGCGCGACGCGGCCGCAGAGCATGGCAAGATTAAAAAGGCGGAGGGCGCGCGGGTGCCCGACGCCCGCCGGTCGCCCGACCAGGACGCCAAGAACGCAACGGGGCGGCACGGGGAGCGCGGGCCCGGACGGGAGGCGCCCGACGCAAACCGGGGCCGCGGCTGGGGAGGCCACGCGACCTCGGGGGCCCGGAGCGAGGCGAGGGCGGAGGCGCGGTACGGTGACGGCCGGCGGGGGCAAGGGCAGGGCGGCGGGCGGAGAGGGGAAGAACGGCTGAAGATGAAGGGAAGGGACTGGCGGGGCCCCGAGGAGTACGGGACCCAGTCGGCGAGTTCCGCGCAGGGGCAGGGCCGCAGCACGAAGCACAACGAGCAGCACAACCGGTGTCATGAGCAGCACAAGCACCAGCAGCAGCAAAGTTACAGGGCTTGGCATGGGAAACCCCGGCGCCACTGTGACCTGCACGTGGCAGAGGTGGAGATAGAGCTCGGGCCCTTGCCCTTTGGCCCCAAGTACTGACCTTGGATCTCTGACAGTTACCAGAGACCTCCCCATAGCTCCTCGTACATCTCCGTGCCTCCTCTGCTTTGATGACCTTCTCACGGTCTCCTCTAGCCACGTCCTGTTGCCCTACCTTTGCTTGTCTCCCCCAGCCTTTCACTGTCTCCATCTGCATCCCGTCGTCTCTCTGTTCCTCTCCGGACACCGTCCAATCCACCCCTCCTGCCTCCGGCTCTCGGTATTTTGTTGCTATTTTGGAGTGATGTTGCTATTATTGAGTTATCTGCTTGCTGCACAGTTGGGATCTGTCTTTAGTTGAACGGGTGTCTATAACGCGCAGTGGTTTCAACTCCCGTCTGGATTGAAAATCCCATGGCCACAACTGGCCTAAGGTGCGTGATTCAGGTTAGATTGTCAGAGTTCATATTTAGGCTTGTAGACTGGTGTAGGGTTAATGACTGGAGTCTGTTATGGAACTATAGCATAGTTTATGTTCTGTCAGGGGCTAGTGCTGGGTTTAGGAGTTTTGGTTACAAGCTGAGCGTGTTTTAAAAGGCTGAGGCTTAAGGGGGTTAGGGTCGGTTTTACGTTGGGGTTACAGATGCACGTCTTGCATGGCGGCGCCAATGCACGGGCGGGAGTCCAGGGAGCGTGAATGGGACGGTGGCGTCACCACCACTTGGCGTAAAACGGCGGTTGTCATCACACGAGGGTGCGAATCAACCCGAAGCGTCTGTGAATGGGGTTTTAATTGGTAACATTTGCGGGATGCGCTCGTGCATTTGAGTGCAACGACTTATTGTAACACCTAGCAGGGCATTTCCCATCTCACCGTGCCGGCAAAGGTCCCGCAAGGATTATTTTACATCGACTCGTTGCGCACACAGGAAAGGCTTTGCAGATGCTCCGTGCAGCGCTTTGTGACCCTCGGGTGAAAAGCGCTCTATAAATGCAATTATTATTATTATTAAAATGGGCTGCTCCTACAACGATGCCAAAGCCTCTGTCCACCTGCTACAGCAGAGGAGTAATGATTTCAACAGGACCTATATCTTTGCTCTACTGACCTGGTCACGGCCTAGGATACCATCAATAGGCAAGAGCTCTGGGTTATTATTCATACTACCAGGGTTGCTGACCCTTAACTTGCAGTCATTAAGTTGTGTCGCAGGAATCCCGTTAAGAGCTTGCAAGCTCACTGGGTATTTTTCTGCTGTAATCATAAAGATCTGTCGATATTTATCTATTAAGAACCTTCATGATGGTGGGCAGGCCCGGTAGAAGCTAAATTTTTAAGGCGTTGGAGTCATTCCCTATTCACCTGATGGTGCAAATGGGACATCCTCTGGCTCCAACATATGACATCTTTGTTTGACCACGTAGTTTTGAAGCATTCCGCCGCTGTTTCAGAGCAAGTTTATCCAGTACAGATATAACAGTTGGCTGATCAGTGCCTGAGGACTGCAGTCACTGGACAGCTTCATATTGGTCACCATGTTATGTATGCTAATGACCCGTTAATTGCTGAAGACTCTGGCTTAGTAACGGGCAACTTGGAAACTCTTCTGTTGAACCTGAAGTTCCACCAAAAGTCATCTACCTGGCTCTGTGCAGCGCTTTGTGACCCTCGGGTGAAACGCACTCTAGAAATGCATTTATTATTACTGTTATGAATTGTTATTATATTAGGTCGTGAAACGCTTTACCCCTCAACCCTGCATTGGTGATGGGGGAAGTTGCATAAATAATGAAGGGGTTCCCATTCCAGGGTAGTAGTGCTCATAGCTAGGTCCAGTTTAGCAGTGGAGGTCTCATTCCAAATTAGTCGAATGACATTACCTTGTAATCTGTGTAAAGCCATGTGGAAGCTACCTAGGCAGTTGCCCCATACAAAGCTCTGGGTTGTCGCTGCCGCGGTTAGCCTTCTCCCTTCTGTGTACTTACAAAACGTGGACTATTTTAAAGCAACATCTATGCTGGTTGGAAACATTCAGGCTGGCCTGCTTGTAATCCACCCTGGGTTTAACCAAGCTGGATTGTGTGAGCTCACAGATCTGGAAACATTTGGATAGTCGAAACACAAACAAAATGAGTGACTTCCAGTGGCTACTGGGGCTGCGTTCGCTGAATCATGGAACCTGCATGCCCAGCCACCGCATTCCCATGCAGTTTCTGTTTGAGCAGGTAGAGGGGGGCTAAACGGGCATGGCACGGCCCAGAGAAGAAGAGGATGTATCTAATCCAGGAGGCTGTGGAGTTGACTGGACTTGCCGATGACTGTTAGCGGTGGCATTAACATCAGCTGCTATGGAGGAGGCTAATGAAAAGGACGCTACTGGGCAGTTGGATGCAGTCGCCTTCAACCAAAAATAGAGATTTGAGCAGTGAGGCTCACAACAATGAGTGATGTGTCAAGGTGGATAAAACTCAGCAATTTGGCACAGCGGGTAACACAGTTGGTGCATCTGGTACTTATCTCATTTACCGTAGAGCACCTGGGTCTGTCCCGCGACTTGCTAAGAACAAGCCTTTAACAAATCGCATCGCCCCAAAATGTACCCAGCTAGACAATTGCTCTGTGTTAATGTCACTGCAGACAGCGGCTGTTGTTGATGGTTTGTGTGCAACGCGATACGAACTCCCCCCCCCCATCCATTACGGCGCACTTGGTGAATACGTAGGTATCGCTCTGGCTTGTCCTTCAACCTTCAGGCTCGAGCCACTCGGCCGCTTCCTTCGAGAGCAGGAACGAGCGGCTCTTCCATGACTTGACTCGCGCTCAGCTCACGGACATCCTGACCGCGGATAAGATCCGTGGCTCGAAACCAGGTCACGTTAAGAGCTGTGGCATTGAGCCAGCTCGCGTCAGCCACAGTGGAGCCAACGTAAAGACATGACGATGCTTATGGCCTATAAAGTAAAAATAGGGCAATTCATTTGATGTCAAGACGCTTTATACCCACGCCAGTGCTCGTATAGCGTTACGCCCTTCCCACCTTGTTTAGTACTGCTTGCTGCTATCCCTGTGCTGTGTAATGATAGACCGCGCTTTATAAAGTGTATAATATATACTGCACAATGCGTCTGTGTCAGGTTTATTCACAACACAGGTGGCACAGTCCCGTGGGACCATGCGGGCTGTCTTCCATCCCATGAGTTCATATGGAGAACCTATAAAACGGAGTGGTGTTTGTATTTCCCCATACTCTACACGGGTGACTGCCCCCCACTACATAGCTTAAAAAAAACAAACATTGTAACAGATCCATGTGGGTTTTTGTCAGGTATTTCGTTTTGCCCCCACTGTCCAAAGACAGAGTCTACTGACTAAATAGCTCCCGTTACCCTGCGACTAACTGCCGTTCTCATCTCATCTCATTATCTGAAACCGCTTAATCCTATATAGGGTCACGGTCAGCCGGAGCCTATCCCGGAAACACAGGGCGTAAGGCAGGAATACACCCGACGACGGGACGCCAGTCCATCGCCGAACTGCCGTTCTATCATGTGTATAGTCCTGTCCTGTGCCCTGTGTCTGCGAGGATAGACTATGGCTCCCCGCAACCCTGTACTGGATTCAGCGGCTACTTATAATGAATGGACGATTGATAATGATGATGTAACTGGTTTTGAGCAAACTACCCCAATGTTTGAACAAAATCTGCGCATTACTCATTTGGGATCTCAGCAGCGGCATCGTCCCCTACTGCAAGAAAATAAAAACGTGGAAAAATAGTCTTAGGACTTGGTGAAGCTTTGGCAAACAAGCAGAATAATTCTAAAATGTGAGGTACAATTGGTTCAGCACCACGGATAGCACAGACGATTCAACTGTGCGCTTATGCAGACAGACAAAGCAACGCGGTTTGAGCTGATTGGCAGTTACAAAGCATACTGTGTAATGATGTAGGTTTTCACGGCTCGATGCATGATGATTGCTTCGAAAAGTTGCTCTTTCGGGATAGCCGCGTCGATCGCTCCACCTCTCCTTCGTGACATTTCGCCTCCAACGTTGGAGGCATTCTCAGGTGCTATGTGTGTGTGTGTGTCACGTGTATGACTCCTATTTATATGTAGGTACTATGTGTATGTTATGTCCCTTGTACAGCGTTCGTTTTTTCGAGGGAATATGGAAGAACGGCGGGGGTCCATGTGAAAGGGCTCCATTGTATTGCTCGCACATTAGAATCACATGAACTTAATCCAATTCCGCCTCGGGCTCACCTACTCGTTTGTATATCAAGAAAGCCTGCCCATCTCTCCAAACACGTGGTGATTCTGATGCATGTAGTCCAGCGTTATATAGCTGTACACTGCTGATTTTAAAAAAACTGGCGGCCTCCAGGTTTGGCTGAGCTTTATTCTCATTTCTTGTTTGCGGTTCATAATCGTTTCTGTCTTGTGAATCCTGTACAGGGTCGCGGTAAGCCGGAGCCTACCCCGGCAGACACAGGGTGTAAAGCTGGGATATACCCACGATGGGACTCCAGTCCTTCACCGGGCACTGCAGGCAATTCAGTCTGCGAGCCAATTAACCTATGCAGCAGAATGTTTTTTGGACTGTGGGAGGAAACCGGAGTGCCCGGCGAAAACCCACGCAGACACGGGGAGGGAACTCGCAAACTCCACACAGAAAGGCACCCGAGCCGAGATTCGAACCCGGGCCCTTCTTGCTGTGAGGAGGAGGCGACAGCGCTACCCACTGGGCCACCACCGTGCCGCCCTTTTTCCTTGTGTAATCCCGTACAGAGTTGCGGGCGACAGAAGCCTGTGTCGGCAGGCGCAGGGCCATGTCTCTGATGGGACGCCAGTCCATCGCAGGACACGGGACAATTAAGCGGGCGAATTAGCCTGGACAGCAGCACATATTTGGACTGCGGGAGGAAACCGAAGTACCTGGCGAAAACCCACGCGGATACGGGGAGAGAACATGCAAAGTGCACACAGAAAGGCGTCACCCGAGCCAGGAATCGAACCTGGGTCCTTGCTTTGAAGTGACAG
>JAZEWT010000027.1:989139-1006780 GCA_036362905.1 Mordacia mordax
TGGTGTGGGTGAAGGTGTGTGTGTGAGTGGTGTGCGTGTGTGTGTGAGTGGTGTGCGTGTGTGTGTGTGAGTGGTGTGGGTGAAGGTGTGTGTGAGTGGTGTACGTGTGTGTGTGAGCGGTGTGCGTGTGTGAGCGGTGTGCGTGTGTGTGTGAGTGGTGTGGGTGAAGGTGTGTGTGTGTGTGAGTGGTGTGCGTGTGTGTGTGAGTGGTGTACGTGTGTGTGTGTGAGTGGTGTGCGTCTCGTGGCCAGGCTGCCGACATATCTAGTTATAGAGTCGGTGTTTATAAGCTGGCCCTCTTTGCTGTCTCTTTGTGTTCATTGTTTAATTTGCTGTTGCATGAGTTCAGGCGCATCGCAGCAGTAAGTGTGTGTGTGTGTGTGCTTGAGTGCGCATAAGCTGGTGAGTGCTGGTGAGTGCTCGTGGGGGAGTAGGCTGGGTAAGTGTGTGAGGGTGAGTGTGGTGAGCGTGAGTGTGGTTAAGGTGAGTGTGGTGGGCGTGAGTGTGGTGAGCGTGAGTGTGGTGAGCGTGAGTATGGTGAGCGTGAGTGTGGTGAGCGTGAGTGTATGAGGATGAGTGTGGTGAGCGTAAGTGTGTGAGGGTGAGTGTGGTGAGGGTGAGTGTGGTGAGGGTGAGGTAGCCTGTGTGTGAGGGTGAGTGTGGTGAGGGTGAGTGTGGTGAGGGTGAGGTAGCCTGTGTGTAAGGTGAGTGGGGTGAGGGTGAGTGTGGTGACTGTGGTGAGGGTGAGGTAGCCTGTGTGTGAGGATGAGTGTGGTGAGGGTGAGTGTGGTGAGGGTGAGGTATCCTGTGTGTGAGGGTGAGTGTGGTGAGGGTGTGTGTGGTGAGGGTGAGGTAGCCTGTGTGTGAGGGTGAAGTAGCCTGTGCGATGGTGAGTGTGATGAGGGTGAGTGTAGTGAGGGTGAAGTAGCCTGTGCGATGGTGAGTGTGATGAGGGTGAGTGTAGTGAGGGTGAAGTAGCCTGTGCGATGGTGAGTGTGATGAGGGTGAGTGTGGTGAGTGTGGTGAGGGTGAGGTATCCTGTGTGTGAGGGTGAGTGTGGTGAATGTGAGGTAGCCTGTGTGTGAGAGTGAGGTACCTGTGTGTGAGGGTGAGGTAGCCTATGTGCGAGGGTGAGTGTGGTGAGGGTGAGGGTGAGGTAGCCTGTGTGTGAGTGAGTGTGATGAGGGTGAGTGTGGTGAGTGTGGTGAGGGTGAGGTATCCTGTGTGTGAGGGTGAGTGTGGTGAATGTGAGGTAGCGTGTGTGTGAGGGTGAGGTACCTGTGTGTGAGGGTGAGGTAGCCTATGTGCGAGGGTGAGTGTGGTGAGGGTGAGTCTGGTGAGGGTGGTCAGTGGCGCTGTGGATGCTGTACTCACAGCATCCACAGCGGCCATGGAGGCTCCGAGTGGGTGTGTGGGGGGGCTGGAACCCCCCCCCCACCTTCAATGTCATTACCAAACAAAACACTAGTCAGCGAAAAACCTAAGCTTGTTGCAGAGTTCCCGGGGGGACAGCCGTTTATGACACCTCCTGGCAAAACCCCATTTGGCGGAGCCTGGAGACTCATTATCCACCCTCGGGGTTCCTCCAGAAACATCAAAGCTGCTGCGTGTGGCCACGTGGAAGTTTCGAATGAATGCTTGTTGCGGAGAAGAGGCTGCCCCTGACTCTGTCGGGAGCTGGACTAGTACCGCCTGGACCTCTGTGTTGTACAGGAGGTCCGGTGGCCTGGTTCTGGCTGCAGCCATCGTGAGAGGTGGACAATTGTCCACTCGGGACAGGTGTCTGCCAGGAAGTGGCTGTGCTTCTGAATAACGGAATGAGGGTGGTGTTGAATCGTCGTGGGAATGCAGTGTTGAGGTGTCGGAGTTTGTGAGTTGCAGGCGATTGTGGGCTCGCTTCCTTATAAATGGGCGGTGAGGAATGGTGTTGGTGGTGGCCGACACCTCCACCAAAGATGAACATCAACCAGGAATGAAAGCAATGCCAATGAGTTAGATGCCTTCTATGAGCTCTTTTCCGAGGGGCTGGTTCTTTGGGATCGGGTCATCCTGCTGGGTGACTTTAATGACTGACTGGGTCATGATGCAGACACCTAGGCTGGAGTGATTGGAAGGCATGAGCCAATCAACTCAACAACAATGGAACGAGGCTCCGAGACTTTTGTGTAGTCCATGGGCTTGTAATCACCAGCACACTGTTTCATCATCACCGCATGCACACAACATCGGGGATGTGTGACAGATCCAAGCAGGAACATCTGTTGAACTATAGAGTGATGGAACAATGGATGCGAATCCATATTCTTGCTACCAGGACCTCTCATGCAGCTGATCTCCTCTCTGACCATCGGCTTGTCATGTGCAAGATGCACCTGCTATTCTTCCAACGCGGGAAGGGGTGTCCACGTAATACCCTATTCAAACACCACAGCAGCCTGGTCTCAGCAGTCTCATAACAGCTGCAAGCGTGAATTTCATAATACGTATGCAGCTAGGACTGGCATCGTTCCCACTTCTTCTGGTGCCTAGGGCAAATGGGTGAGGCTTAGGGCTGTGGCTCATGCAGCTGGAATGGGTGCAGTGGGTGCATGGTCCAGACCGCCCCAGAAACTCTGGCTCATGGAGGAGGTGTTCCAGGATGCTGACAGGAAGCGCCAGGCCAACTCTCACTGTCTACAACATACCACACCGAGAATCAGGAGGATTTCTTTAGCCTTTGCTCGGAGTTTCTGAGAGCTGTGCAGCATTGCAAGGATGAGTGGTGGTTGCAGGCTGCCAAGGAGATGGAGTCTGCCTCGATAGCCCATGATCACAAATCACTTTGTAATATTCCATCAGCAGAGAGATTTGCAATGCCGCATCTATTGCCTTCATTAAAGGAGGAAATGGTGATCTGAAGTCCGACCCTCAGGAAGAAGTTCGCAGGTTTGCTGAGTATTTCTGTGAGGTCTTCGGGGTGGAGAACTCTCTCAAATCAGATAACTAAATGGGACAAGATTACGACAGGTTTTACCGTATCTGGCGATTATGCATGTGTTAAGATCTTAGCACCTGCATAATGTTAAGATCTTAACACCTGCAAAATCGCCAGATACGGTAAAACCTGTTGTAATCTTATATATGTATACTGGCAAAAAAAGTACCCATAGCGTTAACAGCCCCACCTAAATGGGACAAACATGGGGGTGGCCCTGCTGGTGCTGCGGTGCTATGGTGGCTCGGATTTTGGAAGAAGTAACCACCCCCTGCGAGTGGTTGACCACAGTGCCATCTGTAGACGAAATACGTAAGGTAATCTGGGCTCTAAGACAAGGATAAGCACTGGGGAGAGATGATATCTCATGCGAAATGCTGAGGGAGGGTGGTATATGTCTGCATGCTGCCCTAGCCGACATCATAACAATTACAGGGGCACCTCGCTCCTCAGTGTGCCGGGAAAGATCCTGGCAAGGATTATTCAACATGGCCTTGCCAGGCACGCGAGGAGAGACTTGTGGAACCCCAATGTGGTTTTAGGCCAGGGCGGTCTTGCACAGACGCCATATTCTCTGTCCGGCTGCTATTGCAGACGTGTATAGAATTCTGACAGAGCCTTTATCTCTGCATATTGACCTAGTTAAGGCCTACGATACGATCAATAAGCCAGGGCTGTGAGTTCTTCGTGGTTTTGGAGTTCCTGACTTTGCTCACTATCATTAAAACCTTCATGAGGGTGGGCAAGCCCGGGTAAGCTACGTGGTCGAGGATCAGAGCCATTCTCTGGTCACCTTGGGGTGCGACAGGAATGCCCCCCTGGCTCCTACGTTTTTTTTTAACACCTTTTTTGACCACGTAGTTCGAGAGGCTTTCCATGGATGTATCAGTGAAGTTTCCATCAGTACAGGTATAATAGGAGGCTGATCGATGCCTGGCAGGCAGACCATTGATGGCCCTCTATTGGCCAACCATGTGATGCATGCCGACGATTTGGTGATTGCCACTCACTCTGAAGAGTTGGGGGCTCTGCTGTTGAACCTGGAGCGTGCCACAAAGAGGTGGGGTCTAATCACAGCCCCCACCAAAACCGAACACCTGCCTGGGTATTTTGTGCCAAAAAAAAACTCCACCCCCGCAGCTCTCCATGACTGTTGGGGGCAGGTGTGGAGAGAGTGGAGAAGTTTCCATACCTCGTGCTTATGGCCGGCTCCAGTTTAGTAGCCGAGGTCTCACCGCGAATCAGTCGGTTGGCATTATCTTTTCATTGGTGGCGTAACGCTGTGTGGAAGCTGCCTGTCCTGTCGCTCCACACGAAGCTTCGGGTCTTCTCAGCTGCAATCATGTCCTCTCTTTATGCTTGCGAAACGTGGACCCCCCCCCTAGCCGAACATCTGCGCCGATTTGAAACTTTCCGACTGGCCATCCTGGGTTTGCCATTATTGCATTGTGTCAGGAGCTCACACGTTTTCTAAAAATCTGAACGGGGCCCTATTGGTGGGCTCCTCCGACTGGCGAGGCTGCGGTGGCAGGGTCATGTAGGTCCGCATAATTAGCCACCGCATGCCCAGACAGCTTCTGTTTAGTCGGATGAAGGAGGCTAAACGGGCGCTACACGGGCTGGAGAAGAAATGGACCGATATGGCACAGGAGAGGACCTGGAGCTGAGTCGACTTGCTTAAGACTGGCACCAGCGGTGTCAAGATCGACCTCGGTGGGAGAGAGTCGTAAAGGACGCTGCGGGGCAGTTGGAAGCAGTCGCTCTCCAACAGCAACGGAGAGCCGATGAGCGTCGCTCACAACAACGAGCCGAGCACAGGTGGTGCATCTGTCAGTCATCTCCGTTAGGCAACCCATAATACCTGGGTCTGTCGTGACCTTCTGTCGGCGTGCCTTCGATACTTCACGTGACCTTAAGGTGCACCTGGCCTGGCACTGGCGCCGTGGGCTGACGTCACCGCTACTTGGTGGCGAATGGCGGTTGTCGTTGTTGCAGAAGCTGTTTGGTGTGCGTCGAGCGAGATGTGTGTTTGCCGGGTGTACACGTGTGTGTACAGTGCAAGGGTACACGTGTGGTGATTTGTGTGTCGGGAGATGCGTGTTAAGGATGTGTGTGTGCGGGTGTGTCAGTGGATGTATGTGCGAGTGTGTGTAACGACCTGCGTGTGTGTGTGTGTGTATATGAGTTGTGTATGATGCGTGTGAGATGTGTGTTTTGTGTGTTTGTGTAGATTGTGCACACGTGTGTGTGTACAGGTGTGTGCAGGTGTGTACGTGTGTGTGTGTGTGCAGGGGTGTGCATTTGTTTGATGTGTGAGTGCAGTAGCGGGACCTGTGTGTAAGGGCTGTAGGTAGGTAGACTGTGTGTATGTTACGTGGGTGTCCAGGGACGTGTGTGGGAACAGGTCTGGGTATACGCGCGTGTGTGTGTGTGTGTGTCTGTTAAAGGTCATACGGAGAGGTCTTTGTCTTTGTATCTATTGGTGGTGCTTGGGCGTGACAAGTGGCGCAGCCGCCTTACCAGCGAGCGCGGTCTGGGTTCGATTCCCGAGACGGGTGGTGCCTCTCTCTTCTCTTCTCTCTCCCTGCGTGGTGTTCGCGTGGAAACTCCCACCGTCCATAGCCACGCCGCCGCTGCTGCTACTGCTGGCGCTCCACAGATTTATTGTCCCGCTGACTCAATCGCCCCCGCCGTCCCGTGATGGTCGACTGGCGTCCCGCCCTGGGTGCAGCACAGCCATGACTTGAGCTCTGTGTCTGCCGGGATAGCCTCCGGTAACTCCCCCCCCTCCCCATGATGTGCGCGTGTGGGTGTCAGAGTGGTGGCGCAGCGGTTAGCGCACCGCGCCGTTAACCCCACGAGGCCCCAGTTCAATTCCCACTCACAGCCAACACCAGCGGCGATTTTATGAACAGGTCACGGGCCTCGCCTAGGTCGACTCGGCCTTCAAATGGGTACCCAGTGGCGATGCGATGATCATCGGCACGAGGGAGACAAAGGCGGCCGGGCGTGGCGCTGCCCTCCCACCCCCCTCGTATGCCGTGCTGGCCTTCAAAGGTGTTCGCTAACAGCACTTGGCTCGGCAGTCTGTTAAAGGCTGTGTGGGAAGCTCTTTGTGCGTGTGTATGATTTCTGTAGTCAGTGTGTGGAGATGTGTGGGGGCAGGAGTAGGTTGAGTGATGGATGGATCTATGATGTGTGTGGATATTCCACACACACACACGCACACACACACGTGCGTGTGTGTATGTATTTAGTGAGCTGTGGATTGTGTGGCGTGTTGGTGTAGCGTGTGTGTGTGTGCGTGCGTGTGTTTCCGTGGGGAGCGGTAGCTCAGTGGTTAGACCGCGCTCGACTACAAATCTGGCGACCCGAGTTCGAATTCCGCTCATGGCCAACATCGGTTCTTTTTTTTCTGAACCTCATTATTATTATCTCTCTCATCTCATCTCATTATCTGAAACCGCTTAATCCTATATAGGGTCACAGTGAGCCGGAGCCTATCCCGGAAACACAGGGCGTAAGGCAGGAATACACCCGACGACGGGACGCCGGTCCATCGCCGGGCATTGCGGGACAATTTTAGTCTGCGAGCCAATCAACCTATCCAGGAGCATGCTTTTGGACTGTGGGAGGAAACCGGAGTACCCGGCGAAAACCCACGCGGACACGGGGAGAGAACATGCAAACTCCACACAGAAAGGCACCCGAGCCGAGAGACTCGAACCCGGGACCTTCTTGCTGTGAGGCGTCAGCGCTAACCACTGCGCCACCGCGCCGCCCTTTTCTGAACCGGTCCTGGGCTTTTCCTAAGTCGACTCAGCCTCAAATGAGTATCTGGTGCCGTGCGTAAACAGCGCCACTGGGGATACAAAGGCGGCCGGGCGTGGAGCTTTTCAGTGACCTACCCAACCCCCATCGTGTGCGGTGCCGGCCTTCATTGATGCTCGCTAACAGCACTTACCCCAAAATTACTTCAAGGCTCTACGGGGGTTATTTGTATTTGGTGTGTGTGTGTGTATGTGTGTCATAGTTGGGGTGTATAATTGTGTCTATGAGATGGATGGTGTGCATCAGTAAGGAGTCTCGAGCTCTGTGTGTGTTGGTTGTGTACTGTATGTGTTTGTGTAATTGTGTGTATGGGGTTTGTGTGTAGAATTATGCGTGAGTGTGCTGGTGCACGTGTATGTATGTATGCCTCCGGGGCGTACGTACGTGTGTGTGGAGGAGTTTTAGACACCAGTGACGATTTTATGAACCGGTCATGCGCCTCCCCTAGGTCGACTCAGCCTCAAATAAGTACCCAGTGCAGTGTATTCACATTGGTCGCCCACCTCCTCATTTGCGGCATCGACCTTAATAGGTACTCGCTAACGGCACTTGTCCCAACAGCCTGTGAAGGCTATAGAGGAGGTCATTGTCTTTGTGTGTGTGTGTGATGTATGTGTGTCTGGGGATGTGTGTGTGTGTATTGATGTGTGCGGGGGAGGTGGGGCTGTCTGTGTGTGTGTGGTGTAATTATATGTGGTGGTGTGCGAGGGGGGCTGTGTTTACCTGGGGTGTGCTGTTGGAATGTATTATCTGTGTGTGTGTGGAGTGTGCGTGGAATGTGGTGTGCGTGTGTGGAGTGTGCGTGGAATGTGGTGTGCGTGTGTGCGTGTGTGTGTGCGTGGGGAGCGGTGGCGCGGCAGTGAGCGCGCCGCCCTATGAACCTGCACACCCGGGTTCGATCCTCGCTCGCTACCAACACCAGGTCGACTCAGCCGAAAGCGGGTCCCTAATTGAGGTGAATAAATGTGAGTGCGAGGAAGATGAAGGTGGTGGTCGGGCGTAGTGCTGGCCACCCACCCCTTCTGGGTGCCGTGTCGGCCTTCATGTTTGCATTTTAAAATTAGAGTTGAAAGTCAGATCGTATTTTTCATGTTGTTCTGCAGCGATGTGTTATTTTAAAAACAAAACCCCAATTTTTTTTTATTGCTGCTCACCGTTCTTGGTGTACCCTTCTCTCCGCAGCTCTGTGCAGCGCTTTGTGACCCTCGGGTGAAAAGCGCTCTATAAATACAATTGTTGCTCTATGCGCTGCACGCTAATAGCGCTTGACTTTGCAACCTGGCGGTTGGCAGTAATCATGGTAAAACCTGTCTCGCGCACTACGCTGCCTACCTTAATGGGTGCTCGCAAACACAACTCGTGTCCATACAAGCGCGCGGTGGCTCTCCGTGCGATTACGCGTGCGTGTGTCGGGGAGCGGTGGCGCCAGTGATTAGCGCCTCGAGTTCGATTCCCGCCCACGACCCGGCGGATATCTGAACCGGTTCTGGGTCTCACACACCGCCCCCCCCCCCCTAGGTCGACTCGGCCTCAAATGAGTATCTGCTGTGATGAGTGACCACCGTACCACGAGGGAGACAAAGGCGTCCCTGGCGCGGTTGTGGCCACCCACCCCCACCACGTCGCTCCCTCCTGCTGGTGTGTGGTGGCGGCTAGCCTTCCGTGCAGCTTCGCTAACAGCACTTGGCCCCATGAGGCAGTTTTAAGGCTACACGGGGGATCTTTGCCTTGTCAGGAGGGGAGCATGCATACAGATGTGTGTGTTGCTGTGTGTGTGTGTGTGGGGGGGAGCTGTAGTGGGGAGCGGTGGCGCAGCGGTTAGCGCAGCGCTGGGCTGCAAAAAACCCGGCGACCCGAGTTCGAATCCCGCTCACGGCCTCCGACACCGGTGACGATTTTATGAACCGGTCGTGGGCCTCCCCTAAGTCGACTCAGCCTTAAATGAGTACCTAGTGCAACGTGACAATATTGCCACGAGGGAGACAAAGGCGGCCGGGCGTGGTGTTAGTCACCCACCCGCTCGTGTGCTGTGTCGACCTTCATAGGTGCTTCCCTAACGGCACTTGACCCTACAGTCCGTTAAGGCTATACGGGGGATCTTTGTCTTTGTGGGGCTGTAGTGTGTGTCTGTGATGTATGTGTGTGTGGGGGGATAATGTCATTGAATGATTAATGGAAGTCTGCGTATGTGTGTGTGTGAAGTGTGTGTACGACGAGGTGTGTGTGTGTGATTGTGTGTATGACGAGGTGTGTGTGATTGTTTATGGGGAGGGGTGTGTGATTGAATGTGATTGTGTATATGACGAGGTGTGTGTGATTGTTTATGGGGAAGGGTGTGTGATTGAATGTGATTGTGTATATGACGAGGTGTGTGTGATTGTTTATGAAGAGGGGAAGAGGGTTGTGTGTGTATGGCGAGGTGTGTATGTGTGAGTCTATGAAGAGGTGTGTGATTAGGACTATGACAATGCGTGTTGTGTGTTTATGAAGAGGTGTGTCATCATGTGTACGAAGAGGTAACTCGATGCAGATGTGTGTATGGTCTTATGCATAAAGGAGTGCGTGTGGTATTGTGTACAAAGAGGTGTGTGTATAACGATATGTGTGTGATAGTATATGTGGAGGTGTGTGTGCATGAAGAGGTGTATGTGTGATTGTGTATGTAGAGGTTTGATTGTGTATGAACAGGTGTGCATGTGATTGTGTATATGAATCGGTGTCTCTGTGACTGCGTGTATGAGGAGGTGTGTGTGTGATTGTATGCAGAGACGTGTACGTGATTTTGTGTATGAATCGGTGACTGTGTGACTGCGTGTATGGCGAGGTGTGCGTGTGTGTGATTCTCTATGAAGAGGTGTGTGATTATGAGGTGTGCAGCATTGCACGATTGAGTGGTGGTCGCAGGCTGCTGAGGAGATGGAGTCTCCCTCAGCAGCCCGTGATCACAAATCACGTTTTAATACCATCAAAAAAAAGATTGACTCGCAATGCGGCACCCACTACCTTCCTTCAAGGGGAAATGGTGATCCGACGTCTAGGAACAAGTTCGCAGAGGTCTTGGGGGCTCAGATAACACCATGGGACAACGTGGGGTTGACCCTGCTGGGGCTGCGGTGCCTCAGATATTGGAAGAAGTAGCCACCCCCTGTGAGTAGCTGGTGGAGGTACCATTTGTGGACGAAGTATGTAAGACGAAGTAAGACGATCTTAAGACCAGGCAAAGCACCAGGGAGAGATTATCTCCCAAGCGAAATTCTGAAGAGAGGTGGCATCGGTCTTCAGACTGCCCTCTATGACATATTTACAACCGTCTGGAGCACAGGACGGGTTCTGTAGGAATGGAAGGATGCCCTAGTGGTCCCCCTCTTTAAGAAGGGGGACCGCACCGATTGTAACGATTACAGGGTTATCGCACTCCTCAGTGTGCCAGGGAAAGCCCTGGCAAGGATCATTCAACATCGCCTCGCTAGGTACGCTGAGGAGATGCTTGCAGAACCCTAATCTGGTTTCAGACTGGGGCGGTCGTGCAAAGACATTTTATTATATTTATGAATTATTATTATTTAGCAGACGCCCTTATTCAGGGCCACTTTCATCATTCTAGAGGTGTGCGGAAACCTCAGAGTCTCTGTCCGCCTGCTAGAGCTGAGGTGTAGGGAATTCCAACAGGACCTGCATTTCTGCTTTATGGACCTGGTTAAGGCCTCCGATAGAACAGGGGTGTGGGTTCTTCATGCTTTCAGGGTCCCTGCCTATCCGCTCACAATGTTTAAGGACCTTCACGATCTTGGGCAAGCCCGGGTAAAGCTACGTGGTCGGGAGTCAGAGCCATTCCCTGTTCACCTTGGGCTGCGACAGGGATGCCCTCTGGCTCCTACATTATTTAACATCTTTTTGACCACGTAGTTAGAGGGGCTTTCCATGGATGTTCCGTGGAATTTCCATCTGGTACGGATACAATGGGAGGCTGATCAATGCCCGGGTGCGGTCAAGGGATGGCTCTCTATTGGCCAACCATGTTATTTATGCCGACGATTTGGTGGCTGTCGCTCACTCTGCGGAGGAGTCGGGGGGCTCTGGTGTTGAACCTGGAGCGTGCCACAAGAGGTGGGTTGGGGTCTTACAATCAGTCCTACCAATACCAAGCACCTGCCTGGGTATTGTATGTCACCGAAGGTTCCACCCCCTCAGCTCTTCCTGAATGATGGGGCAGTTATGGAGAGAGTGGAGAAGTTTACATACCTAGGCAGTGTGCTTGTGGCCGGTTTTGGTTTAGCAGAGGAGGTCTCGCTCCGAATCAGTCGGGCGGCGCTTCGCATTGCCTGTGTAAATCTATGTGGGAGCTGCCCGGCCTGTCGCTTCACATAAAGCTTGGGTCTTCTCAGCTGCAGTTGTACCTTCTCTTGTCTGTGCTTGCGAGACGTGGACCCCCCTGGCGGAAAATCTGCGCCGATTTGAAAGTTTCCGGCTGGCCTGTTTACGATCCACACTGGGTTTAACCAGGTTGGATTGTTTGAGGTGCTTACACACTCTCGAAAGATCTGGACAAAGTCACATTGATGAGCTCCTCCGACAGGCGAGGCTACAGTGGCTGGGGACATTTAGTCCTCACGTAAAGCCACCGCACGCCCTCCAACAACAGCGCAGGGCAGAGGAGTGACGCTCACAACAACGAGCTGAGCGCTGGGCTGCTAAAACACAGCAAGTTGGTAGAGTAGTGAGCAAAGGTGGTGCATCTGCCAGCAATCTCACTCAGGCAACTCCTAACACCTGGGATTATCCCGTGACCTCCTGTCGGCGAGCCTTCAACACTTCACGTGGCTTCAAGGTGCATATGTCCTGGCACCAGCACCGTGGTTACGTCACCGCCACTTAATAATAATAATAGCATATATAGCGCGCTTTTCACCCGAGGGTCACAAAGCGCTTCACAGAGCTGCGGAGAGAACGGCGCGTCAACAACAACGGTGCTAGAACGGAAAATTAGCAGTAATAAAAAAAATTGGGATTTATAAAAAACTATATACATCGTTGCTTAGCAACAAGTAAAATAATCAGACTTTCAACTATTGCTTTCAATGCAAAATTAGCAGTGTATATAACATAATTGGGAAATTGATTAATTTAATATTTATCGCATAATAATAATAGCATTTCTAGAGCGCCTATCACCCAAGGGCCACAAAGCGCTACACAGATCCGCTGAGAGACCGGCACAACAACGAGACAAGACCGGCAAATCAGCAACAATGTTTTTTTGGGATAATTTTTTTTTTTACAAATCTGAGCTGTGGAGAGAACAGCTCGCCAACAACACCAGGACAGCCCAATCGAAAGATGAAAAGTAGCAACAAACTATAGAAGGACAAAAAATAAGTGATTTAAAAAAATTATTCTGCTACAAATATGGATGGAATAAATGTTCCCAAGCAGGCGCAGTTCGGATGATTGTCATCATCCTGGCACGACAACACTGAGCCGCATCAATCAACCTAGAGCGCTGCGCATACCTGAACAGGAGGAATGGATACGAGTCACAGTGTAGAGATGGGAGTCTCAGTGTTAGAGATGGGAATGACAGTGTTTGAGATAGGAGTCATAGTGTTAGAGATGGGAGTCTCATTGTTAGAGATAGAGTCACAGTGTCGCGATGGGAGTCACAGTGTAGAGATGGGAATCACTGTGTTTGAGATAGGAGTCATAGTGTTAGAGATGGGAGTCTCAGTGTTAGAGATAGAGTCACAGTGTAGCGATGGGAGTCACAGTGTAGAGATGGAAATCACTGTGTTTGAGATAGGAGTCATCGTGTTAGAGATGGGAGTCTCAGTGTTAGAGATAGGAGTCACCGTGTTAGAGATGGGAGTCGCAGTGTAGAGATGGGAATCACAGTGTTTGAGATAGGAGTCATAGTGTTAGAGATAGGAGTCTCAGTGTTAGAGATAAGAGTCACGAGTCCTAGCTGGAGGACATAAAAGCTTTATGGAACAAGTGAGTCTTGAGACGAGATTTGAAGATGCCCAAGGACTCAGCTGATCAAATCTCAAAAGGAAGGGCATTCCAGTGTTTGGGAGCAGTGAGCGAGAAGGTTCTGTCACCCATCGAATGGAGGTGCGATCTGGGCCACATGCAGCGAGCCTGCATTGGAGGATCGGAGTCTTGTAGGTGAGCAGGAGGATCTTGAATTCAATCCTGTATTTAACCGATAGCCAGTGGAGAGACACCAGTACTGGGGATATGTATTCGCGGATGGGTGTGCGAGTGAGGACTCGAGCAGCCGCATTCTGCACACGTTGGAGACGATTGATCCAGGTATGCAGGGGTGCCAGGGAGCAGTGCATTGCAGTAATCGATTCGTGACGAAATGAAGATGTGTATTCGCTTCACAGCATCAGCGGGTGACAGGATGTTGCGCGGTCTGGCTATATTTCTGAGATGGAAATAGGCTACCTTCGTCACCTTGCTGATGTGTGTCTCGCAGGTGAGTGAGGAATTAAGAGTCACTCCTAGACTGCGGACTGCCTTAGCAACTTCAATGGTCTAGTCGTCAAGCACTTAGTGTCGAATGGCGGTTGTTGTTGGTTGTTGTATGATGAGGTGTGTGCGATGTGTGCATGAAGAGGTGTGTGTGTTCGTGTGTATGAAGAGATGTGTGTGATTGTGTGTATGTCGAGGTATATGTATGTGTGTGTCAGATTGTGCCTATGAAGAGGTGTGTGATTATGTATGAAGAGGTGTGTATAATTGCATGGAGAGGTGTGTGTGTGTTTGTGAGATTGTGCGTATGAAGAGGTGTCATTTTGTATGGAGAGGTGTGCGTGTGTTTGTGAGATTGTGCGTATGAAGAGGTGTCATTTTGTATGGAGAGGTGTGTGGTTGTGTATATAGAACAGTGTCTGAGATTGATCGTATGTCTGAAGTGGTAATGGTGTGTATGACGAGGTGGGTGTGATTTTATTCATGAAGAGGTGTGCACACCCTTGTGTATGGAGACGTATTCGTGATGTGTCTGGGTTCATGCACTGTAGTAGCTCCACGCTGCATATAGCAGAGTGTGAGTGTGTGTGTGTGACTGTGTGTGATTGTGACTGTGTGTGAAGAGGCGTGTGATCTGCGCGAAGATTATGGCTTTGAATGGAATATCGTGTTGGTGTGTCTCGGTGCTTGTGCGAGATCGTGTGCACACAGAGGTGTGTGCCGATGTTTGGGCTGGTGTGTGTGTGGTGTGTGTGTGTGTGGTGTGTGTGTGTGTCTGGTGTGTGTGTAAGAAGAGGGCAGATTGTGTGAGGAGCTCGCAAGATCTGGACACATTCCCATTGGTGAGGCTCCTCCGGCAGGCGAGGCTGCGTTGGCTGGGTCATGTAGCCCGCATGCCCAGCCACCGCATGCCCGAAGCAGCTTCTGTTTGGCCGGAGAGAGGGGGCTAAATAGGCGCGGCAAGGGCTAGAGAAGAGATGGGCTGATGGGTTAGTTGGGGTGAGTAAGAGGCACGGGCTAGAGAGGAGATGGGCTGATGGGTTAGTTGGGGTGAGTAAGAGGCACGGGCTAGAGAGGAGATGGGCTGATGGGTGAGTTGGGGTAGAGGCACGGGCTAGAGAGGCACGGGCTAGAGAGGAGATGGGCTGATGCGGTAGAGGAGAATGTGGATGGAGCTGAGTGGACTTGTCAGTGAATGGTTCCAGCGCTGTCACGAATCGGCTGCTGTGGAGGAGGGTTGTGAAGGAGCGACGCTCACAACAACGCAGCGAGAGCCGTGTGGAATAAAGCGCAGCGAGTTGGCACAGGTGGTGCACCTGCCAGTCATCCCCACCGCTCAACTCGTTCCACCTGCGCGTGTTCCGTGCCCTGGCAACAGAGACGAACGCTTCACGTGGTCTCAAAGTGCACCAAGCCTGGCACACAAGCCTTGTGGAGACTTCACTGCCACTTAGGGGCGAATGGCGGCTGTTGTTGTGTCTGGGGGTGCACATTTTTGTGTGATTGGTCCGTCCGAGTGGTTGTGTGTGTGTGCGAACAGGCTAGGGATGTGTGTGTGTGTGTGGAGATTATGTTTTATGTATAATTAATGTGTAGTGTAGGTGTTGTTGATTGTGAATGATAAGGCGTATGTCTAATTGCGTATGGAGGAATGCGTGTGTTTGGCGGTGTGTATCTGCACACATGTATTAGTGTGACTGTGGTTGTGTGTGTGTCTGTATGTGGGGAGCGGTGGCGCAGCGGTTAGCGCAGCGCTGGGCTACAAACCCGGCGACCCGAGTTCGAGTCCCGCTCACGGCCAACACCAGTGACGATTTTCTGAATCGGTCCTGGGTCTCCCCTCGGTCGACTCAGCCTCAAATGACTACCTGGTGCAGTGTGTAAACATTGTCACTAGGAAGACAAAGGCGTCCGGGCGTTGATGCTGGCCACCCACCTCGTGTCCCGTGCCGGACCTTAATAGGTGCTCGCTAACGGCACTTGACCCCTACAGTCTGTTAAGGGCTACCGGCGCGATGTGGAGAGAGCGGGTGGGTAATCTTAGTCGGAAGATGTATGTGTGCTTGCAATCGCTTGCTCCTATCTGGTGGCAGCATTTGTCCGCTTTCCACCGGCTCTGGCGTCGCACTCGGCGGGGATGGAGGGGAACTCCTCTGATGATTCCCCCCGGGGGGGTCGGGGGGGTCGGGGGGGTCGGTTGCTTTCCCGTCGGGTGCGCATTTCGCGACTCCAGCAGTGGAGCCGCCTCTGCCGCGCTTCTCTCCCTATGTGTGAAGCCACTCGCCAGCCCCCCTCTCCACACACACAACGCGCTAATCACTGGGAGTCCACGTTTTCATTATTACCACGCCGGCTCTTGCAGATGTTTGTGGCCGTAAGCGGAGGATCGCGGGCGTTTGTATCGGTCCGGCCGATCTCGAATATCGTGGAGTCACTACCATGCACACAGCGGGTCGCTCGGCTCGCGAGCGAGTCCAGAATGTCATTAGAATTCACATCAGTCACAAGCGTGTAGCCATTCTAGTACGGGCATGAGAATTCACATCAGTGGCTGGAGCCTTTTGGCCGCTTTTAAAATTCAAATCTGTGACTGGGCTCTACAGCAGCGGCAAGCAGTACATCCGCCCATGTGTGCGCGAGAGAGAGAGATTATCGGCTGTGTCTATGTACGAGGTGTGTGTGTACATGTGTGTGGATGCGTGTACGCGCCTATGTGTGCAGAGCCACGTGCGGGGCGGTAGTGCAGCGGTAGTGCAGCGGTAGTGCAGTGGCTAAGCGCGCGTCGCTAGCTCACGGCCAACACCAAGCGACGATTCTCAGCCTCCCCCAAGAGCGACTCAGCCTTAAATGAGTACCTGGTGCCATGTGAAGAGAGAGAAAAAAAAACCTCTTCCCTTAGGGAGACAAAGGCGGCCGGGCGTGACGCTGGGTCATCCACCCACTCGTGTGCAGCGCTGGCTATAATAGATGCTCGCTAACAACAATTGCCCCAGCAGTCTGTAAGGGCTATATGAGGGATCTTTGTATGCGCTTATTACGGAGAGTATGAGTAAGTAATCAGAGAGATGTACGTGTGTATAATTGCATGTGTGCATAATTGTCGAGGTGTGTGTGTGTGTGCGTGTGTTGGCCACCCACCCCCTCATGTCCCGTATTGGCTTTTATCGGGGCTCTATAACGGAACTTGACCCTACAGTCTGTCGAGGCCACACCGGTATATTTGTCTGTGTGTGAGATAATGTGTGCGTGTGTGTGTTTGGTGTGCATCTCCTATCTGCACTGTGTGTAGTATGTGTGTGTTTGGTGTGCATCTCCTATCTGCACTGTGTGTAGTGTGTGTGGTGTGTTTGGTGTGCATCTCCTATCTGCACTGTGTGTAGTGTGTGTGTGGTGTGCATCTCCTATCTGCACTGTGTGTAGTGTGTGTGTGGTGTGCATCTCCTATCTGCACTGTGTGTAGTGTGTGTGTGGTGTGCATCTCTTATCTGCATTGTGTGTAGTGTGTGTGTGTTTGGTGTGCATCTCCTATCTGCACTGTGTGTAGTGTGTGTGGTGTGTTTGGTGTGCATCTCCTATCTGCACTGTGTAGTGTGTGTGTTTGGTGTGCATCTCTTATCTGCATTGTGTGTAGTGTGTGTGTGTGCAGTTGTGTGGTGAGAGGTGGAGCGGTGGTGAGTGCGCTGCCCTACAAACCTCTAGGTCTACTCAGCCTCAAAATCCGTACTGCTGCGGTGTGTAACCATCGCCACTGGGGAGACAAAGGCAGCCGGGCGTTTTGGTGGCCACCCACAACCTTGTGTGCCGTGCTGGCCTTCGCAGGCGCTACTCGCTAACAGCGCTTGGCCCTACAGTCTGTTAAGGCTGTACGAATGGGATCTTTGTGTGTGTGTGTGAGCGCGGGCGTGCGCCTGTGCGTGTGTGTGTGTGCGGGGAGCGGTGGCGCAGCAGTTAGGCCCCTTGTTCAGCTCCGTGCATTGGGAGCCAGACTTCGCGCGCGTCCCCAAAGGATCATCAGCGGAGAGACAAAGGCGGCTGCGCGGAGTGACGACCACGCCAGAATGAATAGGTGCTCGCCAACTACACGTGCCCCCGACAGTCTATAAGGCTTTACGGGGGGAGATCTGTGTCGTGTGCGTGTACTGTACATGTGTACGCGCGTGTACGTGTGCGCGTACACTAGTTTGTGTGTGTGGTGTGCGTTTGTGTAGCCCTGTGCGCGCGTGTATACGTGTGCATGTGCACGTGTGTGTGTGTATGCACGTGTGTGCACGGTTGTACGTGTGTCGCGACAGGCTGTCGCGCCTGGTCGCGTACGGTTCGCGACACCAGTGAATGGGACCCAGAGAGAGAGAGGGGGGTAGG
>JAZEWT010000027.1:1063710-1076721 GCA_036362905.1 Mordacia mordax
GGTCTTAGGGGGGGCATTGGATGATGTTGTCCTCTCTGCTTCATCAGACCGTGATCTCCAGCGCGGACTGGAACGGTTTGCGGCCGAGTGTGACGCGGTGGGGGTTAGAGCCAACGCCTCCAAATCTGAGCCTATACCTCTCGTCCCCAACAGAAAAAGGTGGCTTTGCCCTCTGTGGGTGGGGAGTGAACAGCTGACCCAAGCGGAGGAATTCAAGTATCTCGGGGTTGTGTTCACGAGCTGGGGTACAAGGGAGCGTGAGATTGACAGATTGATGGGGACAGCGTCTGCAGTAATGCAGGCGTTATACCGGACTGTATAGGGGCAAAGCTCGAAATTTACCGGTCAGTCTTCATTCCAACCCTCACCTATGGTCATGAGCTTTGGATGATGACTGAAAGCGTAAGGTCCCGGATATAGGCGGCTGAAATGAAGTTCCCCCGCAGGGTTGCTGGGCTCAGCCTTAGGGACAGGGCGAGGAGCTGAGTGATCCAGGAGGATCTCAAGAGTAGAAGCATTGCTCCTCCACATTGACGGGAGTCAGTCGAGGTGGCTCGGGCATCTGATAAAGGATGCCTCCTGGGCTCCTGTCCCTCTGCAGGCGGGAAGCGCTAACTGGAAGGAGAACCCAGGGCAGACCTAGGACCCGATGGAGGGATTATATCTCTTAGCTGGCCTGGGCAATGCCTTAGAATGCCCTGGAGGAAGTTATTAGGGAAAAAGGACCTCCGGGCTTCTTTGCTAAGCCTTTTACCTCCGCGACCTGACCCGGATAAGTGGCAAGACAGTGGATGGATAGAAACAAACGTGCGATGCACAATTTTGCGGACGCCAAACGTTACCGCTCTAATTATATCGAAATAAAACGTAGAATGTAAATGAAAGCATTTTCAGTAATATACATTTTAATGGCCATTCGAATAAGTTTGTGTTGTGTTGCGCTGCTGTTGAAACCATTTGTTTTGGCAGTAGACAAGGGGTCTTCAATCCATAGCTTTTCACCACCAGGGCGAAGGCATCCTGTGCCTCCACGCTATTTACACGACTGCTATCAAAAGCGCTTCTCGAAACAATTAGAACAACGTCTTGTATCTAATGGAGCAAAGGTGAGTTGTTGGAGGGGGTTGGGAGGAGTGTTTTTTGGGCTGCGGGTGCTGGGTAGGGCAGGTTATGGCGGTGTCCACTTTGGAAACAGGCAGGATTCCTGACCTGTCCCCCGAGGGACTCAGCATCTCACTGCAGAAATTGGGTCAGTGTGAGATTCATTGCAGCCACGTAGGTGGCCGTCACTCACCGTGTGACTGTGTGTCCTGTGTGTGTGTGCGCACTGTACAGGGAGCAGTAGTCTAGAGATTAACGCACTGTGCCGCGAACCTCGCAGCCCGAGTTAGATTCTTGCTCACGGCCGAAGCCAGTGACGATTTTTTTCAATCGCTCCGAAGCCTTGCCTACTTCAACTTAGCCTCAAATAAGTACTTAGTGTGACGTGTAAACATCACCACTGGGGAGACAAAGGCGGCTGCTTGTAGTGCTGGTCACCCATGCACTTGAGTGCCATTCTGGTCTTTATAGGCGCTCGCTAACAGCAC
This sequence comes from Mordacia mordax, assembly GCA_036362905.1. Lineage (NCBI taxonomy): Eukaryota > Metazoa > Chordata > Hyperoartia > Petromyzontiformes > Petromyzontidae > Mordacia > Mordacia mordax. Next base: position 1,065,300 of record JAZEWT010000027.1, read on the forward strand.
TTGCGCCGACAGTCTGCTAAATCAAATTGTCACGGGTGGACCTGTTTAGGTGCTCGCAAACTGGACTTTCCCAACTGCCTCTTACAGCTATACGGGGGATCTTTGTCTTGTGTGTCTCTGTGTCTGCGGTCATGACCACCATCAGTGACGAATATCCTGAACCTTCCATGCACTTGTGTGCCATGCTGGCCTTTATAGGTGCTAGTTAACAGCACTTGCCCCGACAGTCTGGTAAATCAATTTTGGGAGCCTATGTCTTTTTGTGTCAACTGGACCTGTTTCTATATTTCTCCTGTACCGGCCTTTATAGATGCTCGCAAACAGGACTTTCCCAATTGTCTCTTACGGCTATACGGGGGATCTTTGTCTTGTGTGTGTGAGTCTGCGGTCATGACCGTCATCCGTGACGAATATCCTGAATTTTCCTTAGTTCTGCAATTTAACATCGGTACTGGGGGACAGAGGCAGTTGGGCACGGTTACCAGTGACACACCACGCCGTCGTGTGCCGTGCCGGCCTTCACAGGCGCTGCTCGCTGGCAGCACTTCCCCCAACAGTCCGTAAATGCGCCGTGTCTGCGTGAGCAGCATCGACTCGAACGCGGACTCCGCGGGGACCAACGGAAACTCGTTTGACGAGGGCCGCACTCCGGACGCGACGCCGAGCGGTTTCCCCAGCGCCGCCATCCCCGCCGCCGCCGCGGCCACCGCCACCCCCGCCGCCAGCCCCGCCGAACCCGAGCTCCAGCCAGAGCCGGCACTGGAACCCGAACCGGAACCGGGACGGAGGAAGAAGCGCCAGCTATCCCGGTGAGAGGGACGCCGCCACCGCTAGCGCCACCATCCACCAGAGGAGAGAGCGCGCGGCGTTATCCCTGAGCGGTGCCCATGGTTGCGCCGCCCCGAAGCAGCTTCCCATGTCTGGTTAGAGATGGGGTTAGGGATAGGCATGGGGATTACTGATCGGTGTTATGGTTCAGGGTTAGTGGTAGGGAATAGATCTCATCTTACTGTCAGCACCGCTTAATCCTGTACAGGGTCGCGGTGAGCCGGAGCCTATCCCGGCAGACAGAAGGTGCAAGGCAGGGATATACCCACGATGGGACGCCAGTCAATCACTGGGCACTCTGGGAAATTTAGTCTGCAAGCCAATTAATCTATGCAGCAGCATATTTTTTGGACTGTGGGAGGAAACCGGAGTGCCCGGCGAAAACCCACGCGGACACGGGGAGAGAACATGCAAACTCCCACACAGAAAGGCACCCTCGGCGAGATTCGTACCCGGGACCTTCTTGCTGTGAGGCGACAGCGCTACCCACTTGGCCACCACTGTGCCGCCCTCGGGGATAGATGTTAATGTTTGTTATTACGTCATAAGGCTCGTCTCAGCTTTTCGAAGCAATCATCATGCATTGAGCCGTGAAAACCCACATCATTACGTTTATTATTTCAGCAACGAGTGCCCAGTGGGCTTACGAACTGCGGATGCGGGGGATCCCTGCAACACAACGAACTTCCGAACCGAACAACGCAACAACTGAGTAACGCAACAACAACAACATATTCGACCACAGGGCAAATAAACTCACAGCAACAAATGTGCGTTAAATAATACTCTTAACCTTACTCATCTCATCTCATTATCTGAAACCGCTTAATCCTATATTGCCTATCCCGGAAACACAGGGCGTAAGGCAGGAATACACCCGACGACGGGACGCCAGTCCATCGCCGGGCATTGCGGGACAATTTTAGTCTGCGAGCCAATCAACCTATCCAGGAGCATGCTTTTGGACTGTGGGAGGAAACCGGAGTACCCGGCGAAAACCCACGCGGACACGGGGAGAGCATGCAAACTCCACACAGAAAGGCACCCGAGCCGAGAGATTCGGGACCTTCTTGCTGTGAGGCGTCAGCGCTAACCACTGGGCCACCGCGCCGCCCTCTTAACCTTACTCATAGAAGTAAACAGTAACGAGTAAAATTGTACAATGAAATAAACCCACCAAACCAGTTTGCACAAAGGTTAATCCCCAACCATTACCGTGAAGTTCACTGGAGCGAATAAGGTTGTACAGACTAGAATAGCACGGACTCGAGTTATGGGTTAGAGATGAGTGTTGGGAATATAGCTTAGAGGTATACATAGGGGTTAGGAATAGATGTTAGAGTTAGTAATTTGAGATAGGGATGGAGATAGGGGGCTAGGAATACAGGTTAAGAATTGTATATAATGAAGCAAGTGTTTGTATGTGTTTATTTAATAATAATATCATTTATAGAGCATCTTTCACCCGAGGGTCACAAAGCGCTTCACAGAGCTGCGGAGAGACCGGCGTGCCAACAAACAACGGCGCCAGGATGGAAAATCAGCAGCGATAAAAAAAAATTGTGTTTTTTTTTTAATAATCACATCGTTGCAGAACAACACCAGGACAGCCCAACCGAAGGATGAAAAGTAGCAACAAACTATTGAAGTCAAAAAAATAGGTGATTTAAAAAAATAATAATGATTATTCTGTTACGAACATGGATGGAATGAATGTTCCCGAGCAGGCGCAGTTCGGATGATTGCCATCATCCTGGCACGACAACACTGAGCCGCATCAATCAACCTAGAGAGCTGCGCATCCCTGAACAGAAGGAGAAATGGATAAGAGTTAGTGTAGAGATGGGAGTCTCAGTGTTAGAGATGGGAGTCTCAGTGTTTGAGAAGGGAGAAACAGTGTTAGAGATGGGAGTCTCAGTGTTAGAGATGGGAGTCTCAGTGTTTGAGAAGGGAGAAACAGTGTTAGAGATGGGAGTATCAGTGTTAGAGCTAGGAGTCACAGTGTTAGAGATGGGAGTCTCAGTGTTAGAGAAGGGAGAAGCAGTGTTAGAGATGGGAGTCTGAGTGTTAAAGATAATAATAATTATTGTGTGCTTATATATATGTCTGCATCACAGACCCTAATTGATCTGGCATCCGGTAGGCTCCACATACCTCGACTCTAATTGGTGGGGGTTAAATACTGACATTCGTTATATAATCAAGCAAGGGTTTTTTTTTTTAATACGTATCTGCACGGAGGTTACTGAGCTCCAATCCTTCAGAACCAGTCGTTTAATCAGCACAACGCCGATGCTTTATGTCTTCGTTTACTTGTGCTTGCCATGTTTTGGTTACTCTTCTAGGGCTATTATCTTGTCAGAAGAACGTGTTCCACACTTGCATTAAGATGTTCTACAGGGCGGGTGATCTGCCAGTCACACTTATATGTCTGAGTGATAGATGTATGGTTATTGGGCAGTGTGGTTAGAGTTATAATTATGGGATATAGGTAAGGGATAAGGGTTATGAATAGCGGATAGGCTTACAATATAATTGCAGGGTTTAGTGCAGGGAGTTAGGGTTGGACATAGAGATTAGAGTTTGGGGTGGGGAGTACAGACAGGCTATGAGTTGGGATTAGGGGTTAGAGGTCAGGGCAATACTTGAAACCAAAATCCCTACCTCCTCTGCCACCCTGCCCCCTCACATCCTGTGCTCCCCCCACCCCCACCACCAACACCACCCCCACTAACACCACCCCCATGCCCCTCCTCCCCACTACCACCCCACCACCTGTGTACCTCCGGCACCGCACAGCATTTCCCTTGAGCTGCCAATTTCTGTCTCTGCTCAGCAGCAACCGCGGTGACGGCAGCCTCCGCCGCAGCCCAAGGTTACCGCGCGCGCGCGTGCGCGCACGCACAGCGTTGAGAATACGCGCGTGAGAGTGTGATGAATGCGCGAGAGTGTTTGAGTGCGGCATTTGGCGCACTGCGCTGCCAAAGCGCGGTGACCCCAAGTAACCATTCCCACCCGAGACCAGTAACGGTGGCGAATGTTTTGAACTGGTTATGGGCCTACTCTCGGTCAACTCGGCCTCGGATGAGTGCCTGGGTGCGCCGTGCGAACATCAGCGCCGGGAAGATGAAGGTGGCCAGGTGCGATGTCGGCCACGCCACCCCCATCTTGTGCCGTGTCGGCTTTCACAAGTGCTTGCCAGCAGCACTTGCCCCAGGCAGCTTGTCAACGCCATGTACATGTGTACGTGCGTTTGTGCAACCCGACCTCTGTTGAACTGGAGTGGCCGAGTCTGTGTTGACGTGGACGCAGGGCGTGTGCGGTGAGGCTAGCGCCACATCAGCCGCACCGCACCAGCTGCATCGCGCCGGCGTTGACATTTCCCGTGTTTGTTTGCACGGTGGATGTGGGAAGCACTGTGTGCGCGCGCGCGCGCGTCACGCTGCCTACGTGTGTGAGAGGAGCGGTGGTGCAGCGGTTAGGATGCTACGCCGCAAAGACGGGCGAGGCGAGTTCGATTCCCATTCGGGACCAACACAGAGGACGATTTTCTGAACTGGTCCCGGGCCTCCCTCAGGTTAGCTCGGCCTCAAATGAGTACCTAGAGCGGTTTGTAAACATCGCCACTCGGTAGACGAAGGCTCTCGGAGGTGTTGCTGGCCACCCACCCCCAGTTGCCCTTTTCTGGGCTACATAGGTGCTAATCGCGCACAGCACTTGCTCCGACAGCTTGTCATTGTTCGAAGGGGCATCTTTGTCTTTGTGTTGCGAGTAGCTCCAAGTCGGCGAGCAAGCTGCTGCGAGAGTCCGGGGAGAAGGTTCACTCGTCCTCGACGGTGAGCACCACCTGCTGGCCCCGGGCGCTCCCCGACACTCGTCCACGCGCATTCGTGAAGTCCTCCACGCTCCGCCGCTGCCCTGCACGCTTGCGCACCAGCAACACGAGCGCCGCCACCACCACCAACACGAGCGCCGCCACCACCACCAACACGAGCGCCAGCACCACCAACACGAGCGCCACCACCACCACCACGAGCGCCACCACCACCAACACGAGCGCCACCACCACCGACTCGACCACCGATATGATGGCCACCACCACCCTTAGTCACTATTATTAACACCACCCCCTATTTATCACCGTCTCCCGGGCCATGGAAAATTGGTTCGGTTGTAAAAAATAAAAGAGAAGAGGTTTTACCATTTCTAGCAATTATACAGGTGTTAAGAGCTCTAGAATTACCAGAAATTATAAAACCTCATCTTTTCTTGTTGTTGTACATCTTTCCACTGGCAACAAAAGTGCTCATTGACCAAACAGCTCGACCTGAGCTATCATCGCATTGATATTGCGTTGTCCTCAGCTAAATTGCCGCTTGGCAACACCTGGTTGACACTGAGATTGAGGCCACATAGAAGTCCGTTCGTTCTCCTGGGTGAGTCAATCAGTTTCAAGCACGAGGCGTACATTATCAAAGCATTCTTGTTTACATTTTTGCGACAAGCAAGTGTGTTTCGTTCGGCAGTTGAGGAAGTAACGGTGGGGGGGGGGTGGTGGCGGTGAGGTTCGGGGTAGGGTTCACCTCCATCCACCACGTGACACGCCACGCCACGAGGAAATGGCAGAGAGGACCTTGTGGTTGTTGACTCAGCGATCAGGTCTGCTAATGGGTGATGTTTATTATTAGAGCAGAAACGTGCCCAGCGAGCTTGCAAGATCTGTGTGCGACAAGACCGACGCATAAAGTCAAAGAACAGATGAACTTACCGCGACAATCTCTGAAACAATAACCACTGCGAAGGGAACCGCATGTCAACAACAACAACATATGAACCGCATGTCAACAACAGCACGGCATGTCAACAACAACATTGTTTTTAGACATCTGAGCTGTGGAGAGAACGGCATGTCAACAACAACATCAGGGTAGATCAATTACAAGTAAAACAATGGCTATAAATCAGTGACGGACATAACCACCCCCCCGTGCCGTTCTCTGTGCAGCGCTTTGTGACCCTGGGGTAAAGAAAAAAACTCTCTATAAATGCAATTATTATTATAAAATGAGAGAATAATCTTTTGACAGGTGAAGAAAGGAATAAGTGTTCCTGAGCAGGTGCAGGTCAACAGTGGACCATCATCCAAGCACAACAACAGTGAGCAGCATCAACAGTCCTAGCCCGAGGACTTCAATAATAATGATTGCGCTTATAGAGCACGTTTCACCCGAGGGTCACAAAGTGCTGCACAAAGCTGTGGAGAGACTGGCATATCAGCCACAACATCCGGTCCTATCAGGTTTTGCAATTGCACCTAGGCAAACATTTTCACTGCCTTACCGAACAAGTGAGTCTTGAGACTGCATTTGAAGATGCCCAAGGACTCAGCTGACCGAATTTACAATGGAAGGGAGTTCCAGAGTCTGGGAGCAGCGCAGTGCGAGAAGGCTCTGTCACCCATCGCACGGAGGTGCGATCTGGGCACTTGCAGCGAGCAGCCCGTATTGGAGGATCGAAGTTGTCGTGTTTAGGAGGGTGCCTGAAGTTGGTCACGGATGTTTGTCGGAGCAGCACCAGTGAGAGCCTTGTGTGTTGGCTGGAGTATCTTGAATTCAATCCTGGACTTAACCGGTAGCCAGTGGAGAGACACCAGTACAGGGGATATGTGATCGTGAATGGGTGTGCGGGTGAGGACTCTAGCAGCAGCATTCCGCCTCCTGTCACCATGACAGCGACTACTACCGGTGCAGTGACGCGTGCAGCCACCTCCGGTTCGGTTTGGGAAGCGAGCCAGGAGGTGTGCTGTGAGTAACGGAGTTCACGGATTTTGGCGGCAGAATTAATCCGTGTTTTTGACCCCGGCCTCGCTCGGCAAGGTCGTGGCTGGCTTTCTGCCACAACTCGACGTTATCTGCCTGCGCTGTTCAAATACGTGGCTCGCGTCCCTGTTTGCCTTCCAGGTTGTTGATGCGCGCGCTCCCCCCTTGCGGAGCGTTGCTCCGGACTCGGCTCGCCCCCTCTCGCATCCAGCCGCCCAGCCGCTGTCTCACTCGTGCACCGCCGCCACACTCGCACGCTCAGCGTCGCACTCGCCGTGACACTGCCCGTCTCGCTCGCTCGTGCGCTCACCGTCACGTAGGTCACCATCACACTCTCGCACTCGTCATCGCATTCCACTCTCACCGTCACATTCACCCGCTCACCTATCCGCTCACTCGCTCATGCATTCAGCGTCATATACTGTTGTATACTGGTCGACACTCACCCGCCAGCCTGTCCACTTACTCGCTAGCCCGTCCACTCACCCGTTAGCCTGTTCACTCACTCGCGAGCCCATCCATTCACTCGCTAGCCCGTTCACTCACTAGCCCGTTCACTCACTCACTCGCTAGCCTGTCCACTCACTCACTCACCAGCTCGTCCGCTCACTCGCTAGCCCGTCCACTCACTCGCTAGTCCGTTTACTCACTCGTCAGGCCGTCCACTCACTCGCTAGCCCGTCCACTCACCCACTAGCCTGTCCACTCACTCGCTAGCCCATCCATTCACTCGCTAGCTCGTCCACTCACTCGCTAGTCCGTTCACTCACTCACTCGCTAGCCCGTCCACTCACTCACCAGCTCGTCCACTCACTCGCTCGTCCGTTCACTCACTCGCTAGCCCGTTCACTCACTCGCCAGCCTGTCCACTCACTCGCAAGCCCGTCCACTCACCCGCCAACCCGTCCACTCACCCGCCAGCCCATCCACTCACCCGCCAGCCCATCCACTCACTCGCTCATGCAAAGACAAAGGTCCCCCGTGTAGCCTTAACAGACTGTAGGGTCAAGTGCCATTAGCGAGCACCTATGAAGGTCGACACAGCACACGAGGAAGTTGGTGACCAGCACCACACTCGGCTGCCTTTGTCTCCCTAGTGGCAATGTTTACACATTTCACTCAGTTGAGGCTGAGTTGACCTAGGGGAGGCCCAGGACCGGTACAGAAAATCGTCACTGGTGTTGGCCGTGAGCAAGATTCGAACTCGGATCGCCGGGTTTGCAGCCCAGCGCGCCAACCGCTGCGCCACCGCTCCCCCACTCGCTCATTAGTCAGTCACACACACGCTCATTCATACGCTCGCCATCACTCACTCACACGCTCACCTTCACACTCATTCAGTGTCCCCCTGTGCACCCACAAACCCACCACTCCTCCAGCACGCTTACCATCCCTGTCACACTCCTCTCATAATACCACGTGGCTCACTCACCATCTCTGCCTGTGACTCACCATCTCCCCCTCTCGTTCAACGTCTCCCCATCTCTCTAATCCACTCGCTTTCCCAATCACTCAACGTTTCCCCCCGTGCGTTCTCTCCCACTTCCACCGCTCCTGGCTTTGCGCGCTCAACGCGTGGTCGTCGCATGTTCTACGGATGTTTTGCCGCGCATTTTCTCCGCGTTTGTTGCACTTTGTTCATTCCCCTGCGTGTTCGCTGCATGTTCCGTGTGTCTTAAATATGAGCGCCCTCGTGACCAGCGTTAACCATAAAATCCATTTATTTCGGGTTGGGTCACGTAAAAAATATGTGGTCGTAAATCCGCCTCCACCCGACACAGCCAATCGGTAAGGTTTTGTCACGTGGACAGAACGTGCCAATTTGTTTTACGATCACAGTATAACCGGTGCACAGAGAGATAACCAACGGCGTTTACAGTGAAATACAACGTCTCGCTGATTATTGCAGTCGGCATCATCAGTTCAAGGGCGGCGCGGTGGCCCAGTGGTTAGCGCTGTCGCCTCACAGCAAGAAGGTCCCGGGTTCGAATCTCTCGGCTCGGGTGCCTTTCTGTGTGGCGTTTGCATGCTCTCCCCGTGTCTGCGTGGGTTTTCGCCGGGCACTCCGGTTTCCTCCCACAGTCCAAAAAGCATGCTGCTGCATAGGTTAATTGGCTCGCAGGCTAAATTGCCCCGCAGTGCCCGGCGATGGACTGGCGTCCCATCGTCGGTATATCCTTGCCTTGCGCCCTGTGTCTGCCGGGATAGGCTCCGGCTCACCGTGCCCCTGTATAGGACTAAGCGGTTTCAGACAATGAGAGATGAGATCATCAGTTCACTTGGAGCAATTTGGGACAAGCGGCTCAGGAGCTGTCTTCGAGTTTTATTTTGGGTCTTTTTACATACAGCGAGGTTGTGATGTCATCATTGCATGTCCACCCAAGCAAAGACTCGGGGGCGAGGGGGGGCGATATTAGCATGATTTATCAAAAGGTTATGTGAATATTTGATCGTACAGGTGTTGCGAGTTACATAACGTCAGATCTAGACAAAGGCCCAGATTGTCATTTACTGTCATTCCGCAAGTGTTATTAAACTGGAGTATGTTACCGTTTAGAATATATTACATTAACTATTAAGGTTATAGCTGAATGATTCATTTCCAAGCTGCACTTAGCCTATAATTATCAGAACAGTTAAAGTATGTTTTTATTTCTCTTAATCTCAATAGACTCTGGGATTGGTCTAGGCCAATAGTAATTAGTTTTACACAGAATGTCGGCGCTGTAAACATCAATTGTTTGGCCTTGTTCTTTGACGTTCCCTTAGATTTGTACTAATATTCTCGCCGGTCTGACCAACATAACATTATCCGCAAAATAATTATAATAATAATTGCATTTATAGAGCGCCTTTCACCCGAGGGTCACAAAGCGATGCACAGAGCTGCGGAGAGAATGGCGTGTCAACAACAACAACATAAGAACGGAAAATCAGCAACGATAACGTTTATTTTTGGGAGGTTTGAGCAAGAACAGGTAATGCAATGAACACCCTCTGTGGAGAATGTTGGTAGTCTGTCTTAGGTGTTGGTTGAAAGTATTTCCATTAGTCAGACTAGATCTCTTATTTGAGATTTGTTTGTTTTGCTGGAATTCTATCTAATTTATCAGTTACTTCTGCATCATATGGAAGCTTGCTTTAATTACATTATCCCATTTCAACCTTTGTGCTGTTTTGCTTGATTTGTCACTCAGAGTTCTTGTAACTTGTGCGTTATTGTAACCATTAAGTTGTAACCCACTCTTGACACCTTTAAGCTTGACACCTTAAATCTTGACACTTAATTTGACACGTTTAATCTTGACACGTTTAATCTTGCTCTTCAAGATTTCAACATCAGACAGTTTGTCTGCGCTACCCACTGGGCCACCTTGTTAACGGATGGCGCTGATTGCAGTTATCAGCGAAACGTCGTATTTCATTGTAAAAGTTGTCGATTTACGTACCGATGTCCTTAGATAGTAAAGGATCGGTGCGTTCTGTTCACGTGACAAAGCCCTCGCTGATTGGCTGCGTCGGGTGGAGGCAGGTTTGCGACACGTTTTTGAAACTGTGACCTAACCCAAAAACTATTTATGTTCTCCGCGTGTTCGCCCACAGATCCGCAAGAAGTACAATGCCCAGTTCCACCGCCTCTTCCTGGAGGTGACAACGGACGAACCCCTGAGCGACAGTGAGAGACGCACACAGCCGCGCACACAAGCACAGAAACAAGGATAAAGGTCCCCCCTGTAGCCTTAGCAAACTGTAGGGTCAAGTGGTACTAGTGAGTAGCACCTTTAATGGGAATGGGTGGCTGACATTATGTCTGTCACAGTGGTGTCGAGTCGTGGTGGTGATGATGACAGTGTTGTCCAGAGTGTGGGGAGCGGTGGCTCAGCGGTTAGCGCGCTGGGCTACAAACCTGGCGACCCGAGTTCAAATCTTGCTCACGGCCAACACCAGTGACTATTTTCTGAACTGGTCCTGGGCATCCCCTAGGTCGACTCAGCCTCAAATGAGCACCTAGTGTAGCGTGTATACATTTTTACTCGGGAGACAAAAGCGGCCGGGCGTGGTGATGGTCACCCACCTCCTTGCGTGCAGTGTCGACCTTCATAGGTGCTTGCTAACGGCAGTTGACCCTACAGTCTGCTAGGTTTATACAAGGGATATTTGTCTTTATTATTCATAATAATGTTGTTGCTGACAGTGGTGATCCTAATTGTGATGGTGTTTATGATGGTGTTTCTGATGGTGTTGATGATGATGTTTGTGGTGACTATGGGTGTTTATGGTGCTGGTGATCATGTTGCGTATGGCGGTTATGGTGTGCATGGTATTGACGGTGGTGATGACGGTGTTGATGATGGTGTTTGTGGTGACTATGGGTGTTTATGGTGCTGGTGATCACGTTGCGGATGGCGGTTATGGTGTGCATGGTATCGACGGTGGTGATGACGGTGTTGATGATGGTGTTTACGGTGCTGGTGATCACGTTGCGGATGGCGGTTACGGTGCGCGTGGTATCGACGGTGGTGTTGATGATGGTGTTTGTGGTGACTGGGTGTTTACGGTGCTGGTGATCACGTTGCGGATGGCGGTTACGGTGCGCGTGGTATCGACGGTGGCGATGACGGCGTTGACGATGGCGTTCACGGTCGTCTCCCCAGCGTTCTCGTGTGCGCTGCAGAAAGACATGCTCTTCCACGGCCGTCTCTTCATCTCGGCGCGCTGGGTCTGTTTCTACGCGAACTTCTTCGGCCGAGACATCAAGGTGGGTCCCACCGGGG
>JAZEWT010000027.1:1154655-1173851 GCA_036362905.1 Mordacia mordax
AGCCGAGATTCGAACCCGGGACCTTCTTGCTGTGAGGCAACAGCACTACCCACTGGGTCACTGTGCCGCTCTAAGCAAGATTCCTCTTGAGTAAACACCGCTGATTGTGACGATCATGATGGACCCGTTGGTTATACCATTAGTATGTCGTTGCAGTGTGGTTTTCCCCACAGGTACCAACTGTGTTAGTCGAAAATGTTAATGCCACATGAGCAATTGTAGTTCTTATAACCACTGATACATTTACAAGATAAAACACACAGTTGTAAAAGTAAGCAGTCACCAAGATTGTTAGCAAACATTTATTCTATAAAACTTTTAAGATTTTTGCAGTTGGAACAATCTCTTGTTCAATGAACGAGGCTACAGGAACGTAGCCTCGTGTACATGTGCTTGAGAAAATACCACCACAAATGTTACATTATAAACACTGTACAAAACAGCAGTTACACGTACCTAACATCAGACTGCTGATGCGTGTTAACTACTTTCACGTAACGAGGTAAATGAGCATCGAGAAACTTATCCCTTTGCATGGAAGACGTGACATTATTGCAGGTAATTTTCAAATTAGGCTTCCAGCTACATCAAACAAGGGCATTCCAAATAAGAAATGTACTTGTATACAATACTTGGCATTTCCTTGCAGCAGTTTGGCACTGGAAATTACTTTTTTCTTATTCATGTAGCAATAAAGTTGAGCAATGGCGAGCATACTGTAAAGGTTTATTCCATAATTCTTAACTAGTTGCATCCAGGTTGTTGTTGGCACCTAGGAACATTCATTCCGGATTGCATACTCCATTCTTAATGTAGATTCACACATCACATTGGAGAGACTGGGATATTACACCCTTTACCCATCTATCAACGGTAAATCTTGCACAACCAAAATTGCGACTTTGTTAATGATACTTAGTGAGCAGTGTGACAACTTTTTTCAGTGTGCTAAATAAGCCCCCAATAGCCAAATGTAGCGTGAAATCACATTCTAAATATGGGGAATTTGTGCATTTATTGGCTGCAATAAGATCATCAAATGAGCTACGGCATGCGTTATCGTTAATTCAAGTGCAGGAGTCTGGGATTTAAGCCCAGGTTTTTTAGCCCCAATGCCCTGAGCTATGCCGTGGAGCATTGCCTTTGTTCCCACTGTGGCCTCTTTTAAGTGTTGTGCTTGTCGCAGTGCACACATCCAGGGCAGCAGTGCAGAGTCTCGTGAATGAAGAGATCGCAGTCGAGGCAGAATGGTTTCCCGCACACGGAGCACACGAACACCTGCTGGGACAATTGATAGAGCTTAAAATGAGATGCCTATGCAAATGTACCAGACGCATATACGCGTGGCTGTATAGAAGCCACATGTGGATACGTCTGATGCATGGCAAGTTTCGATTAGGTCATGCACACCCATGGAGCCAATCCTAATGATCTGGAGCCCTGTAACAAACTGCAATGTCACGTGCGTCTGTCACTTAAAATAGCTGATCTGGCATCGATTGATCACAGTTATGCGACTCCATGGAAACAGTCAGGGACCAGCTCATTACGGCAAAACCAAAGTACCAGCACTTAAAGCGGATTTCTTCCATTGGTGGCACACTTGGCTCATGGACTGCCCAGCCACAAAATGATTAAACCATACAACATACTCATAATTACAATTTATAACACGCACACGTTTGTACATTTAAGGTATTCGTTCAAAAGACGGAATGCTTAGACATGGGGGGAAACCGCAGATATGTGGTGAGGGAGCAGGCAGCCAAGCAATTAACCAGCGCCAAGATTTTCCAGACACTGCATTCTCTGTATTTGATATTATTGGCCAATCACTTAATACATTTTTTGTTGAAGGAGGAAACCAAGGAACTCACAGAACGCACAAAGAATAGAACACCCAAACTGCACAGAAAGGTGCCGAAGCAGGAATCAAACTGCCTTGGGCAGGACCTCCGAGGTCCAGATGTTACCACTGTACCACCCTGCTGTCCCAGTACAAAATTACAGATTCGTGGGACGTTTTCAAGGTATACAATTTAGTGAAATGAAACCGAGCTGAGAGAACTGGTGATCAATGCTACATGCTAAAAGTCACATGCATGGCAAGGCATGATGATGCCATGCAACGTCCTAACACCTGTACACGTGGCACTGGTGTCAAGGCATGGCGTGACATTGTCTCGTCGCTGCCACCACATGGCCAACCCAGTGGGTGATGTTTGCAGTGAAATAATTACGCTTTTCTCTTTCAGTTGCCCTTGACATCCTTCGCACACCCTGAAACACACAAGAGGTGTCAATGCAGGGGTGAGCGTAGTCACCGACAGATTGTGGAAGAAACATTCGGGACAGTGGAATTTGAAACGTAAAATACGACCAGGTGCTTATCTTAGATCATGCAAAACACTTTAAGCTAGCATGCTGTAGATTAGGCACTTTAGAATGCAGATATAATTTTTGTTGAAAACTTAAGGCAAGCGAGCCGCCACTTGGTGGGCAGCTTCGGCTGTGCACCACACATGGCACGTACCGCTGTCCGGTAAACTTTTCAAGGGGCTGCTCCTGGAAGGCGTCGAGAGGAAAGAGATGGTGGTAGGACCGTGCCAGGTGTGGCGCCGACACCAGCGTGAGCCCTGGCACGGGTGTGCAGACGGTACGAGCAAGACACGTTAGGGGCGCAGGAGTAAACGCCCGCGTCCCAGCCCTTCAGAGACGAGGAGCGGTAGATCACGCACATCTGAGAATCGCCCACTTGCCCCCGAGATGCAAAATGCCCAGTAAAGCGAATTGATTCAGTGTCACCCCCCTCTCCCACTCAACATTTTATACTTGGGGCTTCTCCAAGTACTCTGGTCTCATCCACCAAATATTAAAATGCAAGAACAAATAATAATGAGGCTCATCCAGGATTTTCTGACATTGCATTAGTATTAAGGAGTTACTTTAACGTGATATGAAATCCCAATAAACCCCTTGTTCCGAAAAAGTTCATATCATATTCATATATGTAGCATGGGTAAGCTTTGCTTATTGCGTTCCTTGCTGAAAACCAGAATTGTCATCAGCCTTAAGTCAGTTAATGACTCCCTCTAAAGCTTTATATGATTACTTGCAGCCATATTGCGACAGAGACTCTGTTTTTTGGATAACGTGCCTTTTTTTCCCTGTATATTAAAGCAGACAGTGAGGATGCATCTTATAATGCAATAGGTGTGTGGCACCAGATTGGTATTATAATTTACTGGCACCTGGTCCAGCCAACCATTTAATTGTACAACAACCACTGACATCACTGTTACCTTGTTCCCCGTGTGAGATATTCTGAGGGTGCACATTTAAACCGAATCACTTCGTACGTTACGCCTTTGTGTGTTTCTGGAACGTTGCAATATCCTGACCAAAGGTATTCCATCCATCCATCCATCTTCTTCCGCTTATCCGGTGCCGGGTCGCGGGGCTGACGAACATGGCCTTTTACGACTTGACGAGGTTAACGCAGAGCTTTGTGACCCCCTGACCGCGCGGGTGAAAGGCGCTTTAGAAATGCAAATTATCATTGTGCTGTCCACGCATGCCAGTGGGTGTCTGTGAGCTACTTGCTAGGCTGGAACAATACGCACCACACACTTTACACTCCACAGGCAGCTCGCAGTACTTGCCCCGGCACTGAGGACAAAAGAAGCCTCCTACAGACAGCACTGGCTTCTCCTTCTGGCCCTCCAGCTGCCTGCACGACGATCACCACCCACAACCGTCGTCGTCGCCGTCATTGTCGGCACAGCAATCGCGTTCGTAGCGGCATCAGCGAAAGAAAGTAATTTGATGCCCTTGGTCGACAATTCCCCACAAGTTACCAAATGGCAAATTTAATTGAACCTTAAACCCAGTGAGAACTGGTTGAGTAGTAAATGCACTGTCAGTATTCTATCCAACCTCAACAATTGTGTTGGCACATTCATCTTAAATGATGTCAATTGTTAACACGATGTTTTAACTGTTCAATTGTGGATTTTGCTGTAATAAAACTTTCGTACTAAAAAGCTACATACCGGCGCATTTGTTCGCGTGGTAACTTTATTTGGTTGCGTCGGGTGGAGGAAGGCATACGACACACGGTGGCATTGTACTGACACGGGCTCAGTGTCGGCAATCAAAGCACCGGCTGCAGAAGCCTACGTGCCAAGTGTTTACGCAAATGGCTCTCGGTAAATGCTCGGGAGGGCTTACGCCATGCTGAAGGAAGGCTTGGCATCGCCTTCTGTTGCTGAACCCAATGTGTGCTGAGGGAAGCCTGCAAAACCACATGCAACACAGCACGTGATCGGCACGAGCCAGCCATCAACTATTTGCATGCAGGGAAGGGAAGCATATCCTCATCGAAGGCCAGATACGTCTCCAAAATACCTTCGACGGCGCAAACGATGCTTGTGTGAGTACACGGCAAGTAGTGGTAGCTATTGCGATTACGGAACAGCAATGTGAATGTGTGTCAGTTGAATATAAGGTGGCCTTGGTAATGACAGATGTGACTTAGTATTCTAAAACTACGCTGAAAACAGTATATTCAGTCAGTAGCAATACCCGGTTAATCCTGTACAGGGTTGCCGGGGGGGCTGGAGCCTATCCCGGCAGACATAGCATGCAAAGTAGGGCTATACCCATGATATGACGCCAGTATATCGCAGTGCAGTTTTTTTTTTGGGGGGGGGAGGGCAATTTACCCTACAGGCAAATTAACCTAGGCAGCAGCGTGTCTTTAAACGGTGTGAGGAAACCGGAGTACTCAATGAAAACCCACGAGTACATGGTGAGAGCACGCAAACCTCACACGGAAATGCACCCTAGCTGAGAACCGAACCCGGTTCCTTCTTGCTGTGAGGCAGCAGCGCTACCCACTGGGCCACCCAAATAATATATTCTAATATCCAATGAGTGTGGATAAGATGTTAGTCGTGGTAGCTCAGTCTTATTCTAGGAACCAGATCCTTCAGGTCGTTGGTGACAATGGTCTTCCACATATCTCTGCTGTTTGAACTTCTAAGAATGTCCATTGTTGAAATTTTCATCCATCTCGAGAGACTCTTGACATAAGTCAATCTCTGTCATCCACGATCTCTCTTTCCTTCAAATTTTCCAGTTATAACCAGATTTTCAATTTCCTCTTTCCTCACATTGCCAAGAAACTTCAACTATCTCCTCCTCGTGGGGCGGCACGGTGGCCCAGTGCGTAGCGCTGTCGCCTCCTCACAG
Source organism: Mordacia mordax (assembly GCA_036362905.1). Taxonomy (NCBI): domain Eukaryota; kingdom Metazoa; phylum Chordata; class Hyperoartia; order Petromyzontiformes; family Petromyzontidae; genus Mordacia; species Mordacia mordax. The sequence goes on from JAZEWT010000027.1 coordinate 1,159,909, forward strand.
CAAGAAGGTCCCGGGTTCGAATCTCGGCTCGGGTGCCTTTTTATGTGGCGTTTGCATGTTCTCCCCGTGTCCGCGTGATTTTTCGCCAGGCACTCCAGTTTCCTCCCAGTCCAAAAAAAAATGCTGCTGCATAGGTTAATTGGCTTGCAGACTAAATTGCCCACAGTGCCCGTTGATGGACTGGCGTCCCATCGTGGGTATATCCCTGCCTTGCGCCCTGTCTGCCGGCATAGGCTCGGGCTCACCGCGACCCTGTAGAGGACTAAGCGGTTTCTGACACTGAGATGAGAGATGAGAATATTCTTATTACGGTTTTATTGTTAAAGCAACGTCACAACGATGGAGCACGACTCACCCATGCGGATTAAGGATGAGTCCATGTTAGCGCTGACGGGGGGCGGTGTGACATGGTGAAGCAGTAGCTCCTTGAAGTGGGACTCGTCCAAAATGACATGGTAAGACCCTGAAGGCCATGGCACAGTGACGCATGATTAAACAGAAAAAGAGATGTAGCATTCATTAAAATGTTAAAGAATGCAACGGAAGAAGGCTGTAAATAAACAATTAGCAATTCAGCCTGTTAAACAAGATTTTCACATTTAGACCTTTAAGATTTTTAAAGCTAATTGTGGAAACCTTTCTTTTGTTAATTATTATTATTATCATTACGTAATACAGGCAGTCCCCATGTTACGGAACACTCGACTTGACACAAATCCAACGTCACGTTAACCACCCCTTGAATAATAATAATAATAATAATTGCACTTCTAGAGCACTGTTCACCCGAGGGTCACAAAGCGCTGCACAGAGCTGTGGAGAGAACGGCATAACAACACCAGAGCAGTTCAGTTGAAGAAAAAAACCCACTGGGCACCACTGACACGTTGTTGTGTCAATGTTTTTCTGTTTTTATTTTATTTTGGTTAACTTATTTTTATAATTATATACTTTTTACAACTCACGCGTTGTCACAGGAAAAAAGAGCTTGCAAGCTCACTAGGTATCAGATGATCGCAAAGCTATCGGCACCTGCTTTTCCGATAGTTTTTTGGGAGGAGAATCAGCAACAATCCCCACAGTGTATAGGCCTCAGCAAAGTCAGAGAAGCAACTGGCTGTTGACTCTTGAATCAAGTTTCCCCACAACCTTGTTTAAATCTCGTCACTGAACACTTACTCTCGTTAACGAGATGACTTTCAAGCAAATGTAGGCAACGGCCTGTTCAGGCGAGTGCCTAATTGCAAGAGAGACCTGTTTAAGAGAAAGTTTACCTCCAGTCTCTTTCGTAAGAGCTGTGCACACGTGCACTTCTGCAGAGAGTCCAATGACAGACACACGCATCTTCCCTGTCTTTAAGGTCTGAAAAAAGACAGCAGAAAACAGCAGCCGCTATAAAAGCGTTTCTCTGTTACTTCTTCACTGTTGGGCGGCACGGTGGCCCAGTGGGTAGCGCTGTCATCTCCTCACAGCAAGAAGGTCCCGAGTTCGAATCTCGGCTCGGGTGCCTTTCTGTGTGTAAGTTTGCGAGTTCTCTCCCTGTGTCCGCGTGGGTTTCTGCCGGGCACTCAGGTTTCCTTCCACAGTCCAAAAAACATGCTGCTGCATAGATTAATTGGATTGCAGACTAAATTGCCCACAGTGCCCGGTGATGGACTGGCGTCCCATCGTGGGTATATCCCTGCCTTGCACCCTGTGTCTGCCGGGAGAGGCTCCTGCTCACCGCGACCCTGTACAGGACTAAGCGAATTCTGACAATGAGATGAGACTTCTTCACTGTTTCTGTAGTTACTGAAGAGACATATAGCAACATAATATTCAGCAAAAATGGCTTTTCAAAATAAATATATCCTTCAAGTTTTAGTCATCTTTCTTTGCTGATGTTGGTAAAAACAGTCGATGCGTTTCTCTAATAAATACCAGTCTACAGAATATTAGCCACATCCTTATTTTATTTAAAGTTTCATTCTGGCAAAAATACAGGTGTGAAGATCTTAAAACACCAAAATAGATACCTTTCACAATGTGTCTAGTTTGCAAAAGCCACAAATGCTTGTGGCGAAATATGCAAACATGAAGCTTTGATAACATATGCATTGTCCTTCAAACTTATTGGCCTACACCAGACATGGCTTTCTTTAGAGCTCAAAAGAAAGCCATGTCTGGTGAAATGGTAAAAACCTTTTCAACTTGTTACATATGTATACTGGCAAAAAGTACCCATAGCATAAAGTTTCAGTTGTTTATACTCATGGAAATTATTGAGAACAATAAATACAATGGTAACACGAGACAAAAAAACGATGAATTCTGGAATAAAAATATAAGAAATAATTTGTAAAAATTCAGAAACTTGTTTTTGTTGGGATGGATCGCGAAATATTTATACGCTCCTTAGTCCACCTACGGAGGTAAGGAATTAACATCAATTTGTGTCCAAGTGCTGGCAGGATTGTCGCGGTGAGGGACTGAGAGTTGGTGAGGGCAACAGGATGACAGAGCATACCTGAATGAGGTCATAGATGTTGGCTGGATCGCACGTGGTGAGGCTGCCAAACACCACCAGGATTTCACGGCTCGTGTGGCTAGGCATATGCCTGCGAAGTAGACGGTGCATGCTGACATGACAAGCCACTCTCCACTCTTAAGAAGGTCACCCATCCCAAACCCACTCTCATATACAATCCCTGACTACAAAAGAGAGCTCAGGATACCAGAACACAAAGATAAGACAAAGATCCCCCGTATAGCCTCAAGGGACTGTGTAGGGTCAAGTGCCGTTGGCGAGCACCTATGAAGGTCGACACGGCACATGAGGAGGTGGGTGACCAGCACCGCGCTTGGCCGCTTTTGTCTCCCTATTGGCAATGTTTACACACTGCACTAGGTACTCATTTGAGGCTGAGTCGATCTAGGGGAGGCCCAGGACCGTTTCAGAAAATCATCACTGGTGTTGGTGGCCGTGAGCAGGATTCGAACTCGGGTCGCTGGGTTTGTAGCCCAGCACTGCGCTAACCGCTGGGCCACCGCTCCCCAGCACACACACACACACGAACACACACAATAACTACGTTACGCCACTAAGTGGTGGTGACATCACTACAGTGCTTGTGGCAGGCCACAAACACTTTTGAGGCCGCATTAATTGAGAAGGCCTGCTGACAGGAGGCCACGGAACAAACCCAGATGCCATGAGTTGCCTGACGTGACCGGTGCACGCACACAGACATATTACGCACGTACAGCCAGTGGCCAATACCACAGACATCACTACGCATTGCAAATGTGGCTTAGCTGTAATGGGAATCCAACTTTTCAATACAGGATTTAATAAGTGCTAGCTATAGTTTTAAAATATATATTTTTAAAGTTATTTATTCAGGAAACACTCACCAAGGCTCAATTTTTCAGGACCTGCTAAGTTTCCATAGTAGGGAGCGATGACTGGTACATTCCGAAATGAGTCATTTGCAAGTAACATTTCAAATTTGGTGAATTTAAACCATGACACGGCACATATGTCCTGTGCAACATTTTTTACAACTTTAACGGGATCATTAACATTCACCGTGAAAGAGATGGCACGTATTTTGTGGTTAATTGAACCGCGACACTAACCGGGGCGGCCATTTATCATGAACTGTATCTCGCGACAAACGAACTACCAATCAGCCATTTATCGATAGCTCGATGAGAGCAATTGTAATGTTTATTTTTATTTATTTTTGAAATCAAACGTTCATAGGGTGATGAGCAATTACTGAACGCCTCTGTGCAGCACCTTGTGGCCCTCGAGTGAAAAGCGCTCTATAAATTCAATTATTATTATTATTAACTGCTTTTAGGAGCTGTATTTTTGGGACAGTCATGGTGAGCATTCCTCATACCTCATTCGTTAAGATTAGAAACCCCTGTAACCCAGCTGTAGCGTGTAGCACTATATACAAGTGCTACAATAGCGCCCCCTATTGCTGGGATGTGTGTATAGCAATATCTCATCTCATCTCATTATCTGAAACCGCTTAATCCTATATAGGGTCACGGTGAGCCGGAGCCTATCCCGGAAACACAGGGCGTAAGGCAGGAATACACCCGACGACGGGACGCCGGTCCATCGCCGGGCATTGCGGGACAATTTTAGTCTGCGAGCCAATCAACCTATCCAGGAGCATGCTTTTGGACTGTGGGAGGAAACCGGAGTACCCGGCGAAAACCCACGCGGACACGGGGAGAGCATGCAAACTCCACACAGAAAGGCACCCGAGCCGAGAGACTCGAACCCGGGACCTTCTTGCTGTGAGGCGTCAGCGCTAACCACTGCGCCAATATCGCCCCTCGCCATGCCGTCCACTCTACCCGAGCGCTCACTTTAGAGTTTCCATAGCCAGCTGCAGTGAGTTGTACAGCGAGGGCTCCCCCAGGCACGTTGTCTCGGAAGCTTTCTTAAGAGCTGTTATGTGCTTCTTGGGCGTACCTGCAAATAGAAATTCAACTCTTATTAAAGGTGCATATTTAGAGCACAGCAATTTAGGATAAGGCTTCAGATTTTCTAGCAGGAATGTGTTTTGTATAAAGCAGGGTTTGGGAAATTTTATTTTAATGATACTGCTGCAACACATCGATCCTGAACGCGTATGTTGCCTGAATGCCAAATCATTTCCCGTTTAGTTACCCGTGTTTCGTAAACAAGTATCAAGTTTTATAAGCTGGCTAGGTGATACATTGAGCGGCTCACAATTGGAACGTTGCAAGTTTATTTCATGCTCGCTGGTTGAATTATCTCATCAAACCTCGAGGGTTAAGTACAATTAGTGCCACGTTGTTGGGACGCCAACAGTGGATGCCCTTTGGAGAGACTTGTCTCAACCATTAGAATGTGGAATAACCACAACTGGCTCAGGGCTGTGTAAGATTAATGCACTTCTAAACCAGGGAAGTTTACACAAAACATAATAATACAATGTCAGCTTTGCTGACTTGTGTGCTCTAAGAGGACCACTGTATCGGTCACTTGTACATCCCAGCCACTTGCAAATTATGAATGAAAAAAATACCTCCAAGTTCGGTCAACTTCTCAGCCCTTTTATTTTTTGTCGTAATCAATCCAATCTGCAAAACACGAAAGCGCGTTATTTATTTTAAATTGTAAAGTCGCACTTCTTGAGCAGCAACTCCTTCATTTCACAGAGGCGGTTCCTTCGTCTCACCTGGCTGATGGGATTCTGGTAGAAATATTCCTCGACAAAGTGCTCCAGCAGCTGTTTAAAACATGGGAATTAATATTACACAAGAGTAACGAAGGAGTTCGCACACTGCGGCCAGTAATTATATGTACGGTAAATAAACGAAGGTTGCAGCTGTGGTTAACAAACAACGTATTTAACTGAAGTGCTTGTGCAAATGAGGATGCTGTGAATGTTAAAATTAGAGCCATCACTGACATGACCACCTACAACGAATATTAAGACCGCATCACAACTGTGGCGATTTTGCTCTATACTGTCGACAAATGGTTTAGCAATAGTACATTCGCTACTTGTTGCAGAGGTCACAGTTTAAAGTCTGTTTAAATGCAGGTGTAATAAACATAACTGTAAATACGTAATGATGCACGCTTTCTTCTATGCAGTGGGCATTAAAGATACTTTAGCATCGGCAAAAAGCCTAGCGCACTGCCTTGCCTTGAGAGTACAGGTGAGGCGGTTGGGTTTCAGATCTTGGTCTTCCATGCCTCGCGACATATCCACCACCACGAACAGATGCCGCATCTAAGAATGCGAAATCGCTCCTTCAGTAGAGCCCAGCCTTCTCAGTGATCACTGAGCGGAGCTGACAGTCAGTTCACATGCTGAAGACGTATATACTCCCAAACTGGCCAAGTCAAGAGAACAAAGTTCCTTTTAAAGATCAAAACCGGTATAATGTTTATCCACGTTACTTATTAGATTAGTCCGGCTTAATCATTGCACAAATGTTAATCTGCAGAACATTGATGACTGCTTCGAAAAGCTGCTCTCTCGGAACAGCCGCGTCGATCGCTCCCCCGTCTGTGTCCCGAGAGAGCAGCTTTCGAAGCAATCGTCACGCATCGAGGCCGTGAAAACCTACGCCGTTACAAAAGAACATTGCCCACGAGATCCAACAAGAAACACGTGCCTCGGCAGGACACTCTGCACAATCAATGGATTGTCTGAAATACTTTGATGAGGTGGATGAGAGGCTCAGGGAGATGATTCTTGTGACAACTGGTGTCCACCCCAAGAAGTATTCTTTGCAGTACATCTCATTATCTCAGTCAGGCCTCCAATGATTGCGTAAAAATACAAATGTATGTTTATCTCCAGCATACTGGCTCACTGGAATGACACCTCAAGTAATTTATCAAACTGAAACTTGCTCTGTGTTCCACACATTAAAGACTTGTTCATTTTACAAAAAAACTAAACTTAGTCAATAAATACTGCTTTCAGGAAGGTGTGCATCGTTATGTTTGATAAATTCCTTGGCATTCTGGAGTCGACCAAGGTACCAGGAGAAGACACGTACAGGATATAACTAATATTTTATAACTTAATCTGTCACCGACTACAGGCTGTGCCATGGCCCTACAACTACAGTAGGCGTCTCACCTACACATTAAAGTTATACACTTACCATCCCAAGCCGCACTTGTCCATGGAATTCCGAAACTCTGAAAGTATATAAACACAAGTAGTCAATTGGGTTTTGTCATAACGCAGAGGCAGAGATGGTTTTTAACAAATATATCTTTTTATATCATGTGGAATGAACAACTCTCTCGAATGAAAAATATCTATGCCCAATTTCTGTGCTTTCATTATTGTAATGATTAACTTTTCAGTAAATGTGGCCTCGAATACTGAAATACAAAATACAGTTTTATGCAGTACCGTACTATTATGCAGAACCGTTGCCTCATTATAAATCCGTTATTTGGTTCAGTGTTCAACAAGATGCCACTGATTATGATTGTTTCCGATTTGCCCTTCTGATCTTGTCGTTGTTGTTGACGTGCCGTTCTCTCCGCAGCCCTGTGCAGCGCTTTGTGACCCTCGGGTGAAAAACGCTCTATAAATGCAATTATTATTATGACACGCGCCAATAAATGATCAACTAGACCTGTTCTTTACTCAGCTCTGCTATTGGTTGTATGTTGCAACTTAAAATTCGCTCGCGGGGTAATTCATGTTTAAGTCTTAGGGCCAATAGACTATATACACATATTAATAATAATTCCACTTTCAGAGCGTTTTTCACCCGAGGGTCACAAAGCGCTGCACAGAGCTGTGGCGAGAACAGCATATCATGAGCTGCACAAGAGGCGCAGTCATCCACCGAGGTATTTTGGGCACAAGACGTTAACCAGCGGGTAAACATTTCACGTGCGGAAAGACGGTGCCTTATGAAGGAAGGGCCCTCACTTGCGGCGTTTGGCTTGGAATATGAGATCATCGACGCTCGCCTTGAGGGAGCCCGACTCATCTTCCTTGAGCGCCTCCCTGCAGCAGTCAGAGCAGAACCTCCGCGGTCGCATTACGCTCTCTCTCACTGCGCTCGACTCCCAGCTATGGCTAACATCGGAGACAACTAATAATTATTATTATATATATGGGGCGGCGCGGTGGCCCAAGTGGGTAGCGCTGTCGCCTCCTCACAGCAAGAAGGTCCCGTGTTCGAATCTCGGCTCGGGTGCCTTTCTGTGCGGAGTTTGCGAGTTCTCTCCCCGTGTCCGCGTGGGTTTTCGCCGGGCACTCCGGTTTCCTCCCACAGTCCAATAAACATGCTGTTACATAAGTTAATTGGCTCGCAGACTAAATTGCCCGCAGCGCCCGGTGATGGACTGGCGTCCCATCGTGGATGTATCCCTGCCTTGCGCCCCGTGTCTGCCGGGATAGGCTCCGGCTCACCGCGCGACCCTGTACAGGACCAAGCGGTTTCTGACATTGAGATGCGATGACTCTGATAAATGGTCAATCGGGGAGCCACAATCCCAGCTCGACGTTATACTTGCCGCGCCGCCGCTCTGCCTCTGAATAACCGGCGGCCTGCACACTGAACGTGTGCTGCACCCCGCCAAACGAACGTGGACCAACAGCGACTGTCGAGTAAACAACGGCGACCGGCCATGGAAACGTGGAGTTTCCAACACTCGTGTGCGATAAACAATCCGACACCAACACAGCGCTGAGGCGTTTATGAAACATCACAGACGCGTGCTGTGAGTGTAGCGATATTAGGCATGCTCCTGCGACCAACTCAGTACCGTACAACTGCGTTCACTGGTCTCAAACACCCTACTGTATGTACAGTGCGCACGTGAGTGGTGCTGAAGCAGGAATTGTGGAGGAAAGTCCTACCAAGTCCTCTCATAATCTCCTTCCCAGCGTTTGGCGCGTTCTGGCTCCTCTTCCATCGCTCGAGCGTGTGTTTATAATAAGTGTTAATGAATAATTGTTGTTTAATCGCCGTCGAGCGGCTCGGCTCTCCTCGCTTTGTTTGCGCTCGGAAAACGCGACGAAGCCGCACACGCGGGATCCCTCGCCTTGGATTTCACAGCGCGCATACGCGGCTGCGCGGCACGATCGGCTCGCGTCGCCGCAGCTGATTGGACAAGGGCCGCACACCGCGGCCAATCGAAAGCCGGCGTTTTGCTTTCCGATGCTTATGCGGTGCATGAAATCTAGAGCGCGTATCGAGCCCACGCGTTGAGTCGGTGACGTCATGGGCGAGTCTCCCCACCGCCATGTTTGTACGGGAGCGCCTGGCGGCCGTGGGGAGCGGTGGCGCAGCGGTGAGCGCAGCGCTGGGCTGTAAAACCCGGCGACCCTAGTTCGAATCCCGCTCACGGCCACCAACACCGGTGACGATTTTCTGAACCGGTGCTGGGACTCCCCTGGGTCGACACAGCCTCAAATGAGTACCCAGTGCAATGTGAAAATATTGCCACAAGGGAGACAAAGGCGGCCGGGCGGTGGTGCTGGTCACCCGCCTCCTCGTGTGCCGTGTCGACCTTCATAGGTGCTCGCTAACGGCACTTGACCCTACAGTCTAAGTCCTGGGAGACCACACTGTGGAATGTCGCCTATGCGAGTGTGTGGTGCCGAGCCTTGCCCGTGACAGGCTAGGTGCGCGCTACGAGGGCTAACTCGAGATCATCGTGGAGATCGTAAACATCACGTGGAGACGGAGAGTCGGCGGGTCGCGTGGACGCCGCGGATTGGCGGAGACACGTGGCGTGATGTCGCGACCGAGAGAGTATATGAAGCGCGCCAGCGCAGGAGAGTTCTCCTGGGAATCGGTGAGGAGGCAGCGCAGGATGTAGACAGCAAGGTTTTGCTGCGCGTAAGCACGCTCAGCGCGTGAGGGGGTGGGAGTCGATGTGCGGTGCTACCGCGGTCGTTATGTTGTGTTGGTCAATAAAGCGTCGAAATACCCCAGAAGCCTCCGCTGATCTATCGCGGAGTGAGCGCTGGTGTTGCCGCTGAAGCCGTAAGAAGCCCGCGCCACGTGGCCGCACGCGTACGTTGGAACCCGGGTGATCCGACGAGTTCGACTCCACGAGAGAGGGTTCTCCGTCGGGAATCACAGTTTGGTGTCAGAATCTGTTGATGGTACCGCGTGTTGTGGAACTGGTGCCGTCTCATTACCACCAAGCTGCATGATGTTACACTAACTCCTGGCTCTTATAGCTGGAGTAGCGTTTGTGGCTCCACTCCGCTGGTTACCATGGGGTCGTGCTGGTCCCCGGCACCATCCTCGCACGCCGCCGGGACCCTGCTTGCCTCGCAGACCCGGCGTGGGCCTGATCCCACTTCTGACACCGTTTGTGATGGAACACCAATGAGCCGGTCTCCACACCACCAGCAGGCCGCGGCACCAGCGACAAGGATGTGAAACTTCTGGTCTTTCAGTGCTTTTATTGACACTAACATAATAACTCAACATAACACAACACAACATTGTGCTTCGCGCGTCAACTCTTGCTGCCTGCATCGGTGCTGAGCTCTGCGCCCCTGCCCCAACGGGCCGCCATACCCTACATTTTGTCAATAGCAGCTCTCACGTTCCCACACGACTCTCTGTCCTCCACGCATCTCCCTTATATTTTTTTCCGCGCACCTTCTAGAAGGTTCTATCGTTGCTTTACCCCAACCTCGTTACGTTTACCAGTCATCCTCTTGCTTCTCACCTCTCGTGCCATCTCTTCTTCATCAACCAGCCACAGCAACAGTGCCCAGCCAATCACGCCATCGTAACCCGGTGACCGACCCGATTCCATTGCGCGAGCGTCAGCGTGTACTTAGCCTGGCACGGCGCGAAACCCCCACTCGGCACCACTCATCGCGTCACTCGGCACCGCTCAACGCGCACGACCCACTCACCCGCGACATCGCGGCCCCCCCTCACGACCCGATCGCTGGGTGTAGGTGTGCAGGTGCACCTAGCATGGCACAACGCAGAGCTTGGCACCACAAATTCTGACATCAAAATGTGGCTGGGATAGGAGCGAAGTGGTTTGTGCACTATCCAATGAAACGGTTGCTTAAACAGGACAATCAAAGTGATCCTGCTGCACAGAAACGTCTTTGGAGAATTATGGATGACGGTAAATAAATCATCTTATTTACTAAGAAATAGATGGACGGCACACGGTGGCCCAGTGGGTAGCACTGTCGCATCACAGCAAGAAGCTCCCGGGTTCGAATCTCGGCTCGGGTGCCTTTCTGTGTGGAGTTTGCGAGTTCTCTCCCCGTGTCCGTGTGGGTTTTCGATGGGCACTCCGGTTTCCTCCCACAGTCCCAAAAATATGCTGTTGCATAGGTTAATTGGCTTGCATACAAATTGCCCTCAGTGGCCGGTGATGGACTGGCGCCCCATCGTGAGTATATCCCTGCCTTGCGCCCCGTGTTTGCCGGGATAGGCTCCGGCTCACCGCAACCCTGTATAGGACTAAGTGGTTTCTGACAACGAGATGAGATGACTAATATATAGATATAATTTGTTTGCATGTTTTGCCCTGCCCTATTGCAATGTGGATTAAGCCTTGTTTTGTTTCGCAGACGGTGGGACAGCGTAGCAATTGAATAAGGCTGCAGAGCGATGCTCAGGATAAATATTGTATCAGCAAAAGTCGTCTACACGTTTGCAAACCAAGTGAAGGTTTGTTGATGGTCACAACTGCAAATAAACACGAGCGTATTAAAGGGAAGTCCTCGAATGTGGACTGGGATGAAGTGGTGAAATAGAGAGGTGGGATGTAAACTCAACATACCATCATTATCAATATCCGCTTAATCCTCTACAGGGTCGTGGGGGGCCGGAGCCTATTCCGGCAGGCACAGGGCAGAAGGTGGGGTTATTCCCCAGGATGTAACGCCAGTGTAACGAACCGGGAACCAATGTTCCTAAAGAATAACGCCTACATCTTCCATCAGGCTGATCAATGCCCCAAGTCAAGACCGCGAAGGTAAACGGATTGATAACAACTGTGACTCGTGTCCATGGAAACTCGTGGTGAATATAAATACCTTTGGCTTCGCAGGTGGAAGGTGATACCAGACTCCAGTGTTCGCGCACGGCTTACGTTTTGTGGCCACTCGATGACCTCGCAACGACGCACAGAACCACTCCCTTGGCACATACAAGTCCAACGGCAACCGTCCCCCACGTGAGTCTTCGTGTTGTTGGAGCAAGCGCTGTTAGCGAGCACCTATGAAGGTCGGAATGCGTTTTTAGTCGACCTAGGGGAAGCCCAGGACCGGTTCAGAAAATCGTCACTGGTGTTGGCGGCCGTGAGAATGATTCGAACTCTGGCGGCCGGGTTCGTGGCGCAGGGCGCTAACCGCAGCACCACCGCTCCCCACAAGATTGTTATTCAGGTTGGGCCAGAAATAACTGACACATCTCAAGCTTATGCAAATATGAATGTGTCGATCATTTATGGCCCACATCGCACACGGAGCCACACACACACAAAGAATGCAAGAGCAACACCCCCAGCACGCGTCCATCCACGTGCACCGTCCCTCCACCTCCACCTCCCTCCCCCACCTCCCGGCAGGTGGCTCGGCCCACCCACGCTGGCTGCCATGGCAAAGCCGGGCAGCGTTTGTCACTGAGCGAGCGGAGGAGACTTCACCATGGGCAGTGGATCGTCGTCGAGGAGAGCGACGGCACCAGCAGCAGCAGCATCAGCATCACCATCACCTGTGCCTCCAACACCACGCGTGCAGGGCAGCCAAGAGCGAACGGAAGAGCAACCCGAAGAGGTGATTATATAATTGTCATAGATTATACCGTCAATGTAACGACGTAGGCTTGCATGGCTCGATGCGTGATGATTGCTTCGGAAAGCCGCTATCTCGGGACAGCCGCGTCGATCGCTTCCTCTCTCCACCCCGCGACGTTTCGCTTCACACGTTAAGGCATCCTCAGGCGCCTGAGGCTGTCCCGAGCGAGCAGCTTTTCGAAGCAATCATCATGCATCGAGCCGTGAAAACCTACATCATTACCTTGTAATATTTTCCGCCGCTTTCTATATGTTATTACCGGACATTTGGGTTGTGGTTTTTTTTGTGTATTCAGGTGTTTATAATACTATATTTAATGTCCTTATAGCAAAAATATCACTTTAGTAATTACGGAACAAAAGTCAGAATTGCTCTTCAGAGACGAATTTTCGGTACGGTCGTGAAGAACGATGTTCGTCCCCACGTTGGATGTATCACGTCCTTTATAATAATCATTGCATTCATAGAATGCTTTTCACCCGAGGGTCACAAAGCGCTTCACTGGGCTGCAGAGAGAACGGCGCGTCAACAACAATGGCACCAGAACGGAAAATCAGCGGCAATAACATTTTTCTTGGGTATTTTTTAAAATATACACATCGTTGCAGAGCAACAAGTAAAATATGATCAGACTTTCAACTACATTTAACGTGAACTCTCTGACTGTACACAAATAGCTCTTACAGCTATTTGCTATACTATCTCCGAGAGGCACATGCCTGAAGATACGTAGCGACGGAGAGGGAATAAACGCTTGCCACGGCTATCAAGAAAGAGCAGCTCTTAAGAGCAATTCTCAGATATCGAGCCGTGAAAACAAATCTAAGAGTAACACGAATACAATTTGTAACAGGGCGGCACGGTGGTGGCCCAGTGGGGAGCGCTGTCGCCTCCTCACAGCAAGAAGGTCCCGGGTTCGAATCTCGGCTCGGGCGCTGCTTTCTGTGTGGAGTTTGGGAGTTCTCTCCCCGAGTCCGCGTGGGTTGTCGCCGGGCACTCCGGTTTCCTCCCACAGTCCAAAAAACATGATGTTGCATAGGTTAATTGGCTCGCAGACTAAATTGCCCTCAGTGCCCAGTGATGGACTGGCGTCCCATCGTGAGTATATCCCTGCCTTACTCCCTGTGTCTGCCGGGATAGGCTTTGGTTCACCGCGACCCTGTACAGGATTAAGCGGCTCTGACAATGAGAGGAGACAATTTGTAACGCCCGGAAAATTCCACGCCTGGTCATGGACGAGACACAGATACGGAGGCGTAGCGAGGAGGGAACCGTAGAGAGGAGGGAACCGTAGAGAGGAGGGAACCGTAGAGAGGGTGGAGGTAACCAGGGGGTCAGACGGCGCCAGCCTGCCTAAAACAGTTGTCTTAATCTATTTTGTGATGTTATCAGCTAATCAATTATTGAGTTGGTTCTTTTTTGTTGTAAGAGGAAACTGACAAAGGCTGCGACTAGGCGGAGCTCCTCTTACAACAGCCGGGGTTTCGACGGGTTCTCTGGTTTCCTCCCACCGTCCAAAGACACGCTGTTGCCGAGGTTAATGGACCTGATGAGTAAATTTCCTTTAAAACGTGTGCCCTGCGATGTACTGGCGTCGCATCCTGGGTATCTCCCCGCCTCGCGCCCTCTGTC